>OZ038491.1:100508443-100530943 GCA_964036315.1 Acanthosepion esculentum
ATATATATATATATATATTTTCCTCGGATACCAAATCTTTTTAATATATTTGCAAATTGTGCCTCCTTGTTTTTTTCACGAACCGTATATATATATATATATATATATATATATATATATTTGGAGATAGAGAGGGGATGGACGAGTGAATTGCAGAGGTCGAACCCACGGCTTCTTCAGCCTCACTTTGATACGAATTTTAACGGCACATTCCACCTCTCTATATTAAGTGAAATTTTCAGTATTATCTATCAATAGATCGATAGATAGATAGGCAAAAAACAAATCTGAACAGTTCATCAATCTAACTTGTTTCACATCCATTAACTTTTCAACAAAGCATAAGATAAGGAAAAAATGGTATAAATTCTTCTATTTTTATATTTGTATTTTTTTTATTTTCATTGGTTAATCTGGTTTCACGTGTATTCAACCTGTTATGCACATATTAGTATTATTTATGGCGTTCCAAATTCAAAGAAAGGCTTTGAAATTATTAATTACATGGAAATTCGGAAAGACGCGATATTTAAGAATTTTTGATTTTTTCAAATTCTACTCCTGTTAATCGTTGTAATATACTGGCAGATTACAGTGTGAATTTTGATTAAAGTGATAATCTCTCTTCAAAATGTTTCATGTTTTATTTCTTTTCGACATTTAAGGAATTATTACAATGCCCTAAATCTAAGTTATGATTGAGATAGAAGTTGCTACAAAGAAAATTAAGTACAATATTCTTCCAGAGTGCACTCTATTCTTTTTGCTATCAGGGAGTGACTTAACAACTAAGTTCGATATTTTTAATAAATTTCGCCGCAAGCAAATCGAGAATGTCACTACTACGCAAAGCGTTACAGGGAGTGAAAGTGAAAGAAAAGACTGAGAATAGGGAGGATTTAGGAAATGATAAAAATGAATAGGGTACAGGAAGATAAAGATGGCGTTTGACTTCGCACTTCTATTTTTAAAGATTGTAGTTATCAGGGAAGCAATTAACCGGGATGGATTTCTACAGGCAAGAAGTGCGAGAAAAAATGTTCTTGTATAAATGTATGTCGTATTTAGCGTTTTGCAACTGTAAAATTCGTCAAAGTAGATGTCAATCTAGTTGCACGCTTAAATTATTTTATTCTGATACCAATGTAAAATGTCGTCAGAGCAGTTACCATGAAAATATTTGTATAAAAGACAGATAAACGCCACGTTACAACGGTAAGAATGTGACTGAAGACAAAATGCACGGTCAGGAACGATTACATTGGAGACCATTCTCTGGATTTTGTCAAGAACCTCGTGATGAATACCAGGTGAACAAGACCAAATAGTCAACAGTATTCAATGCACGGACGAATGGTAGATTTGTAAATGTACAAGGTAGACTCTGATGAGAAAAAAACTTTCTGGCACGACAGAGTTATCCATATATCCTTGCAGTAGATGATGCTATTGATTCGATATATCGTTACACTTCAAATCTGTTAAAAGAAAAGTGGGACCAAGATGACGCAGTGAGTTGATTGGAGGCCCTTTTCCCGAAATTTAATGTGGGGAGTGTCTTTCAAAATTGTTCTTTACCACCATTTACTGTGAAACCTATAAGTATAATTCAGGACAAACACTTGCCTTCACAAGTCGCATGATTATAACTATATATACATGTATATAAGCCGAACCTGTATAATGCGATCCCAACATTTTTGCCTGAAATAATAGCCATGTGGAAAAATGTATCTGTATGTAGTCACCGAAAATGTATGATTTACTTTGGTGTAGCGGGACTCAAGGGTTTCAGGTAAAAATTAAACAGATCATAAAAGCCTGCACTATACTCGAATGTATGTGGTAAATATAGTCAATGACAATTTCATTTTTATGAAAGGAAAAGTTTTATGATCATTACTAAACAGAAACGACGATGTAGACCAAGAAGCCGAGGAGAGTGGTCAGGCATAAAGTTAGGACAGTTATAAAACTAGATTAGATTGGAAAATGATATCACATACGTTGAACATCTCGCTGAGTATTATTAATTGCATCATCTGAAATTGGAAAGTCTATCGCGATTTTCCGAGCTTAGTTTAGCTGTGACGTATGGTCGACGGTATGATCGAACTCACTATTCGGTCGTAATTTTCCTTGCCAGACAAGCTTGCTTAACATTACACCCTGTCGAAATGCCTCAATGGGAACTTACTCAGAGTATCATATTCGTGACACAATGTCAAGAATATGGAGCTCACTGTGAGGATCGAACTCACTTCTCCGTGGTAATTGATCTAGTGAAACTAGATTATTAAATATCACACCACGTGAATGTGCAAGAAAATGGAAAGAGTATGTGTTATATAGGAATAAAGTGTCGCTGCCGACATTTGAGTTTGAAAATAGATCGCCAGTGAACAAACAGGCGATCCTTTTATTCAATTAGGTAGACCAGGTGACCATAAAGGAAATGCATATATAGGAAGTCATGTGACATTTAGATTGGTCGTTATTCCTAGACTATCTTCTATTTCGATTCGGATCGCTATTTCTCAACTATCCTCTATTCTACACTGACCGCTATTCTATATTCTATTCACTATACTATCTCTATATACGAATTGCTATACGAGCAAGTATTATCGGGCAATTACTATGAATAAAAGATTAATTGAAGACGTCTGATTCCAGTATTTTTCAACGGTTTACTATAGTTGTAACTGAGATTACAAATTCTCTACTACAACGAGCATTGCAAAAGTGACAACGAGTATTTGTTGGCATCACAAAATAACAATGAGTGTCCCTTGATATCAGAAAAATAGGACAATACTGCAAACATATTAAGACAATGCCGCCCACCTAAAGTGGCAGGCGTATTAAGGAGCGCATTCATAAGGGAAACAACAAAGCGACCCGGGTTAACTCAAAGTTGGTTGGCAGGAAGGGATTCATTGTAGAAAAAACACATAATAAGCCTCATTTGCAGTGTTGTATCAGTATGTGCAAGACAGCATAATAATTAATATTTAGACTTTCATTAAAAACGATACGTATAACAGGAGCCTAAACGCACATTACCAAAATTACAGCATATATAATATTATGTAGGTGGGTAGTGACAGTATCATATTATGAATATGCTTTTATTCAGCAGGGAAATGGAACCTGCTCAGAACAGGATTGGAGTCAACAAGAGGGGAAACTTTTAATGCCAAGCGAAATGTGAACATAAAAAATGATACATATATATATATATATATATATATATATATATATTTATATATATTTATATATATATGTGTATATATATATATATATATATATATATATATATATATATATATATATATATATATATAGTGTTAAGATGTTCTATATTTATGGGATAAAGTGCTCAATATCAGAGATGGAGCGTGTGTAAATATAAAATGAATATAGAAATGAGCACTTACAGTTATTTTTCTCGGCTATTTATATATTTATAAATAGTCGAGAAAAATAACAGCAGTCGTGGTCTGACGATTGCACCCAGCATGAAACAGACTGTCGCCTGTAAGTGTTGACTTCTATGTTCACTTTTATATATATATATATATATATATATATATATATATATATATATATATATATATATATATATATATAGTAAATAACATCTAATGTGCTTGTTCCGTGAATCTTGTCCTCATAAAATGTATAAAGGTTTATTAAATTATAAATTTTATATGTTATAAAATCTAACTTATTTCATAAGACTCACACCAGAAGACAGAAATACATTTAAACTCTACGATTTTAAAACTAAATTTAATCATTTAAAATTGTTTCCTCAAGGAACGATGCCGATTTAGGAATAGATATTTTGGGGTATTATTTATCATGTCACACAAGAACTTTCAGATTGGCTGCAGTACCACGTCTCCAAAATCGACTTACCCTAATATGTGTTTGAATGACCCAATTACTGCCAAGACAAATATCCAATTAAGAATCTGTGGTAAGACTTGAAAATCGGAGTTCACAAATGCTCTCTATCAACTCACACTCTTCTTAAAATATTTACTGTTTTTTCACGCTTCAAATATGTAAAACTGGTAGAGACATATCTCAAACGATTTGCCTTTGTAATTAAAGCTGAATGTAGGTTCTGGAAAGTATTGACGCTTGGATTTGGTTGAATACTTATCCATCCAATAGCATTGTTGTTCTAATTTGTGTTTGTCTAAGAATAAAATGTATTTTCCCATTTAAAACCACTGTGCAGTTGGTGATGATCAAATGGTGAAATGGCCATTTAAGTCAATCTGAATTCAAATTGGTGACAATACAAAATATGAAATAGATCAAGGGGCGCGAATATTTTTTGCGGGATGCTTGTATGTTTGGATAGAAATTAGTCACCATTGTCTGGATGGCAGAAAAAACTGTGCATATGAGTGTGTGTACGCCTTATAGTAAATATTTGTGTACTCCTGGAACATTTATACCGAAAATAATATTGGCGAACTTAATATGAGATGTTGTAAAAAAAACTCTAACTATGAAAATAAAGCAAACGACAATGCATGTTATTAACAAAAGCAATTGCATGTGCATACAATTGTAATGAAAAGAAAAAAAATATTAAACTAGCTATAAGAAGCATGTGTTTTTAGTGAGTGTGTGAAACAAGCTTGCTAGATAGACACTTGTGTGTATAATCTTACGTGGGAGATTTCAACAATCAACTGAGGAAGAAGGAAGCGTCCTTTATCGACTTTGACTACATCTGCAAACAAGAGTTAAAAGAGATAACTAAAGGTTAACGAGAGAATATGATTGCCTATTTATAGACTTAAAGCGCGAACCCGAGCATACCAAGGGGGATAACTCATATATCCCTGCAAGGCAGTTTATGTTTGTGCAAAAATTAATTTATAAATCACAGAATTATTATTAATTTTTTACCTGTAAAGCCAAGGATGAAATATATTAAGAAAATCTTAAGAGAAGACAGTGAAATTATAAATATCACCTCTTCGAAACCAGAAACGGGAACTTCATAAATATATTTCGATAATGCAACAAAAGGACAAAAAGAATACACTACTATGAATTCCGAGTAACAAAAAATACAAACACAATGACTACCGAAACCAGAATAAATAGAAAAAAATAAAGAAGTATTCCGAGAGACCCAAGGGAGTTAATAGCAGCACGTGTTAACAAAGTATTGAAAGCGAAGAGATTGGAAATACGAACATGTCGTTTAAAAAAAGAACAAAACAGAAAAATATATATTATCTGTGGAAAGTTCGAAATTGTCATACAAGCAGTTCCCAAAAGTGAGAAGAATTGTAAAGATATGGAAACAACTGAGACAAATCAAACAATAAGATTAGAAAAATTAGGTGAGAATATAACAAGGTATCTTTATCGCTCAAAAGAGGAACATCAAGCTCTCTATCTTAATGCCATATTTTTTCAGGAAAAAAGCGATCATGGCTCTCCCTCAAGATTAATCTTATATGTTGTGTGTGAATTGTCATGATTCTTGGAAATATATTTTCATTTAATTTCCTTAGCTTTCGACACGATTTTTCTATTTTGAATTAGACTTGTTATTTTCCTAGACTGGCTGCTACACAGGATTTTCGAGCCCTGTCCATTTTAAGGCAAGAATCATAGAATATGTTTTTTTTCCGTATGTATTAAAATAAGTGGCTACGGTAATTTGTTCCTTTCAGATTCCGCACTGATACTGTGCAAAAATAATAGATATACATTTGTATAAAGTATTTTCAATTTTTCCCACAGTACATTTGTATTTTATTTGTTTTTCAACTTTATAAAAAAACTACAGTAAAATGAATAACCAGAGGAAAAATAACGCAATTTAAAATTTCAATTTGAATATCAGTAATTGTTAATATACATGTACTATTTAGATTTATTGTAATCATCTTGATTGATATAGATATTATTATGCACACAATCTTTCGACCAAGTATTCTTTCGTCATAATCATAATCAGTTGTCCATTGATTGGCAGATATCTACTGATTATTGTTATACTTTTCCCAGTGATATCAGTTATTGTATTTTATTACTTGATCTAGGGATAAAACTCACGATAACTAGATGACAGAAACACATGTATAATATGTATATATATATATATATATATATATATATATATATATATATATATATATATATATATATATATATCAATTACGCAATAGCACCGAAGGATATTAGGGGGGTCTTTGGCGCCTTTTTTTTCAATATGATTTTTTATCATTTTCAATTACAGATTTCATAATATAGTATTTGTTTCAGCATCTCGGCATCTCGAATTCAGTCACCTTCCCACCGCCATAATATACGTTCACTGTGCCTTTTCATAATAATTGCTTTGATGAACAACCTCTATATTACCTAGATTTTATGAATATAAGCGCAGTACTAGATTGGTGTTTTACAGTTGAAAACGTAAGTTCTATGCTAACAGTTTCTTCTATCGCACTTCCTCCTTGTGGAACCCTTTTCCGGCTTATTGCTTCCAGTTCAAATTTGATCTACAAAAAATTGTACGCAATATCAATCGTTATCAACAGTCCTAAATATTCTTCTCCTATTGTTCTCTCTCCTTCATAGTAGTTTTCACATATTCTATAACACTTCGTCCCCAATTGTGAGTTATTGGCTTTATTACCTTCCTTGGGGTGAAATTATTAAAAAAAACGTAATATATCACAAGTTTTGGAATTTAAAAATATATTGATTTTGTAATCACAATAAGAAATATTTTAATATATAACTTTATGGTTTTATACATTTCAGAATATTTAATATTCTAAGTATTTCTGTCAAGATAAAGCTCATTTTTCTTTTATGTGGAAAGTATCTTTACTACAACAACGGATGGTATATTCTGTCCGCTTCAGCATGTAAGGAGAGAAAACTGTATCTTTATTTTCAGAATCAAAAAATACACAGCTACATGACGAACAGAAATTGTGTCATATCCTTACTGTATCAGGACATTATCAAAAACATGAATGACATTATTGAAGAAATATAGACACTCCTAATTTTTAGACCCATTTGAAGAATTTTTGTCTACCGAACTGGAAAAAAGAAAAAAAGAAAATAATTCAATATTCCGAAAAAATTATAGATTGAGAGAGAAACCTAATTCAAATTGGATGTTATCTTTTCATGAGACAACAAATTAAATATTAAAAAATATATATATGTAGATTAATATCGAGACATCGCCACAGGAGACACGTTCTTCAGCAATAGTTTGGCGCTGTGTGGCCCCTGAAAAAGGAATTATGTAGAATCATTCTTAACAAACAAAACCAACTAAAACCTAAAAAATAAATCTGATAATTACACTTCTATTTTAGAAATAAGGCGATTGATAAGGTGATATATATTGAGGCTGTGTGGAATAAATCAAGTAATATTAGTCGTCTACTCCCATACCTTTTCAGTCCACAAACACTACGAATGTATAAAAATTATATTCTTATAAAAAATACCAGCATTACATATTCATATAAAGAATTACAAGCAATACCAATTTATATTAAATTTGCTGGCAATACCAACTGATAGTAAAATTACCAACAACATATATTTATAGCAAAAATTATCAAGAAGACATTTTATCGGTATTTAAAGGCATAAAATTGCTTTCGAGATGTTTACATTTCGGCATTGTGTAGCCCATAAGTGGTTATCTGCCGTTAAAGAAAATCAACAAAATAACCAACATGGAAAACACTTTCATGACATTAATCCAAATAATATCCCATACATTCATAAATCAAAATATATTCCAAAATATAACTTCAATAAAGATACAATAGAAAACATAGATATCACCGCCTCTACTAATCATTCTCACAGAAAAGATTATATGCAAAAGTATTATCTACTGTGTATTCTATTGTGAAAGCAGAATGACATATATCATATTTTTCTTACACCACAGCACCGATGAAAATTAGATTTCGGCATGAAATGACCCATAAAGATGTCTATAATGCGTTAAAACTACAAATTCATCAATCGATCAGTCAATACATTTATTTCATTATTATTCTATTGCAATCTTCCAAAGGTCTGAAGACGCAACGGAAGAGCGAAAGATGCTCTTCAAACGTTAAGTATAGTATTAACAAACAGGAAAATTTCGTTAGAAACAAAGAAAATAGTACTTAAAAATGATGTGAGATATCCGCCCTCCTATATGGCAGTGGATTCTGGACAGTTTTCGCACAGATGGAGACTAGACATGAGGCAACAGAAATGCGGTTCTACTGTCGATACACATAATGCAATGGATTAGAGACTTTTTACGACGTCGAAGCTTTAATGTAAAGCGAAACAACTAGGGCACACACACACACACACACACACACACATATATATATATATATATATATATAGAATCGGTAAGATTCAACTGGAACTCTTAAGACATATAATGATGAAAGAAATGTTGGAAAACTTTAACAATCACAGGACATATTAAAGGCATAAAATCGTCGGAAATGCCGAATGTCATAGCTAACAGGCTTGGGCAAATGTTTGTTAGAACACAGATTAGGAGATATGATAATATGTCATACAGTGCTGAGAACTATAGATGGCGAGCAATGATTACCCACGTTCAGATGGGACAGGACAAATAGGAGAAACATAATTTGTTGAAAATGATATTGTCGTGCGACGTGTGAGAGTAAAGGAAATGTGAGGATTAACAGAAAAATGTACTCATCGCAATGAAATACACTGTGACCTATACTGGAACTGAAATTTGCCGTATCTTTCCGTTTTTCAAAGATTTTAGAGACTTTTTAAAAATCATTTTACCGCAAGCGAGGCCGTACGGAGACTATAACAGAGGTGGGTTTACAGTGAATTAAAAATGAAAGAGCCGACTGAGAATAGGGTGGATTGAGTAAAGAATAAATGAATGCCATTCAAAAACACACAAGATGGCAATTGATATTGCATCTAAATTTTTGAAGATTTTACCTGGAAGGCAATTAAGCGGAGAAATGTTCCACAGGTGTGAAGTGCGAGAAATGATACTGTTGGTGTAAAAATAGCTTTTGCGTTTAGATTTTTCAACAGTAAACTTTGGGACATAGATGCTAATCTAGTAGCACGATTAGATTCAGGTATTCGGCTCAGAAACGGAAAAGATCGTCAAGACAGTTGCCATAAAATTACTTGTAGTAAAGGCAGAAGGAAGCCAAACCATGTCATCGAGAAAGTGACTGAATTCGTGATCCCTGGTCAGAATCGATTGCATTTCACTGACTTTGTTGGATTTTATCAAGCATCTTGAGATGTATAGTAGGAGAAACTAACGAGATATGGAAACAATATTCAATGCACGGACGAATAGTAGATTTGTAAAGGTGCAATATTGATTCTGAGGACAAATTATTTCTTGTACGACACAGTGACTGAACTTTCATGGCAGTACATGAAGCTATCGGTTCGATATATTCGCTGCACTTCATGTAAGTGGAAAACGTGAGGCAAGAATGCACTGTCTTTTGTTTTCCATGAGTCTATTGTCAGCCATACTGATACCAAGCAGAAAAGATTCTCCGTGGTGGTTAAATGAAAGCAGTTTTATTTTGAAGGCGTTAAAATTTACAAGTCATTTCTTGCTCCAGTTAATTATTGATTGGAGGTCCTTTCCTGGAGCATCTGACAGCTATACTTTTCAGATCTGTCGAATTTGTTATCGAGAAATGAGTCAATGGTAGTGTCATCTGCATAAATACCTCATTACATCGGAAGATCATTAATGAAGATCAAAAACACCGTAGGACCGGGATAATGCATTGTGGGACCCCACTGCTTTGATAGGAAAAGATCTGAAAGCGAAAACGTTCAATACAACGTTTATTTTATTATTTGATAGAATTACATTAAATGCAAGAAAGGAAACATTTTAGACTGAACTAATTAGGCAATTTCGGTGAAGTTCCAGTAATATTCAATGTACCAGCCAAGAATAGCAAAATGGATTATAGCGTTTGATTCTTGAATTTGGTGACATAGTATTTGCGAGTTCGATCCCTGTGCCGGGCAGCGATACTTGAACTCAATAGACACAGACTAGCAATAACTGAGTAGTTATAAACATGAGAAATAAACTAGATATCCAACCCCAAGGCAGATTGAATAAAAGAATCAGTTCAATTTGTCATAGTCCATATACAGCTGATGGAGGCCGGAGGGCACTAAACAAGAAAGCTATTGATAATAACAACAGAGACGAGGACAATAATCAGAATGTAAACAGCGTAGTTTAGTTGGGGTACAAGGAGCACCCAATCAGGAATAAACCCACTAAACAATCGTAAATGATATGAAGAGCCTGGTAACCGTTAAAAAAAGCCCATGTGTCCCAGTCCGAATGTCGATAAGATAAATAAGTATATTCTTTCAAAGAATAGCCTAAAACAAACAAAAAACAACTTCAAATGCTTGTCACGAATGTTATTTCCAAATCACAAGAAATGTGACAAACATAGACTTAAATAATGTGCCTTCTTTAAACCCGCTTTAAAAACATATTTGCGATAATGAATTTTGAATATATTTTATCCAAAATATTGCCAGACATTTCTAATTTATTTAATAAAGCGATGTCCCGCGAGGATAAAACTACTGATTCTTCATAGAAACAATTTTCTTAATTTTCTGTCTATTTCCATGACTTGCTGAGTAATACACTGGTCTATATAGTGGGCATTAATGATCGCTATTTTTGGCTTAAAAATATCTGACGACTTGAGCCTAACACATTGTCCTATTTATAATTGACAGAAAGCTTTCGGTACATATAGACAATGCCTGCACAAGAGCATAGTTACATATAATCACATATAGTACGGGCAACACATACAGAACATAAACACTTATATAAATAGAAAGGGAACATTATAACAGGCATCGTCAGACATGTCATGAGTTTATGATGAAAATCAGTTTCACGGCTTAGACAATTAGCTGACTCTCTCTTAAACAATGACCAGATATTGTCTCATGAAAGAATAAATAGTCAATCACCATATAGTATTAAATACAATGTTCACATATTTGTCTATATAGAAACGCAATATCTTTGTTGATTAGAACATTTATCCATTACATAGTGTAATAATACACACACATATATGTGTGTGTATACATATACACACTCAAAACACACACATACATACATATATATATATATATATATATATGTGTGTGTATATATACACACATATATATATATATATATATATATATATATATATATATATATATATATATATATATATATTCACAGTCAGTACTGTTTCGCTGTATCACAGCTCCTCAGTGCGACTAGACGTCCGAATGCCTCAAGCCAGGATTGAAACACAACTAATTTGGTGTCAGCCAGAGCTATCTTCACTCGGTAGAGTTACACTACTAAATCTAGCGTATTGTTTTTACAAATGTAAACAAATGCCAATCAGCCAAAGTGCTCCATTCATTTTACTGAAGAGCTTTATATATATATATATATATATATATATATATATATATATATATATATATATATATATATGTATATACACACCCATACACACGCACACACATAGAGAGAGAGGGTGTCATGGATAAATTGTCGAGAAAATTCCTCAATAATAAAAATGACAATGACATTTCATTTTGAAAGATATATTTACCAAAATTACACAAAAATATCATGAAATACTAAACAGTAAATACATTCAATAAAACCGTAATTGGCTTCAACCACGGCTTCTAGAAGACTTCAGAATCTTCTACAACTCTTCTGGACAGTATCCTTGTTTAAGTAGGTGAATACTGCCATAATCCTTGCCATCAGTAAAAGATTCGTGAGTTCCTTTCTTAACAGAATGATCAGTGTGAATTTTCCAAGCTGCCGTACCATCGTATTCAACATTAGACTCATTCAACTATTTCCATATTCTCTGCACTGTCACCCAAACACTCTGAAATATTCATATTGTATCTTCCGGTGCAAATGCCAGGCAGTACATCATGCCGTTTGTAAATTTCTGTCTGAGAGAATTGCGATATGCGTGTCTTTTTCTCAGAGGCGATATCCAACTGACCCTACTATACAGTGCAGTCAACGAAGTCAAAAATAAATAACGCGCATGCACGAAATCAAAAAATATCAAATGAGGACAATTTATCCCTCGTACACCGCTAAAACACACACACACACACACACACACACACACACACAAACACACACACACACACACACACACACACAAAAGTATTGTTTTGAAAAAAATGTCCCCTTGTCTTCATATAATATTTTATTTAGATTGCTTGAGGTTTCTCCTATGTCAGAATCATTACAAGCGATGGAGGAAATTCTTCTTCCAGGTTTTAGCATATTGTTGAATCACGATCCATTCATTCATTACAATTTGCCCATTCACCACAAGGACTCATCCATCATCACTCAAGCCTGCATATACCATAATACCGCATATTCGCAGGGGACCGCCAGAACATCCGATGGTGTAAAAATTTGATTTCATTGTCCGTTTAGATGAAAATTTTATGATTTATTATATGATGGCGTGGGAGGATGAAACCAGAAAAAAACTAAAAATGAAGCACAAAGATAAAACTAAAACAAAACGAAGCTAATAGGACCCCTCCATCCCTCAAAATAGTAAGAGTGGCCGCTGTATACCGTCGATAGACAAAATCAAGAAGAACAAGAGTTAGTTCGTAGGATAATATATTTTTATGATTCACTGGGTCTTTCAGGAGGGACTCGTTTCTTTTTGTTTGTCTTTTGTTTTGGAATATTTTATAGGTCTTTTGTTTCGAACTGATTATAAAATAATTAGGATATTGAGAAATGCTGCAAACATTTTCACTGAATTTCTTCTCTTCCTCTCATTCTGAGTACTCTTAAGAAAAATCCGGTGATTATGCCGGCTTTTATTTTGTTGTTATGATGAAAATAGAAATTAATTATGTCGTTTTTGTTTGTTGATTTCCGGTGGACACCGAATTTGGAACTGTTGTTTACGAGGTGTTACTTGATATCCGCTTCGTATGTAAATTCTGTTGTGTGTTCGACTTTGTTTATTTGATCTGCTAGGTCAGGTTTATATGAGTGATACGAGTATATATAATTAGAGAATCACCAATAAACGAAATATAGTGATTGTTTCGATAAAATATTAGGAAAAGTACCAGAAGCGAGAAAATCAATGAAGAGCATTATCTATTTCCTACCGATTTCTGATATTGGTGTAAGAATAAGGATATATATATATATATATATATATATATATATATATATATATATATATATATATATATATGTATGTTTGTGTGTGAGAGAGAGAGTGTGTATGAGTGTGTGTGCGTGTGTGAGAGAGAGAGAGTCTTAGTGTGTGATTTTTTAGTCAAGCAGTGCCATATACGGAGAAGAATACTGTAACAAAACTTAAATAATTTTCACAAAAATTATTTGACAAATAGCTATATACATATATAAAATTTAATATTAGCACGCACAATGAGGACAACAGATTATTGGCTGATAAAAATCCCGCAACTAATACCTCACGATTTCAATTAATCCCGGGATGGGATTGCATTTTTGGTTTTTTTACAAGGAATGTTTGCAAATCCAAGACTTCACTTTATACCTATGATGGCTCACTATGTGACAATCGAAAACCTATTTCACTCATACTTACTTTGGCGCAGTGATTTCATCCCACATATTTAGGAATTCCAACCAAATTAAACTAAAGTCTGCAAATAATCGCATGAACCGTTTCCAGTTTAGTCATTCACAGTCAAGATATATAGAAGACATTTACATGAATATTAGCATCACTGTATCAGAGAGTTGACACTTGATTGAAAAACAATGTTACATCTGCTACTACGTCCGTGGAAAGTGCTCGGACGAACTAATTTCCTTGGCTCCGCCAGATCTAAAATTAACTGAAAGGACTCACTATGCCACTTACGTTGTAGAAAAACACCCATATTCCATACGCATTCACTCTGAAAGCTACCTCTTGCGAACCACTCCCAAGAGGATGTTTCCCCGATCAATACAATCTTAATCTCTTCAAGTCTAGAGATAAGACTTAGCTCCCATTCATATTCGTATAAAAGACCTATTAACGTAACCCTCTACCAGGAGTGGTCCACAGACCGTGAACAGGAAGAACCTTATTTTGAAATTAAAAAAAAAATATGATTGGACACTATGTCTAGGCGATACGCAAAAGTGTGTGAGCAACATCACAGAAACATTCAAGCACCCGCACTCACACATACACACATGTGTGTGTATGTGTGTGTGTGTGTATGCGTGCACACACACACACACACACACACACACACACACATATGTGTGTATATATATATATATATATATATATATATATATATATATATATATATATATATATATATA
Source organism: Acanthosepion esculentum (assembly GCA_964036315.1). Lineage (NCBI taxonomy): Eukaryota > Metazoa > Mollusca > Cephalopoda > Sepiida > Sepiidae > Acanthosepion > Acanthosepion esculentum. Next base: position 100,522,944 of record OZ038491.1, read on the forward strand.
TATATATATATATGTATGTATGTATGTATGTATGTATGTATAAAACATGTGCGTGATTCATCGGCGAACGGTATCTACATACAAAAATTGAATAATCTTGTCGCTACAATAGTAGAGACATATATTATCTCCAGGTAAAAACATTTTCATTATCTTTAGCTTATTTTGTATTTGTTTTTAATTTATTTTTGTCAATTTATCAAAGGATTCCTCCATATATTTCCATATAATTCTCATTATTTTGAAGCACAAATATGTGACAATACCGCTCGCTGCTAACGACTCATTCAAAAGGAAGTATTCATGAATATCTGGCACACCTCATGGCTATGCGCATACGTGTTTGAAATATTTAAGATAACGTCTGACATAGATTGCTTGGCATGCTTGATTATTTTCATCGGTATTATTCGTATATTTTTGAAGTTCAACGCATCAAGACAAGGAACGAATTTTTTTTTAGCTGTTGTGTTAGAAAATAGTTTTATAATTATTTATAAATATCATACGCGTGAAGAAAAATATAATTCAGAAACTTTCTGTGTTGTATATAATATGGGCCATATTTTATTTTTAAAGTCAGTTTTTCACTATAAAATTGTCATTAACCAAACATAGCAGAATATACGTTTCTATTTCTTTTTAGAAATAACGGCCTATACGCCACTTGAGGTATAGCATAGTTGGGTTAGATGCTTGTAAAGCAGCGGAAATGAAGAAATAAGAAAAAGAACATGTGGGATAGATAATAGCTGATCCTGATCATGATGATATTAAGCGCTTAGTAATAAGGGAAGCATCCTATTGGAAACTTCTTCCACATATTTGCCTGAATGGTACTTCTTCCATAAGAAATGGGAAGAAGATGGATTTCCACCGTGAATATAGCATGATGGGTACTATCAGTGAATGTGTTAGCTAGTATAATTAAAAAAAGATTATGGGATTTAGATCATTTTCTATAGAATTGAATAACGTTTTGTCTGTTCAGTCGCATGATGAAAGACACTGTAAAAGTTGCACGACAGTGTAAAAGTTTTCAACTTTCAATGATGGACTGTGTGGACAGAGCAGCACTAGCCCAGATATTTTTTAAATCATTTCACCCCAAGCAAGACGATGATACCACTAAAATTCATGATTTTAATGTCAAAGAGAGAGAATTACAAAATACAATTGACACGAAACAATAATAACAAAAACATCATTCAGGAAGACAGAAGATGACGATTGATGTTGCATTTATATTTTTGATGATTCTCGTTAGTGCATATCTGCGATACCAAAATGAGACAAATGCGGAAATTGAAATAATTGGGGAGTGTTTTTACACAGGTCTGAAAGTGTGACACTGAAATCGGAAGGCATATTGTGATAGCCAAGGAAGCATTCCAAAATCTAAGAAGAGTACTAAGAAATAGAAAATCTTCTCTAGAAACAAGGAAAAGTGTACTAAAATGATATGTGATATCTACCCTTCTGTATGGTAGTGAGTTCTTGACAATCTTCTCAAAGATTAAGTGGAGGCTTGAAGCAACAGATATCCGATTCTAAATAAGGATGCTGAGAATATTACAGACCGAAATTGTGACCAATGTCGGAGACGAGGAGAAAATGGAAACTAATAGGAAGATAATGCATAACACCAAAAAGAGACAATTGAGTTTTCTGGGGGGACATAATGAGAAAGCACGACCGGGACAGAGGAAAAATTGCAAAATAATATTTTGTCAGCTTGAGTAAATTGATGGCGGAACAAGACACAGGGTAAATAACAGAAATATAAATGTATTAAGAGCTGCAAAAGGGAGGAGATACGAGAGAGCTATGCTCGACTACGCCCTGAGGGGACGCGCCAATTAAAAGAAGAATAGTTTACAGAGAAGCAAAAAATAAAAAAAGAATTACACAGAGGAAGGGTGTCAGAAAATATAGTATTAGAAGATAACTTACTCTTACATCAAAGTGTTTCAAGAATAAGTCAATACGCTCCTGGTTCTTAAATTCATGCGTCTGAGATACCGAGGATGAAAGCTCTTTAGAACTTTGCCATGAAAATATGTATAGGGAAGACACAGCGAAACCACCTCAAGGCGATTGAAAAGTGACTAACGCCGAGATGCCGTGGCAGGAACAATAAAGTTTTGTGAATTTTTTGTCGAGGATCGCGAGATATATATCAGAAACATCAAACCAGATTAGGAAGAAATTCCCAATATTCGGACAAATGGTCGATCTATCTATCATATTGAGGGAACCTGACGAGAAAATAATGTCTAGTCATTAAACCTTATTAGGATTACACCTAGCACTTCATTCAATATAATTATTATATACGTCAGTGGAAAACGTGAGACAATAAGGTGTTATCCCTTTCATTCCTGGAAGTTAGCATCGGCCATAGTGATGAAAGGCAAAAGATGTTCTCTATCATGTTTAAAAGATAGCACATTCCTGTTGGAGACTTTAGAATTTCTAAAACCTTTCTTACACCAGTTAGCAACTGATTGTATGTAATCTTCAAGATCAGCTCTAAATATATACTTCAAATGTGAACACTGAATATGTTGCTGCTAAATAAAAGGACATATAAACAATTATCTTAATAGAAGCATTACGTAAATATGCTCTTATTTGGCACAATTCACAAAACGATGTTAATATAAATAGGTAATAACATTAAAGAATTTAAAAACACTGCAGCTTTCATCCCAATAATCAATGTAATATACTATAACCATTTACCAGATATTTATGTGTTTACAATCATTTTCTTAGCATTTGCAATAAATTACATTAATATAATTGTTTCCTAACGACTGGAATGTTTTGCCATCCTTTAAATTTCACTGATATAAGATTTGATTAAACTTGCATAAATGAAATTACAGTGATATATGAATTTATTAAACATTTTCCCCATTAAATAACATTTTTATAAGGATTCAATAAAATTTGCTATCATTTGGTAAAATGAACAAAATTACTCTGATAACATAATTTTGTAGATATTGTCAATTTAGCGCCATAAAAATAATTCTGAAAGTTTGACATTAAATGTTTGGATAATTTGATACAATATATAAAATTCTCCTTCTAACATATATAGATGAAATATTATTGGTACGATTGAACCATCTCGAGCTGTCAAAGTGGGTGAAGTGTGTCGATGGAAAGATTATTCTAATACATGAATGTGACTTTGTATTATATCTCTATCTATAAAAGGCAGGGTGTGTGTGTGTGTGTGTTTAACGAATGCACGGCCGCAATTCTCGACAGATTTGCACCAAAAACTACATGCACATGCTCCAAGTTAGCGGTGATGCCAAGACCGACGTTGCATTTCCCAACTCCCGTCGATAGTGGAAATAATCGATTCGGCAGTTTTCATGTAGACTGTGGCCATTTTCTACTGGCCAGAGCGAGAGCCTATAGCTGGCTGTCACGAATAGGCAGGAAGATTCTATTGGCCAGCGTGAGAGCCAACAGCTGAGTGACACGAATGTTAACTAGCATGCTAACATGCAAAAAAAAAGTCGATAGCTGCATTCGTCACAAGTGGAAAAGATTTAAATCTGGTGGAACTTTACTCCAATTGGCTCATTCGCTTGCTTAAACTCAACGTTGATTCTGATTCCGCAGAACTGGGTTGGGTGTGAAAAAGTATTTGTTGTTAACTTTTTTTTCATTCGGTTTTTCCAGTTACGAGTTCTTTTTTAAAGCTGATCGTTTTGTGTTAATTTTGTCTAGTTCTTTTTACGTAACAGATTTAATGTTTAGTATAGAGCTTAGAAAAAAATCGCAGTGTGAGATAGGCAAGAAGTAAGGCATGTAGCACCATCAGCACGGCACAGGGCACTTCTTTAAAGGCAAGGAAGGGCAAAAATATTTTAAGTCAAGTGATAGCGATTGCTGTATGAGTCGTACGATTTTTGAATCAAGCACGTGCAACGCCCGGCCATGCTGCTAGTCTAATATGTATATAGGACAAATACTAACCTATTATTTAACACCTGACATCCTGATCATGATATTAAATAATGATAAATCTGAAACGTTTGGCAAATAAAATTCCGTACATAAAACAATGAGTTTTCAGTTTTTTAAATTGCAACTTAATAAAAAAAATGTTACAAATTGGGAAAGTTTTATTTTTCTCGTAGTTTATCAGATTAAAATAAAATACCACTTCAAATTAACGGCTATATTTTCCAGTCTTGTTCATTAGCATTATACTGTGTTCAATATGCTTTTACATAATTTTGTCTTTACAACTTTCGCTGAAAAATATTGATATTTCTTTATCTTCATATTTATGTTTTCTCTCTTTACTTCCTGTTGTTCTTTCCATAAACGACTCATTTTACAACACCGACTTTGTCGCATCCCATTCCCTAACACAAACTGTTTATATGTTGCATTCTCTTCAAGTTACGCTATCTGTTTATACAATGTATTTAATTTTCTTTATCTTTTTCTGAAACGTCCATAGGTTTCATAATTTATCAATTCTATGTTCCTATCCGCATTGGTTTATCAGATTCTCTTGCTGCCTTTTAGACACTTAGTCTACGGTTAGTTTCTCTGAGTCTTCAATTTCGAAATGACGGATGAACACGTTTGGCCGAGCATTCTCCGGCACAACCACTGGCTATTCTAAGATCGTAGTCACGTTGTCACTGTCAATTAGCGTCGAAAGATGCTAGAAAAATAAATGAAAATAGTTGGGCTACATTTCACGCTTCGAGCTAAGGCTCGGCGCCAAGGAATCGATGACTGTCAAAGAAAAACATCTTTACGCATCGCAGGTACATTTACCCATTACCTCTTCCTCTTTCTTTATCGAATGAAAGAAATCACCAGCAAGATATAAAGTATTGCGCTAATTAACTTGCCACTGTCGTGAGTGTTAATGGGTGTAGCAGCACTTAAGATACTTAAGTTCAAATGTGTATTAGCTGTGGAAAGCGGTTTGCCTATATGATACTTTTCCATCAAAGATCCTTGTACTATTTCAAGGTAACTGAAAACAAGTACAATGGATTAATGTATTTCAAAGATCGACAGTAGAACATTAACTGCCTTATATGAAGTCAAATAGCAACAGTTATGATTCACTGGATACGTATATAAAGGATTTTTAATACCAATGGTCAAACGATTCAAGGGGCAAGATCCACTCAAGGTAGAATATTACTGAGTGAACGTAAGATGAAAACATTGGAAGTGAAGGCTATGAGAACATGGAGTATAGAATAAGTTCGAAAATCAGGTAAAATATTTTGGTTATTAAATTATGCACTTGTAAATCATGCGATGGATAAACTAATACAATTTAAGCGAAGATGAGAATAACGCCGACATCTCATTAAAACAGATAAATTTCGGAAAATAAACAAAAATGTTTTGAAATACTAAAGGATAAATTTATTCAATAAAATCGACATTGGATTTAACCACGATTTTATAATCTCCTACAACTCTTCTGGGCGGTTCCCTTGTTTAAGTTGTTGAAAGCTACTATAATGTGCCGCCTACATTATAATTCAAAGAGTTACAATCTGGGGAAATAGGTGTCCATATGTAAGGGCTGATTAGTAATAGAAATTGTCTGACAGCCCAGTCATGGCTGTCAGACAATTTCTACAGATTCAGACAAGTTCAACAGATTTTGTGGCATGATGCTAAAAGTAGGGTCTTACAGCAGCCGCCCTCTTGAAACCCGGGCGGTATTACTTCCTCAAAGTACTTGATGTAGGTGAGTTTGAGGACATAGGGGAAGATGAATGGGGTATAACTTGGCCATCACTTGTGATCACTCCAAACACCATCACTCCAAACACCATCGGTCCAAACACCATAATGTTGACTGGATATGTCATTCGACTCTTTCCGAATTCTCTGTACTGTCCTTAGATTGACAACCAAACACCCGGATATATTCGCATTGGATCTTCCGCTGCAAATGCCAAGCAGTACAGCATTTTCGGAGGGATTTGCCTCATGGTGCTCTTTTTCTTACAGACTGTAACTCATCCTCATCCAACACATCATCTATACTGTGATCTCGTCTTCTTTACTGCGATGAATTCAGACATTTCCTGCTAAGTCCAGCTCTGTTACATGCACAGGTTCGAATCACCCTAATTCGTTACGTATGCAAGTGGTAAGCATGTTGTCCCACTCAGTGAGCTTTGATAACAGGGATATTGTGAAACAGAGACCCGTCTTGGTGTTTCCCGAAAACTACAAACATAACCACGTTAAATCCTGGGATTTCTTATTCTATACCATTTCCAAAATTTATGTTACAAACATAATTTTACATATAAGTGATATATGGTATATAAATATAAAAGTGGGCATTAAAGACTAAACCACGAGCCGAATGTTTCGTGCTAAACGAAATCGTCAGACTGTCGCTTCTGAGTGTTGACTTCAATGTTTCATTTATATATATATATATATGGAGGGATAGATAGATAGATAGATAGATAGATAGATAGATAGATAGATAGATAGATAATTGCTTACATCCATTCACGTGTAGATTGACGGGTCCGTTTATGAAACCCTGGAGTAGGGATGCTGAAGGTAACATTAATGAAACTAAACTTTTACTCATGTTAATTATTAATATTATTATTAGGTCAGTGGTAGAAATTATGACTGACAACAAATCGGTTGGGTTTCAATCCTGCCTTGAGGCATTGGGATGTTTAGTCTCACTGAGGGGCTGTGATACAGCGAAACAGTACTGGCTATGAATATTTGTATTGGGATAGGTAGGCAAGTGACGTTGCGTCGAAGATAATGTACCTCGTATCAAATATTTATGTAAACATCTTTTTTCAGGATATACCTACATGTTCCGTCTGTTTCAAACTTTATTTTAATTTTCCTTTTTTTTTCATAAATTGTTTTGCTATCTGGATTAAAATAGTGGGTAGAACGAACAAAATTCGAATTTTTCTTTTGAACGCCTGACTTATCAAATGAGTAAACGTGATTAGTAGAATGATTGCTTCATGTCGAATCTTCAAATTCCAATTTAATTCAAATATTGGTGTATCTATCAAACTCAATGTGTAAAATGTTCTCTAATAGTAATCCTACTGAATCACATCTAATGTTGATATTTCTTATCTTGTCGAATGTACCTGAATAAAAGATAAACAGACCAGATTTTGCACAATATATCTAAAATTTATAAATTCTGATGTGTGAAACATTTTTCAAAATTTTGAAGACTGTATAAATATATTAACGGTGGAGCAATGTTTATCGGCTTGGATTGAGGAATCGGAAAGACGAGTTCGAATTTCAGTCGAATCCATTACATTCACTTCCGTGCTAATACCCTTGGAAAGGTGTGGAACCTCTTCTTCTCAATCCAGTAAATAGCAGGAAAGACTGGGTCCTTGGATGTCAACTGGTCTAGGAGAAGGACAACTCGGTATTAAAAACTCGGAGTGGAGCGGAGTGCAACTTGTGCTACCCCCCGGCAACACCTGCAGCCGCGTAACCAAACTGTTTATCCTCTCCTTTGGACTCTGCTATCAAGGGCGAGACGGGGAACTAGACGTCTGGGCAGCCCTATTTCTCCATATATCCCGCCCAGGCTCGTAGCTCATCATCGTCTCGAGACTGACGGATGACGAGAATAGTGATAATAGATCGATCTATTTAATAGATATGCACGTTATAATAATCACCTGATGTTTTCCTTTTTAATTTGATGTCTACATGTCCGTATCTGAGAAACAGTATAAAAATGTTGTTTTTTTTTATTTTAGCAACTTCCGCATCTGTATTCATTTTAGATTTGGGGAAACTCCCAGTAATCGCGTTGCGGTCTTCTTTAGTTGTTTGTTCAGTAAATCAATCAAAACGATCTCAATGACGTACGTACTTTCGTCAGAAACCGGAAGTAGTGTGGGGGAATACAGCAAATGAAAATTAAAAAAAAAAGAAATTTCCAACTTTATCCGGGTTCA
>OZ038491.1:100535943-100550943 GCA_964036315.1 Acanthosepion esculentum
TCCTGAAGTGAAAGAACTATAAAAAGATTAGGATTTAAGGATAGAGATGATTACGATGGAGGTTGTATTTAAAATTTGAAGATCGTAGTTGAAAGGAAATCAAATAACCGGAAGTTCGTTCAAATAACAAGAAGTGTAAGAGAAAAAATTACATTAGAACAGATCTAATGCTTACACTTACGAATTTCTATAAAAAATGATATTCGTCTGCCAATCTAGTATTAAGCTTAAATTCTTGAAGTCGAGCTACGAAAGAAGAAATTTGATTAAAACATTTAAAGAAAATGATCTGTCACTGTGGTAGGAATTACACTTTTTCTCAAAATTGCGGCTGAATTTATTAAAATTTGGCAGAGTATTAGCATCAGTAACTGATCCCACTAATGATCATCTTGTTTTATTTGAATCTTTGTTTGTTTTTTTGTTTTCTTTTTTTGTTATTTTTATATTAATTACCCACTTTCTTATACCACAGACCACGTTTCTTAGAAAGACAAATACAAGTATGATTCATGAAAAAATATTTTGGCCAGCGAGAAATAAATAACACTTTTTAGTGTAAAAATGAGGATAAAAATATGGGAAAAAAAGAAATGTTGTAGGAATAATGAAAAAAGAAAACTAAAATTACGTCGATTGCTCACCAACAAAAACTTAAATATTAGCAGAAAAAAAGAAAGAAATTACAACTCGGGCAACTATCAAAATTCGAAAATTGAAAAGAAACAAATTAATTTGGGTATGTGAATATGTAGATACAGAAAAAAAACAAATGTAGTATTGTAAAAGTACAATCAGAAAAGCGGAAATGATAATAAAAATTCAAAATATGTTTTAAAAAATTGGAAGAAAATTCAAGAAAATTCAGAAAAGATAAATTTTAAATCATCTACTACGTACATTATTTACATTATTCGGACTATTGTCCTCATCTTTGTCGCCATGTTTATCAGAACGTTTCAGCCGTTGTACGCTCCGGTCTTCTTCAGGTGGTTGGAATGTCGAACTGAACCCTTTATTCGCTCACTGTGTCATGTGTCCCCAAGGACACATGACACGGTGGATAAAGGCGTTGCTTAGATCCTGTGACAGGACCCAAATGGTGTGAGTTCAATACCCGGTTAAGGCAGTGGAGAACTTTCAGAGGGAAATTAACAGTAGATAACTGATAACTGACATCCATTAAACATGGTACGTGGAACTAGAACAGTCTACCCCAGTGAGTGAAATAAAGGGTTCAGTTCGACATTCCAACCACCTGAAGAAGGCCAGAGCGTAGAACAGCCAAAACGTTGTGATAAACATGGCGACAAAGATGAGGACAATTGTCCGAATATTGTAAATAATGTACATCACAGAAATATAGCCTTCTACTACGTACTTGTATATATTTTAGCCATTTGCTTAATATTCGTTTTTTTCTTCATTTCAGAAGAAAAGTTCTAAATTTTACAACATATTTCAGTTAAGATTTGATTTTCAGAATTTATTTTCTGAATATATTTTCATTCGTATTGAAAAGACAAAAAAAAAACAAGAAGAACTGTAAAATCACGCCAGAGAGATGTGTTAGACGTATTCTTTTTTCTAAACTATTTTGTGAAAAGTTTGTATTTTCTTTATTCCCAATTAAAATTTCGAAATTTCCCAACACACTTCATTAAAATTTCAATTTTCAAAATTGTAGTTTGTAATTCTACATGGGATGTATGAACAAAAGCGTCAGTTTTATGCGGCTCCAGGAGGATATGGGTTAAACAAAATGCCTGCTATATTTTCAAGGCTAATTGGAAATAGTAAATTAAATTTAACAGTAAATTGGAAGATTATAATTTTCAAGTTCCTCGTAAACTTAATTTTCGTATAACCAATTAAATACATAAAGTTTATGAGAAAATAACGTCTGCATCATTACCAACTTTACCAAGAATCTCATAAGCTTACTCTTTATAAAGTGCCTATATAGCGACGTAAAATACACAAAAAACCGACAGAGAAAAAGTGAAATTACCACCAACTTTCCATCGACTTGTAGGTAATTACACTAGTGTCTTAGCAGTTTATTTTATTTTCCCTTGCAGATAATCATCAACAGTATATGTGTCTTGTAGTGTGTTTGTTTTTCTTTGAATATACACACTATATTAAAAAAATGCGTATTCTGTTTGGGGAAAATTGAAATCGAATTTAATTCTAGATCAGACAGGTAGTACTGATGAGAAGTGTTCGGATTTATAGTTGGAGCTTCCATGAAAGAAGATCAAAGCATCTCGGCTGACACGTTGTTTTCACTTTCGTTCATAGTGACGATGATTCCTTAAATAATTTATTGTCAAGTCTTTTTTATCCAATCCATATAGAAAATAAATTTATAAAAAGTTATCTGTCCAGTAAATCTGCGTTACTAAATATAATTTTGCGCTCAGAGTTTTCTCTAATTTCTCGAGGCCTGTCGGCAATTCCTCAGATCCCAACGCAGCATGGCAGACTGTATAAATGATATTTAAGTGCTTTACTTTTCCTCGCTTATTTAGTGGGTGGCGGGTAATTGTAGCATCATTTCTTGGAGGAAATGAGTGGTTAGGGATTGACACGGAAGACGGACGTCAACGAGTTGGACAGGGACTCACTATTATCCCGTTGTGGCTTGTCTCAATCTGTTTAAATCAGACAAACTAATATATTTGTAATCGAAGAGGCGTCTTCAGCTTTCATTTCGGGTCGTCACACCTCAGATGAGTGTGGTATATGTATATATGTATTTGTTTACATTCATAAAAAAATAATACGCTAGAATTTCCCTATCCCATGCGCTGATACAAAGGGGAAGAAACTTTGACTGATGCCAAATCGGATGTCTAGCCGCACTGATCACTTTTGATACAGTGAAACAGGCAGGTATATGAATACATGCTCTCGAAAAATTTCTGTTGAGCACTGTTGAGAGATAGGGTAATTCTAAAGAGCAGCAGTCTCCTCTGACGCAACACTCTTCATTAAAAATGAATTGAGTCCTATGGCTGTCTGGCGTTTGTTTGCATTCATAAAAAATAATATGCTAAAATTTCCCTTTCCCTGTGCCGTGCGCTGATAGCTCAATGGTAGAAACTCCAACTGATGTCAAATAGGCTTGAAGTAATCGGATGTCTAGTCGCATCTCTATGCGGATGACATTATATATATATATATATATATATATATATATATATATATATATATATATATATATATATATATATATATATATATATATATATATATATATATAAGGAATTCATTGAGTCTGAAAGAAACCTCAACAGAAAGCACTGGACGGCCGTTTCGTCCTGTTTGCTTGATAACTCAACTGTCAGGGTTTCAATTCTCGGTCGTGGATGCGCACTGCTGATGAGTCCCAAATATAGGACGAAACGGCCGTCTAGTGCTTTCAGCATTCTGTTGAGGTTTCTTTCAGACTCAATAAATTACTTAATTATAATTAGCAAATCCTCCTAAGAATTTCTATCATGTATATATATATATATATATATATATATATATATATATATATATATATATATAATAAGGAAGCACGATGGAGTAGCGCGGAGAGGATCGGAGAGTTCGGATTCCAGTCGAATCCATTACATTCAATTACATGGTAATAAACTTGGGAAAGTTATGAACCCTCTTCTTTTCCCTCCACCTATGGGTAATTAGCATTACAGACTGGGTTCTTTAGCCTTGGATGTAATATGGTCTAAAAGGAGGACAAATCTGAGTTCAAAACCTGGGGAGGGTTGATTGATGACCTTGTGGCACGCATTCGGCCCTTCAAAAAGTAAACTTGGTTCTGCACAATGCCTTCACCGCTATAATCAAATCATATGTGCTGGTGTCTGGCTGTCGGTTCCTCGGTACTGAGTTGCTGCTATTCATAAGTCAAATACAATGGGAGAAGCCACCATATATATAATATCCGGACAATTCCTATATAATTTATGTCTAGAAAAGATGAAATCTATGAGAATACGATAAAAATTAATGCAAACTCTGTGGAAACTGCAGACTTTGCATAAAACTATTAATTCGTTTAGGCAATGCATCATAGATTAGCAAATTTCTCAGTGTCGAATTTCAGGGAGATGATGTGAAATATTATTTTAGATCACATAAATATTATTTTAGGTCCCCATAACGGTAGAGACATAGCAGTTACATCAGATTAAAAACATCTACTCTCTTGGGCAAAATACATTATTTCTCAATAGTTCAACGGCAAATATTTGTTTTCTATATTTGGTGTTACCATTTAATTTAGATTCGCTTTTAAGTAATGTCTTCAATTTAGATGAATCTAAATTAGGGTTGAACAAGCGATGAGAGCTTACGGAGCTTTATACAGCTTCAAACTTCCTACGTCACTCCTGGATAAAAAAATAAAAGCCATTTGATAGGTTAGAAAAAAACATATCTAAGGGGAGATAAACTAATAATTATCCGATTGGTTTGGTTTCGTTTGATTAACAATGTGCGGCTGAAATGGCCAACACCTTCACCTGATTGACGCCTTGATATTTTCTCTTGGGCCATGTGAAATGACAGGTCTATATACCCCCACTTCCTACAAGCCTACATGAACTTTAGCAGAGAATCACTGAGGCGTAGTATAATGTTACGGAAGACATGCAACAGCGTGTTTGACAGGGTAATGTCTGCCAAATTGACATGTGCCTTGGCATTGGTATTGTGCATAGGGAATATTTGTGAAGCTTTATGATATCGGTTTTAAAATCTACATCCCTTTGAATATCTTGTTTGAATTTGGTAAATTAATATTTTCCTGATCAATATGAAACCTATTTAATTTCTATTGCCTGCGACATGTAGTTACTCAAATATTCACATTTTAAATGATGTAATTTTTTGGAGACACCATCTATCTATCTATCTATCTATCTATCTATCTATCTATCTATCTATCTATGTGTATATGTGTGTGTGTGCATGTGTGCGTAGCCCGCAACAAATTTATAAACATTTCAGGAAAGGAAAAACTTGTCTTTTTTAAGCTTTAGTCTTTTATCTAAGGGGGCCACTAACGGATATTTTGCATCGCAGAAAATTGACTAAATTGACGAGACTTACTCAAGTATTTGCAGAAAAACTTGCAGCAATCCGACTGGACACTATTGCCAACGTTGCCTAAGCACCAGTTCGTCGTACATAATAAATGTCTGGAAGGTAAAGACCACCATTTTGAACATCTCTTGTGATTGCAGAGTACAAAGATAACTTGTAATAATCTCGTGCTGTCTGCATAAATTTTGTATTACAATATCTGTAAAATTTTTCCCCATTCTGAAAGGTGTACACATGTTTTGGCAGAATCTGTGTATATCTACATAAAAATGCGTGTGACAGAGCTTTTCACTTCCATGGACACGACTCTCTAAATTTTAAATATCTCATATTCTTCGATATAATGAATGCCATTGTCTGTGTGTTACACATTTTCGATTAAAGGAATACAACTGAGGAACACTTAAATATCTCATCATCTACTGTATAATAAATGCTAATGTCAGGGTACCATACTTTTTTTGAGTTAAAGGGACAATACTCCCTAAATTTAATACATCTCATTTTCTTCTATATAATACATGCCAATGTCAGTGTGTCACACGTTTTCAATTTTACACCTAGAGACGTAGCCCAACATATAGCATTCTAGACACAGACCGATTCCATGACATGAACATTCTGTGCCAGATCCGTACACGCAATTCTGAAATTTTGAATTCCCAAGTTTTCAATACTGCGATTGTTTTCAGTGATATTTTACTTGATATTTTGCGAAGGTTTTTTTATATTGCAACATTTTTGCGACAGTTTTGTAACTTGGAAATAAATTAGCGAGTAACCGAAATTAATTGCGAAAGCCAGCGAAAGTCACCCATGAAATAAAAAAAAAGACATTGTTTGTACTGAAATCAAGGACCTATGTACATAAAATTGTCTTTAAAGTAAGTGGCGGCAGAATGATTATCGTTGAATTTTTAAAAGGTAAGGTTAAATATTAATGAAATATTAAATACATCGATCAGTTTTGAGTTCTTGTTTAGTTTATTTTTGCTTATTGCCTCTACTCCTGCATAACTATTGTGATGATGACACAATAAATTACTCTCTGTAGGAATTAGATTAAATGCCGCTTTTAGCAAGTATCTCTCATTCTCTAAAATGTCAGAATTATATTGTCAGTTTATATTTGATTGCATGTACGTTTATGCGCATGTATCGTACTTGTGTTGCGTTTGTCTTCAACAAAACCGGCAAATATACATGAAACGACACGTGAATATGGTATTCTGAAAAAAGGACAATTATTGAATTGAAAAAGCACAAAAGCACAATCTCTCGGCTAATGGCTTCTGAAAGTCGAAAGAACAGAGTACGTTTGAAAATATATATTTAAGATGTTACTAAAAAGATTTAAACTCAGGAATAAATAACTACGTATATCTTGGGCTTGCATAAATGAAAAAAATACTTACAGAAAACACGAATAAGCGCGCGGGTACACACACATACACACAGATATACACACTCTCACACACACACACAAAGATATATATATATATATATATATATATATATATATATATATATATATATATATATATATATATATATATGTATGTATATATATATATATATATATATATATATATATATATATATATATATATATATATATATATATATATGTATGTCTACTGGATAACAGCATGTAAGTTTTTTAATATCAGGTACAGTTTGAGGAAAGTTGTATGACAATGTGAAAAAGCTTTCAAGCAGCGCGTATCGTCCATTAAGACTTCAATGGGCCCGTTGAAGTCTTAAGGGACAAAACGAGTTCCACGAAAACTTTTGCTGCTTTGATCGATTAGGTCATCCCATATGTTCTGTCCGAATTTTAACTGTTTTTTAAAATTTTCGAAATTTATTTTATAATGTTTAATGGAGCTGAACATTAATTTTATGTATACATGCATTTAAACTGATCAAATTTTATTTCAGAGAACAATAAAATTAAATTGTGTTTGATTAAAACCTGCTAACATGGAAGTACCCAAGAATCATTTGAGATATATAATGCGTTATGAGTTCAAGAAAGGAAACTCTGCAGCCGAAGCGACTAGAAACATTCACTCAGATTATAGAGAGGAATGTGTGAATGAAAGAACTTGCAGAAAAATGGTTTGGAAAATTCAGAGGTGGAGATTTCACCCTTGCAGATGAAGATCGAACCGGACGTCCAGTTGAGTGTGATGAAAAGCTTCTTGAAGCAGCCCTTGAAGAAAATCCTGATTTATCAGTTGCGGAATTGGCAGTGGTTCTCAGTTCAAACCATACAACTGTCATCGTCATCTTCAACAACTAGGAAAAGTTCCTAAACTTGGAAAATTGGTGCCTCATGAATTGTCTGAAAACAACCTCAAATCTCTTCTCTCCATTCTCGCCAACTTGTTTCACCTTTTTTGGATAGACGTGTGACTGGCAACGAAAAATGGAACTTTTATCGAAATGTTAAGCCTCGTAGACAGTGGCTTGGTAAAGGGGAAGGACCCCAGCCACAACCGAGTAGGGAACTTCATGGGCAAAAGTTTCTTCTTTCAATCTAGTGGGATTGCCAAAGAATAATCCACTTTGAATTCTTACCACCTAATGCAACAATTAATGATCAAATATACTGTCAGCAATTGGAGCGTTTGAACCAAGCTTTGAGGAAAAAAGACCTGCACTAGTGAATCGAAACGGGTAATGTTTCATCAGGACAATGCGCGACCACACACAGAAAGAATCACGACACAAAAGATCTTAGAACATGGTAGGGATAAAATTCCTCATCCACCTTATTCTCACGACCTTGCTCCTTCAGACTACAATTTGTTTCGTAGCTTACAGAATCATTTGGAAGAAAAAGCTTTTGTAACACAGGAAGAGGTTAAAACAGACATTTGTGAGTTCTTCGAATAAAAGCCAGAAGAATTTTACAGTAATGTAATGAGTAAGCTTGTTAAGAGATGGAAGGAAGTCATAGATAATCAGGGAAAATACATAGCTGATTGAATCTGTAATTCAATGTAACATTTGGTCACCTGTTTCAGAATTCAAAATTCAAAATTCGGACAGAACTTATATATATATATATATATATATATATATATATATATATATATATATATATATATATATATATATATCGCGTAACTGCATATTTGTACAGCCCACAACATGACTAATATGACAACAGGAGGAAGAATCATTTACATTATTGTCCTCATCTTTGTCGCCATATTTATTACAAGGTTTCCATCGTTGTACGCTCCGGTCTTCTTCAGGTGCTTGGAATGTCGAATTAAATCCTTTATTTTGCTCACTGGGGTAGACTGTCCTAGTATGGCACAGTGGATAAAGGCGTTGGTTAGATCCAGTGACATGACCCAAAAAGTGTGAGATCAGTACCCGGTTAAGGCAGTGGAGAACACTGAGAGGGAAAAACTTAACAGGAGATAACTGATAACAGACATGCATTAAACATGACACGTGGAACTAGTACAGTCTACTCCAGTGAGCGAAATAAGGCATTCAGTTCGACATTCCAACAACCTGAAGAAGTCCGAAGCGTACAAAGGCCGAAACTTTGTAATAAATATGGCGACAAAGATGAGGACAATAGTCCGAATAATGTAAATAATGTACATGATACCTCATCACAGAAATATATATATAGAGAGAGAGAGAGAGTGAGAGAGCATTGAGGTCAACACTAAGTGGCGACAGGTTGTTTCGTGCTAGACGCAATCGCCAGGGCAGCGATTTTGTCTAGCCTGAAACAGACTGTTGACGCTTAGTTTTGACTTCAATGTTCACATTTGTATTTACATACGCTCTGTCTCTGATATTGAGCACTTTATCCCATAAATATAGTACACTTTAAAACAATATTTCTGCATATATATATATATATATGTGTGTGTGTGTGTGTGTGTGTGTGTGTGTGTGTGTGTGTGTGTGTGTGTGTGTGTAGATATATATAATGTTATCCAGAGACAGACTGTTTCACTGTTTAACATCTCTTCAGTGTGGCTAGATGTCCGGTTGCCTCGAGATAGAATCCAAACCCGACTGAATTGGCGTCAATCGGAGATTCTACAGATTAAGCCGTCGGTGCACGGCACTGATGAATGTGAATTTTAGCGTATTTATTTAGATAAGCACACAGTGACCGAAACGACTCAATTCGATTTACCGAAGAGTCTTGCTATATCAGCCTTAATAGTCACTGTTTACCCACACTTCCTCCCCAGAGAGCTCAACCGAAATTTATTTTTCCGGAGCCTTTATAATGTCATCCACAGACAGACACAGTTTCGCTTTTTCACACCTCATCAGTGTGGCTGGATGTCCGGTTGGCTCTCGCATCAATCGAATTCGCGTCAATCGGATATTCTATCACTAAGCCGTCGGCTTGAAGGTGAATTTTAGCGTATTTATTTTTAGATAAATACACAGTGACCGACAGGACTCATTTCGCTTTTTGCCGAAGAGTCTCGCTATATATATATATATATATATATATATATATATATATATATATATATATATATATATATATATATATATATATATATAAACGCACCGGATTATACGATTTTTTGCCTTGTTAATTAAATAGTCAAATTTTCGATTCCTGCCAATGAATATTTTCTTTACTAAAATTTGTCGTATGCTCGCCAATATTCGTTATATTCTGGTTAATAAATACAAATGGTTTATCTATTTCAAATACAATGTATATATATATATATATATATATATATATATATATATATATATATATATACCTTTAAAAATTAAGAGGTCATTTGATTCCGATACCTTGCTTTCAACCTGACAGTATCCTCAACCGATTTTTATCATTTGACCTCCCAACGCTTTATTTTTGGAAAAAATGCAAAATCAAAACTAGTAACTACCCAGCTGCTATTGAAGACCATATCTCTTTTCGAAAAGTATATGCTTGCCATTATTGACAAAATCAAATTCACAAATGTTTATAGGAATTTCCCTAACTATTAATTGCTGAAGTAAAAAAAAAATGACTAAAAATATTCTAGTTAAAGGTGGCAAAACAGAGAACATTTATATCATGAAGTCGGAGGCTTACGAGGAAAAAATGAAAGATGTCACTTAAATTTACCAAACTCGTACATTAAATGAATAAACGAGGAGGCGAAATGTATCACATGCAAACGAGGGATAAACGACAATGTTCATATATTATGCTGCAAGCAAGCACTTTGAAACAGAAAGGAATATAATGATGAATTCCCCAAACAACCCAACTAAAACTGAATTGGCAAATAAGCCAAAGAATATTGAAAAGTTACACATTTCATTATGGACTGCAACACAGGACAGTCAATGGAAGAAAAAACAAGTGAGTGCATTTCTTGATTCCACAAAGTTACAAATAAAAACAAATATATATAAAAAAAACGAAATTAAAACTTTTATCTGATAAAAAAGTATCCTGGAAGTTTTGTGCTTCGCCAAAGACTTCGTAAACATAATACTGATCAAACGGACATAATTTTAGATTGCTGCAAATAAATTTAATTGCACAAGGAAGTAACATTGGTTAATAAATTAAAAAAAACGGTTTCGATGTACCACATGTTTCATTTGATAGCGCTGAGGTTTCTCAGTTAATAGGCGTAAAATCTTATATGACATTTACAAATTTCTACATATAAATAACCACGGTCTGTATAAGGATGGTGGTCTGATGATAACTCCGGACAACAGAAGAACAAATGAAAATATTAAAAAAACGCGCTTCAAACTCTTGAAAAGCCTCATCTTTGAAAAATAACTCGAAATGAATAAAAAAAAGTTTGTCAACTTTGTAGACGTAGAATTAAGTCTACAAGCTGGCAGCGTCTCTCCATACATGAAATACAATGCAAAATTAAAACCCTTAAATCTTCGACACTACGAGCATAATAAAGCACAACCCTAAAGGAATACAATATAGGTAGTCCAGAAACACTTCTTGTAAAATAACTTTTGAGGATAAAAAGAAAGAATATAAGAAAAACTTAAAGATAGACTGTCACGAAACCAAACTAGAATTTAAACATCAAATAAAACAACATATGAAGAACAATTCGAGGAAAAGGAAAGAATATCATTTCATTATCTTCCGTTCTAACTTTGAGTTAAATTGTAAATTGGAGAAGTTATTTTTCAAATGACTTAGTAAGCACTTCCAAAAAATTCAGAATTCCATAAGATATTTCATAAAAACTCGGTTAAATTAGGCTTCAGCTGCACCAGTGATTTAGAAACAGTAATAAATAAACAAAACCGCCAGAAATTTCACAAATTAACGTGCATCAAAATATAGTTAACACTAGTAATTTATGCAACTGTAGAAATAAAAATAGATGTCCATTAGACGGAGCTTGTAGAACCGAAGCAATAATCTATAAAGCAGAAATAATAAATATCATGGCTAGAAGAAAACGTATATATTATGCACTGAAGATATCTTCAAACGAAAATGGTAGAATCACAAGACGTCATTCGAGTTAGTAAATCTTAGGAGCTCCACCAAACTAGATAACCATTTGTGGAATTTTTAAAAAAAGAGCCGGGATGTGATTGTAAAGTGGATAATGTAAAAAAGAACAAACAACGAAGACTTACAACAACCGCAATAAAACTTGCGACCTCTGCCAACTGAGAAAATGAGCAATAATGACATTTCCAGATCCAAAGAACTTTTTGAACCAGAGATCCAAAATCATGAGCCGTTACTTACAAAGAAATCATCTAAAGCTCATATGAGGATGGATAAAAATGTATGTACATATAAGGTACCCCCCACCGATACATTTATAAGACCCTTGATTTTCTTCTCACCCCTCTTCTTATTCTTATATTGTGTGTGTGCAAGTGTACATATTGACGAATTGTTGTCTATTAAAGAAAAAATAGGTGATCTTCAATATTTTTCATATATTCCACCCTTATCATCCTACTTTATAAATTCAGCCGCCTTTACTTATATCTTTCATTTCTTCAGACAAACATCTTTTGGTTATTAAATAGTTTGGTTGTTGTTTTTTTAAACTTCACATGAAAAGCAACATTGTATTAGATATGAAAATGAAATATTTCCTCGGATATATGCAATATATTTTGCCACATTTAACCATCCAACTTATACCTCTTATTTTGGGAAATTCCTCGAAGCGATGACTATGCAACTTATTTTCAACCTGCCTTCACAAAACCCTATTATCACAACAAAAACTCTTTAGTCCGATACAATCCTGAATTATATTATCACAGACCAAAGGAAAACTTTACGGATAAGAAACGGGAAGCCGTCAATAGGCGTGTGTGTAGACGACAGTGTCAAAGGAAAAGTTATAAAAATCTAAAGTAGATCCGGACGTTACGTTACACAAAGCCCAAAATGGAATTTGTCTAAGAAATAATAAAGAGATAAACGCGGAAAAGCATTCATAAACGGGAAAAAAGGTAAATGCGTTTAAGTCATATAAAGAAGCAACATAAAACAAGGGAAAAATAAGTAGAATAAAAAAGCAGCGAAGAGCAAGACAAAAAATACATCGAAATGATTTAGATAAGACTTACTCCTCCCACGTTATTTGCCTTTATCTGGTGTCGCTTTGAATACGCGTCAGTCGTATTCATATGATTCCCTATTTTGCCCATCCCTTCCCCACCATCAATTTTTTTTTCTTCCCTCTTCTTAAGTTATCCTTTTAGACATGACAGGACTGACGCCTCTCGGATACTGACGCCAGCATCAACAGCGCATTTGGAACCGTTCAAGTGCATTGCATTCATTATGCGGTGCTATTGCAACTTCTAGAAAGATGTATGAAAGGAAAAGTCGTCTATGCGTACAAGGAGGTGTGGCAATATTAGATTCCGATCGACTTGATTCGTTTAGGTTCGATTGTCAGTCGGCATCCACTCGTTGAACTTCGCCTTACACTGGATAGAAAAACAACTGAAAAAAAAACAAAAAAAATAAACACGTTGAATCTTATGAATAAAGAAGAAGGCTTAACATGTAAAAAACATTAATCCTAGTTAATGTTTTATACTAAAAGAAAAGTGGTACCACTATTATAACAAAATTTTACCCTTTAACTCAGATATACATAACACGGTATGTATGTATATATTATAATCTCGCCACGGTTTATTTGTCAGAAAGAAGACTTCCTGATTGTATCGGTCTGGAGGGAGTGGCACCCTTGGAAACGGTTTGACTTGTTAGTGAAATTGGGTAGACGGGACCCTTGGGGGCGGGTGTTATCTATGCTAGCACGAAGTCACATTTCATCGTGACCGATTTTGTGAATGTGCTGGCCTGAAAACCCTGACGGCTCATTGAACAACGGAAGTATATGTTTGCTAGCAAAACCACTCACCCCCACCTAAATTTAACCGGATTTGTAAAAGATAAATAGATTTTCCTTAACCATAACAACTCATAATATCAATATTGTCTTCGCTTATAAATTAAGTAAAATTCTTCGAAATTTTATTCCTAACATCGCTTGACAAAGGAAAGTGACTATTAATTTTAGCGGTAATTTTTATAATTAAATTTATAAATTTAGTTTCAGTTTTAAAACATGGAAATTTTCTGTGTCGCGATGGAATTATATTTTAACAAAAAAGAAAATAATTATAACATTTTGCTCTATTGCTGGTATCGAGCACCATTTCAAAACAAAAAAAAACTGCTATGAGTACCTGATTTTAAATCTTACTGTTGTTTCTTATTATCTTAAAAACACACACACACACACACACACACACACACACACACACACACACACACACACACACACGCGCACACGCACGCACACACACACACACACACACACACACACAAGAATTTCCTGTGAAGAAACGTTTTATTAATTTTAGTAAAAAAAGAAATTCCTGTGAAGAAAGGTTTATACATATTACTAAACGTATTTGCGATGATAGGTCCAAGGGAAACTACTTTTCCATAGACGATATAATCATCTCTATGAGTTAGAATGTTTGGATATCATTAATTGTAATTCATTTATATTCTCCATAATAAAAATAATATTGAGCTCTCTTTTGTGGATCAGTTTTAATATTTTGTATTAATAGAATCTACTTAGATTACTTACTCACGGATTATATTTTACACTAAACACACATATATATAAATGAGTGTGTATGTATTAGTGTATATATTAACGCATTAGTCAATAGAATAACCCGGCTGGAATTGGAAATCGGCTCTTTCACGTGTTATTTAACGCCAGAAAAAATATTGTAAGATTTTTGCGGAGATAATAGTGATTAACCGGTATATATCTTACAAATTAAGCTATATTTGGAGGAAGATGAATGAATCCATAAGTTGCCCAACGGTATTTCCGCCTGAGAGAATATAACCAACCCAAAGACAATTCCTAGCCCTTGTATATTACACCACATACCCACCCAAGGTTAGAGGACGTTTTATTCCCAAATCAGTCACTCATCTAGGTACAGCCAAGTCTCGATGAATAACGAAATATTGGTAAGCTTAACGTAGATATAAATAAGACATGCAAGCTGTTAATAAAGAAGAGATGAATGCCAGCGAGACCTCAAGAGCTACAAAGGAGAACAAAGGAGAGAAAAAGAGTAAACTCTTTTAATGCAAACAAACACGCCAGTACACAGTAATGGCAGGCTCAGCAACAAGAATATATATATATATATATATATATATATATATATATATATATATATATATATATATATATATATATATATATATATATGTATATATATATATATAAAATTGTGTTTTACAATTTTATATATATATATATAAAATTGTGTTTTACAATTTGTCGCTTTAGCGCACAA
>OZ038491.1:100555943-100565943 GCA_964036315.1 Acanthosepion esculentum
CTCATTCGAGCAGAGAGTTGCTAATTTAAAGTATTTTGAACTCTTTCGATCACACAGACATGTCAATATTAGACATTTTGAGAAAACGCATCAACTTGCTCCATTTTGCTTAAACTCTTTCTTTTCTACTTTTCATGCCGGGCAAATATGAGCTGTTCTTATTCTTTTATGTACGATATTCGTTCAGGTCTTGGACAATAATGGTAATGGTGATTGTTATATTAACCGTTTCCTAATGAGGAAATATTTGAGAGTCATTTGCAGAAAAGAGTTTATTGTTCTTGGTTGAAATTTATATAATCTTTCCCTCTAAAACCTTTTTAACTGGAAAATGCGTTTCCAACCCAGTAGGTTTATCCTTCCTAATGTGTGAAACATCAGCCTCTTGCTATAACAATGTTATCTCTTCGAATTACATAAGATAATTATTTTATTTAGTGCTACTGTTGATAGTATTCAATTGTGATGGTTGCTGCTGATTTTTGTTTGGGATTTTGTAGGACCAAGAGTTCTTCATCAAGACCCACAGATGTTACTCGCACAATGTCATTTTAACCACTGATTATAGAAGATACAGCTGAAGATTTAGTTATTTCCGAAAGGTTTTGGTTGCATGCCTGTTATTCATATAAAAGTTTCGATCTGACGAGAGTATTTATGTACATGTTTTTCACGTTAATGATTTGGTGTTCTAGTAATTTGTGTTGTCCGAAACTTCATCTAACGCAGTCCATTTTATGTTTAATTAAATATTTATACTAACTTCCTTTTAACTGATAGTTACACCGATGTATTTTAAGTGGTTAATATTTATTAATTCCACATCCTGTTATTTGTGAAGGATTCAGTTTATGTGACATAACTGCCTTAATTTCACTTCCATATAACAGTCTTTGTTTTCGAATGGCGGTAATTGAAGCCTAAATTCAGCCCCGGGAAAGACGCAATCACGTGATCACAGAAAACAGTATTCTTACTCAACAGAACTCAACAGAAAAGAATCAACTCAATTTGCTCAATAGAAAAGAAACACGACAGAATCAAAACATTATGCGACTGGGAAATGTGAAAACGAAATTTCGACCATGCAGTTAAGATGTATAGGAGGAAAACCGACTAGTAAAAAAAATGCATGAAACATTTTGTGATTTGAGATTTCAATAGACTGTATATTCGAAACACTGTGTCGTTTCTGGTTGATTTAAAGTAAATGAATGATTGTGTTCTGTTGAGTTCTAAAGAAAAATATCCCCCATAGCCAGAAACTTGCCAACTAGCCTCCAGCTGCGCAATGACCTGGCTGTGAAAATCAGGTGTCTTGGACGCAAATATATCAGTGAGTGAAGGTTTCCATTATGCAAAGAATTTCATTAGACGATGCTTGAGTAAGGAATGAAATCGATTGTAAATAGTTGGTGTAAGGTATGGGGAGTAATTGTGATGACACAGTGTCCTCCAGCCAAGTCATCCTATGTATTTGCTGGTCACCTGCGCAACGCGATATCTGACATTGTCATGGATGAGCAATGCATCCTTGCGATTAAGTAATGCCGGTTCCTTCTGTTTCAGTGCCTGTTGTACATGTACCAAATGCTGCCAGTACAGGTCTGCAGTGATGGGTCTGAGCGTTGGCAGCAGTTCATATTCCACAGCTTGTCGACGAGTCCAGCAGATACAGAGTATCGTCTTGCCTGTGTGTAGAAGCAGTATCGTGATGATGCATAGGATGCCGTGGTGAGAAACAATGCCTGGAACGATTGGGAAAATCATAGATGATGCATGTTTTGATGGGGTAACCACTTTCTCTACTTTTACAACTTATCTACGCGGTGCAAGTGAAGGCTGACTGTTTCATCAGAAATCTGCAAGCGCTCTGCAAACCAAGCCACAGTTTTGACTTTTGTCTTTCTCTATTTTCGGCTTCAGGGTATCATCATCCAGGAAGTGTGGCCAGCCACTGCGTGGTTCATCACAAAGGGACATATCTCCGGACCTGATATTCTGGAACCAATATCTGGCGGTGCGTTTACTCACAGCATTAACCCAAATGCTTGACATATTCGGTGATTTGATGCGGTTGCGGACATAAATCAGACTGTCCCGTACGATTTGCTTCGGCACCGCCATGTTTCCTCGCCTCTGCGCGAGATATGGTTGATGTGTGTGAGCAAAACGCCTGCATTGGTCAAGAGCAATGCCCCCTCTCCACCGATTTCTTGGCACTCGACGAACTCATGTGTGTACCACTGTTCACTTGTTCCCACACTACGTAAAAAACGGCAAGGATATTTTTGGTTACACTATAATTATTGTTTTTTAACCGCTAAGATCGATATTTTTCTTTATGCGGTTGATATCGCTGAATTAGAGAAACGGTAATGGAAACTCAATCTACAGAAAAATGACATTGACTATCATTTGTATTGCATTAAAAATATCTCATATCTACTGATTTACAAAATACCATTTATTTTTTAACTTTCTTCTTCTTTGGTCTTGTATAACTTGTTGCACACGACGCTGTATTTCAAATAAATACTTCACATATATTTACAATAAATGGATACCTGTTGTTTTCTTAACAGATGAAGAAACACACATACACACACAGAGACGCGCGTGAACGTGCACACACACACATAATAAGAACGTAAAATTTCACCTTTCTTTCAACCTTGCGCGAACTGCTTAGAGGAAAATCAGTCGGGTTTCGATCCCGGCTTGAAGCAATTGGATGTCTAGCCACACTGACGACCTGCGAAACAGTCTTTCTGTGGATGACAGTGTATATATATATATATATATATATATATATATATATATTGTAATCATGTTATTAGTGAGATATGTTCCATTGACTATTTTATACAAGTTTTGTGTACTTATTTTCAATTGGATCCAATTTAAAATAAGTAGACAAATCTTGTCTCAATATATATATATATATATATATATATATATATATATATATATATATATTTCAATGAAAGTTAAGACAAATTGTAAAGACCTTTCTTGTGCTGCAACAGATATGTGGTTCTACAGAAGGATTCTGAGGAAAACCTCTACGGAATTTTCATATTTAAACCTTAGGTATTCATATAACTACTTATATAGCTTGACCAACGGATTCAGGTTGAAATTATCCGTCATCAGATAAAAGAGTTATAATTCATATTACAAAATGTATTGCTATGTGAAATGCCACCTCATATAATTGGACATTGGTCAATTTCTTAACGGATTAAGAGGAGTCATAAGGCAACGGAGATGGGGTACTACGGAAGGAAGTTGAGAATAACCCGTGATTTTTAAATTTAAATTTTCACAGTTTTAAAATGGAGAATGACAGTATAATTTTAACCTTAGTTTCATGTTACGATTTGTATAGCTCGAAAAACGGAGACATGCTGAAATTATCACTCGAAAGAAAAAAGTATTACAATTACTATAGATCTGTACTCTTTGAACAGCGCACGTTAGAGAAGACCGTTGACGGATATTATAATACTAGAATATTTCTTGAGAAAATCCTCACAATATTTAATATTGTTGCAGTTATCGCACACATATTTTTGTTGAGATTTACAAACTTTAGGTTTCGTTCAATTTTCCCAAACCAATCGAAATTCAAAATTATGCCAATATAACAAATAGACAACTACTCTTTCCTAAAATTCAGGGGAAAAAAAAAACTTCATAGACAAATTTAAACCAGCACCCAACAAATCATAACTCTACAGACATGGACACACAACTTGCACACATGACGACAAGATACACTGTTCGGAGTGCAGACATACATACACATACGCATGCGCAGACAGGTACCCATGCAGAACAAAAATACAAATACACACACTGACAAAATGGATAGACTAATCACAGGTACAATCACACGAATAATATGTTTTTGTGTGTGTGAGCGCACCTTTCCGTGCGTGTTTGTGGTATGTATACATGTGTGTATGTGTATATATACATACATATATATGAATGCTGATTCCTTATTGTAAGACTGTATGGATATATGGGTGGAATATACATATGCATGCTAACAGGAACACGCACGCACGCACGCACGCAGGGATAGGAAGACATCTCTCATCAACACATCTATCGTCACCACCTCTCATACCAAACCTAATGGTTTTCCTAGCAGGAATTCACTTTTGCCAACAGTTCAGAAACTAGTTCAAGGCTCATTAACATATAGAGAAAACGAGCAATGAGACATTAAAAGGACATAAGTAAAAATTATTTCTTTTTAAATATTTATTCATTTTATTTGCCTGAAGAAGGCCCCAATATCGGAAACTCGTGTAGCTGAAATATAATATATATACTAAAACAAATCCACATTATAAACAAAAACATTTGCGGTTTCTCTATTTTTAAACAAATATATTTTTCTCGCGTTGAAAAAAAAGTATGTGCGTGTGTGCGTGTAGAGAGAGAGAGAGAGAGAGAGAGAGAGAGAGAGAGAGAGAGAGAGAGAGAGAGAGAGATAAAGGATCTTGATCTAAGGCATGTTGAATTTCATACAGGTAAGTTTAAATAAATGACGGAACATGAAGCTTGCATTCAATCATGAAACAGATTGGCGCCAGTTATTGCTGATCTCAGAGTCCATATATTACATATATATTGTATTATTTTATATTCAGACAACAGGCAACTCGACAAATGACTAATTCCAAGAAAATTCTAAGTGGTGGAAACATCATAATAATTGATATATAGATTTAAGTAAATTTATCATATCATATAATATCATATGAATGTAAGGAATACTTATAAAATATTCACGTCTTATAGCAAGTAAATTTAAAGATCGTAAAAATAAGAAACCTGCCTATTGTTGAACAAATCAGACCAATTAACATATGTTTTACCAAATTGCTATTCGTGTATTTTGCATTTCGTTTCATCAGGCAGCGTGTGACAATATCGGTCTATAACTCACTGTCTGATGGACCCAGTGGCATATCATATTTATTGGCAAATTGTTTTAAATTATCTAATATATATATATATATATATATATATATATATATATATATATATATATATATATATATATATATATATATATATATAAAAATATGGAGAAAACAACTGAAAAGTTTAAAATTAAGAAAAAAATATTAATTTGCAACTTTTCAGTTGTTTTCTCCATATTATATACATATCAGGAAAGTATACGTGGCTTCTCATTATGCTCTCTCTCGCTCTCTCTCTCTCTCTCTCTCTCTCTCTCTCTATATATATATATATATATATATATATATATATATATATATATATATATATATATATATATATAATATCTGGATAAAATAAATGAAACTAAATTGGGTGTTTTTTTATGAAAGTATTTATTTCTGTGTTTTTGTATATATTTACAAATATATACAAATATATATATATTGTATATATATATACAGAAATAAATACTTTCATAAAAAAAAACACCCAATTTTGTTTCATTTATTTTATCCAGATATTATATACATATCAAGAAAGTATACGTGGCCTCTCATTATACTATATATATATATATATATATATATATATATATATATATATATATATATATATATATATATATATATATATATATATATATATATATAATAGTCGAGGTATTGGTTAAATAGGTATATAGACTGTGTTCATTTGACTTTTATATTACTCTGTTCTGGTGAACGGAATAATCTTTGTTAAAACATTCAAATTATGTAGGACAATGAGCTTCTTGATAAGAAAACTTGCCTCGGAGAAGTCTAACCCAAGTGTACCTGAAGATAAGTTTGTTACGTCTGACTCTCTTATCACAGAGACACGCACAATTACTATGACCCTAATGCTTCGGGAGCTTCGACATGATGTTAGCGATATCTCAGGAGAAGGTCTGAATGAACAAAGGTTACGAGATTTTCCTAAGCTCCAGACTTGCAAAATGGATGGACAGGCAAAATGATAACATCTGTTGCTATTTTTCAATATTTTCTTCATAATATATATGAATGCCATTTTCGAATGTCTATTAGATTTGAAGACAAATCGTTGCAAAGTAAAACAACTTCTGCGCAACAATTCAAATCATTGTTACGTAGAATTCCTATTTAATCCATTATCAGAAATGACAGGAACCTTCCAAGATTTTTACTGCAGTGGGAATTCGTCACTTAGTAATGATTCAGTCGTACAGAAGTGTTTTGTGTGGATAATGACAACATAAAAATTGCATATTGTACAGTTCATTCAATTTTACATTACGTTCATTTCAACCACTTTAGTTGAATCTTATATCAAATCAATTTGAAAAGGAATCTATTGTGGTGGAAGATTAATTTTTTCGGAAGGATATTGCAAGTGATAGTTGACAGGAAAAATATATTCAATGGATGAAAAATAGCCCCTAGGAATAAGAATGGATGTATTTTTTAAATTGCTATTAGCCTTTGTCTTATGAGAGATAGATCGATAGATAGATAGATAGAGAGAGAGAGAGAAAGAGAAAGAGAGAGAGAGAGAGATACATATTTTCTTATTTACAATTCAACGGATATCTGTATTTTTTTTTTCAACTGAAAAAACTGAATATTTAAATAATGGCTTCCTTAATTTGACACCTATAATGAGATATGCACATCGGGCGCGTGTATGATTATGGAATTTAGAATTGAACTTTAAATGTCCTTTTATTTAGGAATACGTAATTATTATTATGAGAAACATGGCTTTTGATGTTTCCTAATAATTTCAGGTGCTGATTGCAAAGATGCTTTAATTCTTCAATATATTTCACAAACACAAATGTCAATGGTACAACATTAGCGATATTGTTACTATTTCTTGGGATAAATTTGATTCCCTCAGATTCATAAACCTTGACATATGTTTGGAAATATAGTTTTTCAATCTCAATTATCTGGTCCTTATCAAGAGGCGGAAATCGTGTTAACTTTTGCTTTCATAAATGTGTGTGTTTAATGAATTTCTCAGAAAGTCAATGTTCTTAATTATCGAGTTCATTGGCGGTACATGCTCTAAGTGCATGTGTCGTTATGTGGGGAGCATAATTCATTGATGAATTTTGAACACCTGGTGACGTTTTACAATTGTAATTTAAGAATTTCTTAATGTGTAATGATTACACTAAGAAACCTGTGTTTTTCTGTCTGCTGTTCGAGGTATGTTTCCTATTCATTTTGGAGTGATATATTCTAAAATGCATTACATATATCTCAGTTAAGTTTTTTTTTCGCATTCACAAAATTCATTTGTCAGCATTTCCAGCATTGTCCCAATTTCTAAGAATCTGTCTTCCCAAAATGTGGACTCATATATGGGGCATAACATTATTTTGAACTCATATTTTATCAATGTCATTAACATAAAAGCAACTTCAGAATTCACTTCTGCAGTTGCTTTTATTTTAACAAAAGTCATTAAGTATATTCAGTAAATACTATGCGTGA
Source organism: Acanthosepion esculentum (assembly GCA_964036315.1). NCBI lineage: Eukaryota > Metazoa > Mollusca > Cephalopoda > Sepiida > Sepiidae > Acanthosepion > Acanthosepion esculentum. Next base: position 100,563,431 of record OZ038491.1, read on the forward strand.
AACATTAGAAACTTTCACTATTTTCAATCTAACCAGATTTAAATACCGTGATGATGATATAAATTTTCTTTAACAATTTTATGTTAATAAAGGGAACATTTTTGTGTTCTTAACATCATAAATGTATCATATTTGTGGAATTTGCTGTATTTTTCTGCAAATATGCCTACATGTCCATGATTAAGTGTGACTATCATTGAAAACAATGTGAGACATGATGAGTTTCGTTTATTCCAATGATATTAAAAGCCACATGCTTTTCAGGATATGTAAATAACGGTAGCTCCAATAAAGTGACCAATTTTAAATTCGATTTAAGTTTAAGAATCTAATGATTTTTTTTTCTTTTTCTTTCAGATTTAACAACTTATGTCTTTGGCAATTTCAACCATGAAACATTAACAGTCAAACAACGTGTTAAAGTTATCGAAGCCTATTACAAAAATGGACCTTCATACAAAAATCCATTTCGCGCATTTCAAGATATTGTGGTCAACAAAATCGAACAACCCAGAGCACAACTGGAAAAATTGTTCGTAAATTCAAAAAACCTCGTCGGTGGCTGATATGAAAAAAATTACATGCTCGTTTACGCCGTTAAGCTGAAAACATTGCTGAAATGCACGTGAATATGGCAGAAAATCTAGACATCTCTATTCGTCCTCACACGCAGAAATTGTACCTCTTCTCAACAACATTACATCGAATTTTAACAATTTCTCTACACGCTTACAAAATTGAATTGACACAAGAACTGAAAAATGCTGACCATTTGGAGCGCCGTACATTCGTCAATTGGGTGCACAATCAAAGACAAGCTGATGGAGATTTTTCGCGAAAAATCCTCTTTAGATATGAATCCCATTTTCATAAGCATAATTGTGGCATTTAGGCTGATGAAAATCCAGGGAATATTGTCAAATCTGAAAGAAAAAGAAAAAAAATCATAAGACGCTTAAACTTAATTCACATTTAAAATCGGTTCATGTAATTGCAACACGCTATACAATCCAGAAGCCAGCAGAATCTTTATAGACAACTAGAACTAGCCATAATTGTTTCCTGGTTCTATAATGATTTGTCATTCGCTAACGCTAAAAGAAATATATAATTATAATGTAAATAGTGATAGGAATTTGCGGTAAGTTTAACAGAACAGGAGAAATCTTTGTGGACATGATTGAACCTTGATCTAATTGATGGTTATACCAAGTATCTTTGCTTTTTGTGACTTTTCGACTGTTGAGAAAAAGGTAACCATTGCATACGGGAGAAATAGCCAAACAGAATGGAGTTACAAACGGGAGTGTACAATGCTTTAACACAACGTTTTTTAATCCCAAGCAGGTTTTCCTTTTCCCCATTTCATATCAAGCTTGAGAGCTCCTTGGACCTCTTTCCGCGTCATTATAGGTTCTCTTCAACGATCTACAGTCAGTGCCATATATGACGAATTATTATACATAGAAATGTAATACTCTTTCATCCTAATGACATATTCCTATTACTTAATACTTTGTTTAGCTTCTGGAAGACAGCAGTCGTCATTCTTATGCATCTTCGGATTTATGTGTGAACCTTTCCGTTGTCTGTAAAAACGCATCTCAGAACTAGCATCATTTACATGGGAAAAAATGCAACCGAAAATAAATTATAGAAATGTTCCGATATTCAGTTAAACTAAACTTAAAGAAACAATAGATGCAGTTTCTGTATTTACAGACCAAGTGTGGGATACATCAGTGTTTACCATAAAATATATCCACCAGTAATTATAAGAATATACGTAGATGTGGCAGATATAAATCGATTCTCTTAGCATATTGAAATTAATAAATCTGTAATAATTATTCATTCATGCAGATATAAACCATACAGAATATTATATTATCCATCAAAATGGAGATTGTAATATGCGAATAGTTTGACAGGTTAGAGAATAGAATGAATAATGTAATAATATTCCTACTGATAATTCAAATTTAAAATATCTATCATGAAGGTGCACAATTCACTAAACACTGAAAAAGATTCGATGAAACTCGTGCAGATATCAGTAAGCTTTCTTCTGGCACCATGCCGGAAAATAGATTAAATAATTATAATATATGTGATTTACAGTTTTGAAAGAAGTGGGAATCAACCGGATGTCTTTATTCTATCGATGATGATTAGAAAACATCCACAATTTATCATTGTATATACTCGTAACGATTCAGAGATATTTCCTGTATAGAATTACAAAAAAGGCGGGAAACACATTTGAATCCCTATACATCCATCATCTGATTGAAAATAACTTCTTCAGATCAATATGTTTTGAACTACCTACGCACGAATATCAAAAACAGTGAAATTCAGAGAACATCAATATCTCTCAAAATGCTTAGGGAATATCGATTAAAAAATCACGTGTCCAAACCGCTGAGTTGTTTTATTTGGGGGCAGCGGGTGTTTTATTTGGTTAGTAGTTTTTTTAGAAACACGATGACATCATCTTTAGAGACGATCCA
>OZ038491.1:100570943-100615943 GCA_964036315.1 Acanthosepion esculentum
CACACACACACACACACACACACACACACACACACACACACATATATATATATATATATATATATATATATATATATATATATTATATATATATATATATATATATATATATATATATATATTCCAATTTGTCTAAAAATTTCCCCTATACTGTGCTTGACATATGAAACTATATATCGTCGTTATTTCATTCACACGCGAAATCGGCCGAGTTTCCATTCTGGCTCGATGGAATCGGATGTCTATCACACTGATGAACTGTGATACAGCGAAACAAGAATGACTTGCTCTCGTTGGCCGAATAGCACGATGGGGAATGGGAAGTTTTAAAACAATAGCTACTGCAGCTCATAACAAATCGCTCTTCATTTATGAGTTGACGTCTCTGGCTGATGATTTGGCGTTTCTTTAGATCGCGTATATAATACGTTAAAAGATACACTCTCCCTTGTCGTGTGCCGAGAACTTAGGAGTAGTGTCTCTGTCTGACACCAAATCAGTCGAGTTTCGAGCCTGGCTTGAAGCGAATGAATTAAATTTTAATCGAAATATTTCGATTCGCATTTAATTTTTTCGTCTCGGATGCTACCTGGATTTTGCTAGAAACAAAATAATTTCCATACCTGAGGATTACTGAATGTACAGTTGAAAGTAATTGCATATTTAAAAAATTCCCTGAAACAGCTGAGAGTTATTAAAAACAAGGATCGTAGCATTCATCGAGTGATTTGTAGCTTAATGCAACGTTAAAGATTTGTTTTGCGAAAGCATTTCGCTATTTTATATCATTAACTTTACTGATTTACTTTTGTATGAATGATTCATTGTAATACTCGACACTCCCGTCGAAATTCGACGTATGAGGGTGACGCAGATCAGTTCTTAGGAAACCGACAGCCCGACAACAGCACATGAGATTTGATTATAGTGGTGAAGGTTTCGTGCAGGACCATCCCCACTTTTTGAAGGGCCGAATACAGAGACTTGGTGCATAAGTGCCACAAGGTCCCCAAATGACCCTTCGCAGGTTTTGAATTCAGATTTGTCCTTCTCCTAGACTAGTTGCCATCAAAGGCTATAGAAACCAGTCTGTCCTATCTACCCATAGATGGAGGGAGAAGAAGAAGATCACACCTTTCACAATGGTATTAGCACGTAAGTGAATGTAAGTGATTCGACTGGAATTCGAACTCAGCTTACCGATTCCTGAATCCAAGCGGTTCTCCATTACTTCACCGCGCCTCCTCAACTCCACCGTGCCTCCTCTACTCCACTGCGGCTCCTCATTATATATATATATATATATATATATATATATATATATATATATATATATATATATATATATATATATATATATATATATATATATATTGGAAGGAAACATTTTTGTACACATTAAAAACTTTCATTTATTGTATTTCTAACTAATGAGTAAACATATATAAATAACTGTACACGGATGGATCATAACGAAATATGAATCGAAAACAGAAAAAAATCGACTTAATAGAAATAAATCCCATTTTTCCATTTTAATTGGTAAAACATTATCAGTACATTGCAAATTTATGATTTTTAAAAAATTATCTTGCTTTAATACTCTAGACTATTCAAGTGAAATATTCTTGAATGTTCCAATAATGTTATTAGTAGTTATTTTTGTCTAAAAATAAAAAATAGTACATTCTGTAATAGATATTCGTGCAAGAAGATTAACATCATGGCAAGAGGTAAAGAATTAAGAAATTTGCAAAAAGAACTGCATGTTAAGCTCTGAAAAGTAGGTAACATTGCTAAAACATCTCAGACACCCTGAATATTATATTCAGTACTATTGCAAGGTATAGTAAAAATAAAAAAAAGGTGAAAACCAAAGGATAATACGTCCTGTACGTAAGATTTCTTCAATATCGCCAAGGAAATTAATGTTTCATATTAAACAAAATCGAAAAACGTCAAGAGTTGCAGGATGATTTGCTTTCATCAGGAATCTGTGTCACTAAACTGACAATAAGAAATGAAATTCATAGGAACAATTTAAATTATCGCTCCCCTCGCAAAAACACAGGTCTTGAAAAGACAGAGATAACAACATGAAATTCTTTCGTGAACATCAAACAAGAAGAAGGGAACATCGTATTGAAAAAGAATGTTATGGAGAGACGAAATCAAAAGTTAGTTGGTTGAACGTAATTCAAGAAATCATGTATAGAGGAGTGAAAGTGAAGCCTTCACACAAAAGAACACAACTCCAACAAAGTAATTTGGTAGTGACAGCATTATGTGTTAGGGACGTTTTTTTTCTCCAAAACGTACTGACATCATATCAGTAATAGCTGGAAAAATAAATACTGCAGCATATGAAACTATTTTGAAGTAAAATTAATGATTTTGGTTGAAAATCTTGAACTTCCTTCTGATCGGATCTTCCAACAAAATAATGGTATTAAGCACACTGAAAAAACCTGCGAAGAAATGGCTTGCTGAAAACGATAATTGATAATCTGTGGGATTATTTGAAAATTCAAATCCAATCAAGAGGTCCAGCAAACATTCCGGACCTGAAGACCATAAGCGAAGAGGAATGGAACAAAATACCAACAAAAATTCGCAAATCATTGAGAACAACAAGAAGTGGTTTGTTATATAGAAGTGAATAATGGCTATTCTACAAAATAATTAATGAATACATATATCTATCTACATACATACATACACACACACACACACACACACACACATACATATATACATATATATATATATATATATATATATATATATATATATATATATATATATATATATATATATATATATATAACAATTTATCTCAAGCAAGGCGGGAGTCCCACAAGCACAGAGCATTGTGAACAAGAGTAAAGATGCTGTTTGAGGAAATATACAGAGAATGACGGGGAAAAAGCTCAGTGTGTCAGCTGTCGGTTGACATTGTACTTGAGTATTTGAAGATTATAGTCAACGGGTACGCAGAGTCATGAAGTGCAAGAGAAGAAGCTGTTTGAGTAGAAGAGACGGCTATATATAACTGTTTTGAAAGTGAAAGGATGGGACCGATTTGCCAACTTGTTAGCTCGCTTAAATTTATGCAGTCTGGGGAAACAGCGAAATTAGCTTGTCGGAACAGTTGCCCTGCAAATGCTTGTAGAAGACACACAGGGAAGCCACAGAACATCAGTGGGATAACAATTGTAGACTAGATGCCAGATCAGGATGTATCGTCTTGTATATTCGTCTCTCGATCAAGATGCATAGCTGGAGCACCAGACCATATATGGCAGCAATATTCCATGCCAGGAGAGATGGTTGATGTACAGATTTGAAGAATATATTCAGACTAGAAGAACTTTCTGCCAGGACACATAGAACCAACTTTCCTTGCGGTAGATGAAGCTATTGATTCAGTGTATTTATTCCACCTCATATCAGTAGACAGCGTGAGAGAACATGTATGCTTAACGTGACGCTCACGAGGAGTTGGAAATCAGCCATTCTGATGGGAGGCAGGCATGGCTCTCTGTGGTTGGTAAAGGAGACCAGTTTTGTTTCGGGGGAAGTGAAGTTTACCAGGCATATCCTGCCCCTGTCAACCACAGAGTAGAGGTCATTTTGTAGGTCAGCAGCCAGGTTAGTTTTTTCAACGGTACCTGGTTTACAATTGAGGCCGGAGTAAATAGTAGTGTTGTCCCCGTAGATGCCTACTTGGGAACTTATGACACCGGCAAGGTCATTGATGAAGACCAGGAACAGTGTTAGGGCCCAAGATAGAACCTAGGGTACCACCAGCGTTCGTGATAAAGGAGCCTTTCACGATTTGACAGGAATGATTGTATTAAGTTAAATAATTTAAGTTTAATAATTGTAATACCGTATCCCTGGATCTCACGATGAAGACCAGTATACCAAACACTATCAAACGCTTTAGACATATCTAGAGCCACGGCTAGAGCTTCATATTTATTGTTGAGTGATTCGTATACAAATTCAGTTATGGCCGTGAGCACGTCAGCGGTAGATTGGGAAAACGGAGACCATATTGCTTGTCGGAGAGCAGATTATAAGAAGTAAAGTGCTTTACCACTTCGTCGTTATTAAAGCCTCGAAGACTTTACCGAAGAAAGGTTGGAGAATTATAGGACGGTAGTTAGACGGATCAGAAATGTCACCAGACAGGCAGAACAAGTGAGGAATGCCAACAGGCTGGAAAGCAAGAGTTGTAATGTTCAGTGAGGGCAGGAGCCAATTCAGGAGTACATATCTTCAGAACAATGGCTGGTATCCCGTCACCTCTGGCCTCATGGAAATCGAATTTTGAAATGATGTCCAATACCATCGTTGGGGTTATGCGCATCTCCCTCGACACAGGCTTAGTTCTAGGGAGAAAATCAGGTGTGAGTACACCAGTTGAGTCTAGCACACACACGGACACACACACACACATATGTACGTATGTGTGTGTGTGTGTGTGTGTGTGTGTGTGTGTGTGTGTGTGTGTGTGTGTGTGTGTGTAGAATTATAGTGTTTACTTCGAAGAGTGACAGTAATCAAGGCTGTCATATATCTGATTCAGGTTAATCAAATTGACACTTTCTCACTCTCCGTACGTCTGAGCTGAGATCCTCTCTAAAATGTCTCCAACTTTTATCCCAACCAGCCACCCTGATATAAGATGAATAAATTCTCTGCTATATTTAACGATTAATTCTAAAAAATTGAAACCAGATAAACTTAATCTCCCCGGGTAGACCATCAGTAAAGGTTGAAATAAAATATGATAAAAAAAAGTAATAGCTACAAAATAATATGTTTCTGGGGGATTCTGTCCAATTTTTCATCAACAGGGTTTGAACGTTCGGTACGTAACTTTACAGAATGATCCCGGGATCAACATGACTCATCTGTTCTCAGCTGACCTTAACTTAAAATGGCGTTTTTTTCTCATCTCGTTGCTTTCTATATTTGTCTTACATACAAGACGAACAAAAAAAAAAGTTTTATTTTTCTATGAAAATCTTTGGTTGGCCACAACCACGTTTGCCTTCATTTTGTCGTTTGTTCAATTCCCGTTATAAACTCTTATCTGTTCCTTGATTTATGTTGAACTATTCTCACTCATTCTCTCTCGGTGAACTGTGACTCTCTGTAGCTTCATCGATTTCAAATGATATTTCTTTATTTCCGAGTCTGTTTTCAGGCGATATTTGTTGTGTACTTCGGGGTCGCAAGCCTACAACAAAAATATTTTGATGCTCTGTCATTTGTCTAATTATTGCGAACATAGATTCCAAAACATTGCATGTGATCGCGGATATACATACAGACACACACACACACATGTATATATATATATATATATATATATATATATATATATATATATATATATATATATATATATATATATATATATTATATCATATCATATCATATCATATCATATCAAATCCGGAGTTGGTAGATTGGTAGGTATTATTCATATAAAAATTAATAAAATGTTAAACCCATCAGGAGAGGTCAATGTATAATAATTGGAAATTACAATAGAAAAAATGTAAATAATGAGGAAAAGACATAAATGTTAATCATATAGTGAGTTATAAATTTATTACAACAGATATAAATATATATACCTGCCTCGTCAGACAGATTTAACCTTATAAAATGATTCAAATTCAGCCAGACAATCTGAAAATGAACCAGATATTTAAAAATTATTAAACAAAAATCGAACATGAAAAGATGAAGATGAAGTAGCGAAATTGATTTAACATTAACAAATGGGGTGTGGGGCTTACAGAAGTGGGAGAAGAAAAAAAGAAAGGGGAAAAAGAAGAGAGATATTTGTATATTAGAGTAATAGAATATAGGGGAGGATTTTATTGATCAGTTGTCAAATCGGAAAAAAAATAAAACTTTATCCACAACAAGTGTCAAATATTTTTTACACAAATGGAATCAATGCCGTTTCTCATTTAAGAATCAATGCCGTTTCTCAGCGTCAAAATAATAATAATGATAATAATATTAATATTAATCAAAATAATAATAATAATAATGATAGTAAAACACCCAAATACAAACATACACACATATACACAGACACACACAAAAAAAACAAGCAAACAAAACCCTACACATATATCCATACGGTCAGATGATAATTTGTTTTGTGGACTTCACCTGACCGAATAGATTTTAAGCATTCTGTATTCATTATTATAATGCTCTGATCTTACATTTTTCCCTTTTTGTATTTATATCCTCCCTGAGATTATCCGTAGTAATCATCAAATGATATATATATATATATATATATATATATATATATATATATATTATGTCATTCACAGACATTACTGTTTCGCTGTATCACAGCTCCTCAGTGCGACTAGACTTCCGAATGCCTCAAGCCAGGATTGAAACACAACTAATTTTGTGTCAGCCAGAGCTATCTTCACTCGGTAGAGTTACACAACTAAATTTAGCGTAATGTTTTTACAAATGTAAACAAAATATATAAATATTTAAAAAAAAAAATAACATAAGCATGTTATAACATCATTACAAAAGTAGCCATTTTTCAACACTTAAGGTGTTTTGTCAAGTGATCACATGTCAAGATATCAGAAGTGTTAATAGAAAATGGCTATTTTTGTCGTGATATTTGAACTTGCCTATGATATAATTTTAAATAAATATTATTCGCTCTACTTTGTATTGAGCACTTTTAAAAAAATCGTGATTTTGGTTATCGGAATTTTATTCCATCTATACCAACCCTCTATTCGGTTATATATATATATATATATATATATATATATATATATATATATATATATATATATATATATATAATTTTATTCCATCTATACCAACCCTCTATTCGATTATATATATATATATATATATATATATATATATATATATATATATATATATATATATATATACACATATAAATATCGTGGATAGAAATGATCGATCGAGAAAAATATATGTGTGTGTATATAAACAGCAATTAAGACGTTTCATATTCGTTGAATGTTTAAGGAAACGAGAGATCGAATGATGGATACCATTAGGTTTACAGTTCATTTAAATATTAACTATATAAAAAACAGCAGCATCAAGATTTACCCCCATTCATTTATTATCATTAAATTACGTCACTTAGATTCTTTTATAATTTTTCTAGATATTTCAGTTAACCTGAAGAATATTTATGGTTGTCTCTTGCACTGCACAAAATTGAAATGCAACAGTATTTTTACTTTTGTTTATAAATAAGCTTTACAATATATATGGGAGCATTTTCGATGAGAAAGTCCGTCAGTGAAGGAAACGAGTTAGCTAATATAGGTATTATCATTGTTATCTTTATTCATATATATATATATATATATATATATATATATATATATATATATATATATATATATATATATATATATTCACAACGAGCTGATAACGTGATATCGTGGTATTTGAAATAGCATGTCAGATTAATGAGACTCCATACTTGGTTCCTCTGAATTAACGAATCCCTGTAGGATAGGAATATCTATTTTCTTGGGTGAGGCGTTTCTGTGAATAATGCTGTGCTTTAACTCTATGTATAATAACATGAAGATCACATCATAATAAATCCAAGGTTTGCCTTTATTTTCGATTTAAATATATTAGACAATTATATTGTTTTTAATTTTCATTGTTTTTAATTATATGCACTTAGAATAAACTAAAACAATTTTTTTATATTTAAATAGAAAATAATGACATAAATTTAATATAATCTAATTTGAAAGCAGGGGAAATTATTCTTGGCTTTCTTATCCACGATATCACTTGTGTTAATTTTTTTTTCACCGCGCACATTAGCTGAATACATACTGTAGCGCATGTGCGAATCTTTAACAAGGAAACTCCCTCAAGATGTTTGCGTAGGGGATTAATTAGCTCCTCATCAAACGAAGTCTCTTCACGAGCTAATTAGGGTCTTATTCAGATGCCTAGAATTGAACGACGTGAGAACACGCACAGCAGCGTGAAATGAAACGAAAGGCAGCTGCATCGATGTCCAGCCATCCTTGCAAGAGTATGCATTCAATGAACATCATTACACACTGAGACATTGGCATCGTTTAATAAAACACAGAACAACACCACACTTGCGTAGGAAAATAATAACGAATGTGAATTAATGAACAATCCAGTTTCATCAGAATACACAGTAAAGATTAGAACACTCATTCCCGACATTTACACAACGGAATAGCATCTTTGAAAATGTATGTGTGTGTATATATATATATATATATATATATATATATATATATATATATATATATATATATATATATATATATATATATATATATATTTATGTGTGTGTGTGTGTATATATATATATATGTATATATATATGTGTGTGTATATATATATATATGTATATATGTATATATATGTGTGTGTGTATATATATGTATATATATATATATATATATGTATATGTATATATATATATATATATATATATATATATATATACATATATATATACATATATGTATACAGAGAGAGGGAATCATACATGGATATCCATATGCATATAATATATATACATATATATTCTTATGAATATATATATAACTTCCTATATTATTTAATGAAACAAACATTAATACATATATATGCATATGAATATATAACATATACATATATATATTTATATGTATATGAATATATCTATCTATCTATCTATCTATCTATCTATCTATATATATATATATATATATATATATATATATATATATATATATATATATATATATAGCCTTAAAGTGCTCAGTATCACGGATTGCCCGTATGTAAATATAAAATTGGACATTTAATTCAACGCCCATTTGTGTTAGCCCGACAATTGCGTATAAGCATTGAACAGAATGTCGCCGAGGATTGTTGACTTCAATATCCACTATTACATTGACCTACACGAATTAAGTTCTTGCTGTCTATATCAAACTGACTTAAAATAATTCCAAAATTATCTTTCAAACAATTTCTAATTTCTCAGTTACTTTCAATATCATCTGAGTCCACATACAGAGGTTGCCTATCTACAGATGTGCTGTGAATTAACATCGTAGATTCAAAATAATTTTACTGATATGCAAGGAAAGTAACTAATGGGTACATTTTTAAAAATAAGTTTTAATTGTAGTGTTTAAATTGAGTATGTTTTATATAATACTTTCCTGCTCCATTTAAGAACATTTTTCGTATACTTATAATTGAATTTTATTTATTTTTTGGACACAAGTCTCTTATATTAGCGGTTTCCAGAGATTATCCTCATTATTATCTAGATCACAAATTCATGTTTACGTTGGTGCGATGAAAAAGCCCGCGAAAAGCGGAAGCTCTGACATACTGGTAATTTATTGGTATTTAATTATGATCCGGAAATCAAGAAAATGATCCGCAATATGGTACAAATGAAAACCGTAAACAAAAATAAACTTGGTAATAAAACAACATTGTACAAATGTTAAATAACATTCAATATATGTAAATTTCGAAATCCGTCGGATTGAGAGACGAAAGACAAGTCGAAATGCGTCAGCAGATGTTCCTGTGGTTAAGTTCTGCACAATATGTGACCATGTCCGCAGGTCACTAGAGAGACTGGAGTGTCACATACCAAAGAAAAACATAAAAACTCAAAGAGGTTTTCGGATACTGATACGTCCGTATCTACCAGAAAATCCTATATATATATATATATATATATATATATATATATATATATATATATATATGAGAAATGTACTTTTAAGGTGTGCTATATTTATGGGATAAAAATATCAGAGGTATATCTTATGTAAATATAAAATAAATATTGAACTCTACACACAGAGGCGACAGACTGTTTCATGCAAGATGCAATCACCAGGCCTGATGATTTTGGACTCTTTTATTTAGTAATGCGACACATTTTACTCACTTTAAACGTTATTTTATTTAAAACTTTTATTTCAGTAAACGCTTCGTTTATTTATTAAACAGTATATAAATTGAATATTCAGGCCGTTAGACGAAAATAAATAAATATACTGCTTAATACATACGGGTTTAAAGTGATCAATGCATATACATACATAGAGCTGACAATAGATAAATTGTTGTCTGAATTATGCAAAAATGAAAAGAACACTGATATTTCCATTTAAGAGATATATGTTCCATTTAAGAGATATATTTTCAGAAATCATAGAAAAATATCTTTAAATACTAAAGAGTAAATTATTCAATAAAATCGTCATGTGCTTCAAACACGGCCTCCAGACGACATTGGAATCTCCTGCAACTCTTCTAGAAGATCTTCTTTTTTTATCTTCGTTAATGCCGTCATAATTCTTGCCTTCAATAACTTTGGCGCTACAAGAAGTTTTGTTGATCTCCCGTTCAAGTGCGCCCCACATATAATAATAAATAGGGTTGTATTCTGGGGGTTACGTGGCCAGATGTAGAGGTGATGCGGTCGGAGAAATTGGCTGCGAACCGTGGCTGGATTCTCCTGTGACCAATCCAAACACCTTTGTAATCACCATTAGACACATCAAACTCTTTCTAAACCCTCTAAAATATCCTCGTATTGACACCCAAACCCTCTGAAATATTCGTATTGGAGCTTCTGGCGCTAATTCCAATCATTACGCCATTGTGTTTCCAAATTTCTGGAAAAGAAAATTGCGGTATTGATCTCTATTTGTCGCAAATGAACCTTCTATATTGTCCAGATTACAAAATCAAAAAGTAGTAAGGCGTATGCGCGACATTAAATATAAAATATTACGACAATTTTCGGATATAGTGTTTGTGTGTGTGCGTGTGCTTGTTAGTGTGTTGGCTTGGAAATTCAGAAACATACCATGCTTAGAATTTTATATTTTTACATGCTAGATATTTATCAAGTTCGTATAACTTATTTTATTTTATTTATGTTTTAACAACTTTGTTTTTTCCACATATATTTTGGATGAAAGAAAATATATAATATTATATTGGAAGTAAAATATATATTATTATATTAGTGCGTTTTCAGTTTATTTCTTTTCTTAAAAAATTTCATCAAAATTACATCTTAATTTGAAATTCTGCTTAGATAAGCACATACTCAGATACGACATGTCAGGTAAATGTGTGATATTTTAAATTCCACAGTGCAAATAACGAGATTCTCCTGCAAAATGCTGATAACAATTAATTTGCTATTTTTCGGTGCGGGCGAAAAATATAATTGCGATCATTAGACTCGGTCACACCATTCAAAGATCGATGGAATCCAAGAAGTTTCCTCTCCACTATTTTCTCCTCAGCAGTTATATTCCCTGTCTGATTTTATCAGGATTTCAACTAGCGGACAAATCAGACGACCATGTTGATATCTAAACAAGTGTTAAAGCAGGAGAATTATGTCATATGCATCGGCATCGAACCAGAGCACGACAAAACTACGAAATTACTGAGAATTCACGTCATTTTTTCGCAAAGTTTACAGAAAAGATACTGTGTAGAAAAGACATGCAAACAGACCACAAAATAGAACTAATGGAAAAAATGTATGCTCCTTGTGTCTGTAAAATTTGTGTCAGACATTTTCAAATTTTGAACGATTTAAAGGGCCAAGACACACACACACACACACACATATATATATATATATATATATATATATATATATATATGGGTGTGTGTGTGTCTGTGGGTGTGTGTGTATACATACATATATATGTTTGTATACATATATATATATATGTATACACACAAACACACGCATATATATATATATATATATATATATATATATATATATATATATATATATATATATATATATATGTGTGTGTATATAAAAGTGAACATAGAAGTCAACACTTAGAGGCGACAGTCTATTTCATCCTAGAGGCAATCGTCGAGTGGCCTGACGATTGCACTAGAATGAAACAGACTGTCGCCTCTATGTGTTGGCTTCTATGTTCACTTTTATATTTAGACACGCTCTATCTCTGATATTGAGCACTTTATCCCATAAATATGGCACACTTTAAGACTATATTTCTGCATATATATATATATATATATATATATATATATATATATATATATATATATATATATATATATATATATATAAAATGGATAACGTGGCTCGGATTGAAGAATCGGAGAGCCGATTTCGAATGCCACTCGTATAGATCACATTCCCTTACGTGCTAATAACCTTGGGAAAATTATGAATCCTCTTCTCCTCTTCTTCTCCCTACAGCTATGGGTAAATAGCCGGACAGACTGGGTTCTATAACCTTCTATGGCAACTACACGAGACGGACAACTATCAAATCAAAACCTGCGGATTGGCGTTTGGGGACTTTGTGGCACGTAGTTAACCAGGTCTCTCTATTCGGCCCTTCAAAAAGTGTGGATTGTTCTGCACAAAACCTTCAGCTCTATAATCAAATTTATTGTGCTGCTGTCTGGCTGTCGGTTCCTTATACGTTGAATACGACAGGAGAGCCCAACATATATATATATATATATATATATATATATATATATATATATATATATATATATAGATAGATAGATAGATAGATAGATAGATAGAGAGAGAGACTATATTGAGGATGCTTATTAGAGAAAAAAATATTTTTCAATTTTGTTTCTGATAAGTTTATGTCTAACAAATCAGATCATGATAGTTGCATCCTTAATGCATTTGATGTTGCGGTGTTTTATACAATCGTTGCGTGACATACCTGGGAGCTAGTTTCCCGTGAAATAAAAAATAACCAATCCACTTCCAACCTGTGACCTTATTTTTCTTTTTTAGCGTCGATCTAACATTTAATCGGTTGAACAATTATATATTTAATTCTGACCTTATGCACAGCCTTTAAATTCCGAAAAGAGGTAACAGTTTGTTTTTAAATGTCCCAAATAAATCATTTTTATCACAAGTTTTCTGCCATCGCCTGATGTAGTTCAATCAGAGTCCGGAAGCATGAATGCTTTTGTGCAGCGATGTAAAATATTTTTAATACAATAAAATATTGTAATATTTTGCTCTACATTGTATTATGCACTTTGTTTTTTTAAATTACCACGAACTGTGGAAATGTAGTCTCTGATGTATATATTTATATTGTATCGAAACGGTTCGGTTTCAAACTTCGGTAGTGGATGCGTAATGCTGATGAGTCCCCAAAGAAGGACGAAACGTCCGTCCCGTGCTTTCTGCATTCTGTTGAGGATTCTTCTAGACTCGATGAATTACTATAATGACTTACGTAACTCCCCAAAATTATTTCTCTATATATATGTACGTATTTATTTAGGCCGACAGACATGGTACTACGTTTAAGCATGTATTTAATTATTCTTGTGTTCGACAGAGAGTGCGTAGAATCTGTCCAAATGTTATATAATTCCGAGATCTTTCGGCTATACTTTTAGCCATTATCAAGGGCTATTATAATATTGCTTTTAAATTTGGTGTATAGGTTGTATGTATGTTTTTACACTAATAGGGATGTTTTATTTTCCAAAGACAGCACATTGTTAATATTATTAAGTGTTGGGTTTTTCTTTTTTATTATCAAGGCTTCCATTTTTTTTAATCGTTTTTACATGTGCATGAGGTTATTATTTTCGTACTCTGCTAGTATGTTTCAGATGGAGTTTGGTAAGTTATTTGTGCCTTTGCATGGATTCTAATAGGGCAGTGGTCAGATAGGCGTAACGTAAGGCCTAAGAATACGTATGTAGTCGTCTGATCGATGTAATTATGAATTCGTTTTGATCAGGAACACAGTTGCTAAAGGGCCATTTGAACTCATAGATAATGTTCGTTCGTTGCAATTTGGATTTTCTTAGAGTGTTTCTATTTTTGAGGATAAGCTTAGGTGTTTTAAATTTTTTGTAGTAGATAATTAATTGGATTTTTTTGTTCTTGCCAACTGGGATAGTGTATTTCTTCAAAATATTTTAAGTAAAAATTCATCTTGTTTGTAATTGAAGTGCATATGGTTTTTGTAGAAAATATTAATGTTATTTTTAACTGCGTGTTCAATGTCGTTATTTACTTTGGGAAGAAATAGTCTAATTTTAATGGCCTATAATGTGATTAAGAATACCATTGTTAACTAATTTTTGTTTTAAATGTTTGTGTTCTTTAAGGAAGACTACTCGAGAGGAAGGATTCTGGAGTTCACTTTTTAGGAAGGATTTTATCACTGCTATTTTGTATCTGAGTGGGCATTCAGTTTAACGTTAAGGTGACAAGAGTTTCTGCTAGTGGTGTTTTAAATAATGAGGTGATAAACTGTTGTTACTATATTCTACGAGAACGTCTAAAAATAGAGTTTAGGTATTGACGAAGTTCGTTGGTAAAGTTAAGAAGAGAGATTTTTTTCGAATGTAGTCTTGAGATTATCGAATTCTTTAGTGTTATTTTCTAAAATAAAATATCATCTACGTAGCGGACATATATTTTAAGTTTACAGACCTGTTTAAATATCATAGTTTCCACATGGAACATGTAATAATTGGAGAAGCACGGGCCGAGTGGATTTCCCATACTAACACCATTACTTTGGTTGTAAATGTTGCCATTATGGTCATAGAATGGGACGTTGGTAGTGCATGCATGTAGTCATTTTTTGAGTATAAATAGTTTGAGGGATGGCGGAGTGATAGCATTAATAGTATAAACAAAATTGAGGATAATGTCAATGGAATGATCTACGGGGGCGTTTGTGAATGAATCTTTGACGTCAGGTGCCGCTATGATAATTTGGTCTGGTTGAGTAGTGTTTACAATATTTATGAATTTGTGGGTAGATTTGGTTCTGTAATAGGAGACTGATGATGTCATTCAGGAATATTAAAATGAATAACATTACTTCCTTAAAACGTTTGTATTTTTTCTCTGTCAGAAATTTTAAATAGTCGACTCAGTAAGTTGTGCACGCAGTACTGCACAATATCACTTCCTTTAAAATTAATCTTTCTATCTTTTACTTTCTCGTTTCTCTGTCAGTATATATGCGTGTGTGTATGTACACACACGCACACATATCTATCTATCTATCTATCTATCTATCTATCTATATATATATATATATATATATATATATATATATATATATATATATATATATATATATATATATATGTGTGTGTGTGTGTGTGTGTGTGTGTGTCAGGCTGTGTGTTTTTTGATTAATGCAAATTAAGCCTAGAAGATTACACCCCAAAATATTTGTGAAATCACGCACAGAATGTCTGCGATTTAATGGGTATTCAAATTCTCCGATTAAAAATATTACCTGTGATTATAAAAATGTTGCATAAAGTACCAGAATTTCAAGTTTTTCTCTTGTGTTTTGAGACAAAGTACGCATATATATATATATATATATATATATATATATATATATATATATATATATATATATATATATATAGTGTCATCCACAGACAGACTGTTTCGCTGCATCACAGGTCATCAGTGTAGAAACCCGGTTGAATTGGCATTGGCCGGATTTTACACTTAAGCCGTTGGCACACGGATATATATATATATATATATATATATATATATATATATATATATATATATATATATATATATATATATATATATATATATATATATATATATAGTCTTAAAGTTTTATATATATATAGTCTTAAAGTGTGCTATATTTATGGGATAAAGTGCTCAATATCAGAGGTAGAGCGTGTGGAAATGTATAAGTGAATATAGAAGTCAACACTTAGAGGCTATATATATATATATATATATATATATATATATATATATATATATATATATATATATATATGTATGTATGTATATGTATATATATATATTTGAATGGGTAAGATAATGGTAAGATAACAAATATACATACGGTTACATATACTTACACGTTCGTATATATATATTTCCTCCTCAGTTGTTAGAAATAAAATGAATAGGATAAATATAGCTGAGAATATTATGGTTTAAAATCACAAGATACTCCACCACTCGACAAACTTCCATCGAAACATAGCTCTTTAATTTAATAATCACACTATCGACCTACAACATATAATGTGAAATGTCATCGATGAGATCAAGTAATCCTATGAGATAATTAACAAATCGAATAAGACTGATAACCACTATTAGATCGATGCACAGTTATATTACATCCATAATCCATCACTACAGATGTATGGAAATACTTTAACAACTGATGGGAAGAAATAGTCTAATTTGGTGGCCTATAAGGTGGTTAGGAATGCCATTGTTAACTAGTGTCTGTTTTAATTTTTTTGTGTTCATTAAGGACGAGTAGTCGAAAGGATGAATTCTGGAGACATTGGTATTAAGCTTGATTTAAAAGTTATAGCGGCTAAACTTTAAATGGACGATTGAATCTCTAAACTTTACAAACAACAGGTTTTCGTCTCGATTAAAGAGAACAATGAGAATGTCCTAAATAACCCGCAATACCGACTACTCAACTCATCCAAGTACAGCATTGTTATTATCAGCAAAACCATTATCGAAACAGCGTGTAAGTATGCTAAAAATACTTTAAGTATCAACCAGTAGTGAAATACATCCGAAATCGTTAAATGGTTCAATAATATAAATAAGAAAAAAGAATGCTCTTTTTTACAGTTCGGTATGTGTGACTTTTACCTATCTATCAAGGAAGATCTACTGATGGCTGCTATTTATTTAGCAATGAACAACTGCCATATATCCAACCAAGATGAAAACATCATAAGAAATGCAGTGACCTATATTTACCACGACGGAATTCTATGGACTAGGAAAGATAACTAAGACTTTTGTGTTCACATGGGAGCACATGTTTATGCGAAGCATCTGAACCTTTCGGGATACTGATAATATGCAAACTTAGATTTATCTTTCATATAAAAATAAACAACGGGAAATACAGAGAAGATTATATCATTCTCCTTCGTAAACCGTGACCTAGACAAGCAGAACGTAAGAGTAAGTTCGTAACCAAAATCTTTAAGGACCATGAACTAAACATTACCACCTATACCTAAAGCTAAAATGATCACTTTCCTAGGCGTTACATTTGACCTGATTAAAGGCATGTACAACCCATACACTAATGATTTATACTACCACAGGTACGTCTAAAGACAACCTCTCTAAAAGGATACTTGGCAATTTGCGCAAATCGGAACAATATAGGTTAGCGACTCACTCCAATAACAAAAAAATATTCGATGATAATAAATTTAGATATGAGAAAACGCTAGAACGCAACAACCATAATTTAAGATTGGAGTATTTTTTAAAAAACTTATCACTCCAAGCAAGGCTGCAAGCCACTAGCACGAAGGGGTTACAGAAGGTTTGGAGGAAGAGCAGATAGGAGTGGTAAAGGAGAGGACGAGGAGAAAGATAATGGATCGATCAAGACAAGGGAGTTACAGAAGATTTTGAGCGAGAGCAGATAGGAATGAAAGGTGAAAGGATGTGGAGAAGGGAAGTGGATGCATCAAGGCAACTGGAGATGTCGATTGACGTTACACTTAAATAGTTGGAGATTGTATTTGTCAGGGAAACAGGAATAAGAAAGGGAGTTCCACAGACGAGAGGTGCGAGACATGAACCTATTGGAGTAGAAGAGACGTCTACATCTAACAGTTTCAAGGGTGAAGGGGTGTGAACTGGATGCCAGCGTCGTAGGAAGTTTAAATTCATGAGGCCTAGAAACCAGCGAAAGCAGCTCATCAGAGCAATTATCGCGAAAGTCTTTGTAAAAAAGACAGAGCGAGGCAACGTCGCGTCTGTGAGATAGCGACTGCAGACGAGATGACAGATCAGGGACAATTACATTGCATATCCATCTCTGCATCTTATCAAGAACCCTGAGGCAAACAGCAGGGGCTCCAGACCATATATGGCAGCAATACTCCATGCAAGGTCGAATGGTCGATTTATAGATTTGGAGGATCGATTCCGGGGAGAAAGATTTCCTGATGCAGTGAGAAATGACAATAAAGTAAAAATAACATTATTCAACGCAAACTTAACGTAAGATGGTTCAACCCGCCTTACCACCGTAATGTCAAAACCAATGAGGATAGAATCTCCCTGAATTTAATTCACAAACACTTTGGTCATTCTCCAACACTACAAAAAAATTCAACGAAAATAAAATTAGGCTAAGATTTAGCTGTACAAGAACATAGATAATTACATATTCCAACGTAACAATAACGTATTAAGCAAGTCCCCCACCCCCCAAAAAATATTAAAAAAATCTATAAAAAAATAATCCAACTAGTAGTCAATGCAACTGCCGTAAAATACGTAACCTGCCCATTAAATGGCAAGTGCATGTTTGAATGCATAATATACAGTGCTAGGATCAGTTCAGACGATAATATGTTAAATGTTACTTTGCATGCACAGCTGGAAATCACGTATTTACTACGACAAAATGATACTGAGAATTATCAAGTACAAACAATGCACAACATTTTCAAAGAATGTTTGGGATTAATAAAAAACCGTAAGATCCGAAAGATTAGATAGGAGATAATCGCTAAAGCTAAGTCATACAACAGAAAGTGAGACAGAGTTAACTGTTTGTTGGGGTAGCTTATTATTTAAAAAAAAAAAAACTTAAATAAAACTATCGAGAACACAAGGTCCGAATTGATGCCTGCAGGTATCCATTAATGCAAGCACCTTCTCAGATACATTGAGCCCGATTAAAAGCGATTGCAAAATAGATTTTACGAATATTATAATATGCAACAATTTAAAATTCTTAGTATCCGCCATTAATAATATTTCTAATATATTTATACACACATACAATCCAATATTGCTGTATTCCATTATAACGTGTTTATATAAATAATTTCATCTTTATAAGTACATTAGATATATAGTCCCTAACTATTATTTTTTTTATAATTACCCGCTTATATTATATTTCCACTCTGTGTACAAGTGTAAAGAAAGTGATATTAATAACAAATATTATGTAAAAAAGTGAATTGTCCCCTTGATATATTGTTTACTTTAGAATTCAAATATAAATTTAAATATTTTTTTTTATTCTTTGACTTCGAATTTAAGAATTTGAACTATATGAATTATTAATAGTTAATTTTAATATTTTACGCAACAATAATTAAATAAACAAATTTTTATGCACAATTTTTAATCATCACCACAAGAACGGGAACTCTTTAACTGTCAGAACATATTTGCACCTGGAGTTTGCAAGACCTGCATGAAACTGCAAGTCGTGTTATCGATGTTTGATATTACGTATATTCAATATTATATATATATATATATATATATATATATATATATATATATATATATATATATATATATATATATATATATATATTGTCATCCACAGAGAACCTGTTTCGTTAGCTGTATCACAGCTCATCAATGTGGCTACACATCCGATTGCCTTAAGCCGGGATCGAAGCCCGATTGATTTGTCATTTTTCGGAGAATTAACCTTTGAGCTATCAGCGTATTTTTACGTACATATTCTCCGAATAATGGCCGAGAGGGCACAATCCATAGAAAAGCTTTGCAGTCTTTTAGACAAGGCAATAATTAACTTGCTTCTACCAACGCATTCCGTTCCTTGGAGCACTTCATCATGGCAAATATAGAAATTTTATTTAGTAACGTGTATATATACTTCATATTTTTAACCCTTCCACCACATGAAATGCAATGAAGTCACTAGGACGCACGAGTTTATTGTGTGTTAAGCATTACTAGACTATTACTAATTCAAAATATAGATTTATGCTAGAACTTTTGGGAGAACGAATATCAAGTATCTCCCTTTACGCTTTTTTTCCAGGTAAGCAAACATTACGCTAAAAATGTAATAAATTAAAAGAAATCTTTTAAACACATAACCTTATGTTATTTAAAATATATACGATATAATTTTGTCCAACACAAAAGTAATTCAAATATATAATGCATAAAAATGTTAACAACATAATTTACTCACTTTCGTTTATTAGATATTAATATACGACACATAACCTCCTCCATAATTTACCTACACTTTTCAGTTAACCTGCTGCATATTTATGAGCGTCTCTTAAAATAAAGAAAATTGAAAAACTACGAATATATATATATATATATATATATATATATATATATATATATATATATATATAAGGATTGGCAACTAAGTTCCCGTCGTTTTTCAAATTTTTGAATCTATTTTGGGGGGGGAGGGTATTCTATTTTGGAATCTTTATGGAATCTTTTTTTTTTTGAGTCAATTTAATTATCTGTGTATTTTCCGATCATTAAAATGAAATATCAAGTTAAGAAATATCAGCATTTTCAACACCTACTTTTTGCTTTTAATCAAGTTTCTACGGCTGAAAAAGATGCTGGCGACATTCTTGCTGTGTATGCTGAGGATTTCACAGCTGAAGAACCGCTCTTGATTGGCATGTCAAGTTCAAAAATGGAAATTGCTACCTCAAAGACGCATCTCGTTCTAACCGTCCCTGTCAGATATCATCAAGAAGAAAACCTTAATGATTATATTTCGTTTATAATTTATTTCGAGAATATCAACATATATTCATCTCTTCAACCCGAAATCTTTTTAAAATGAAGACAATTTTCCATGACTCCATGTTGGATATGAAGAACGCTAGCGCGACTGTGGAAAGCGGCATGTACCTTACACACCGAGCTTGTGTAAGTCTTTGGAAGTACAGGAAATAGAGGAGACAGCAACATAGCAAAACTTACAAAGAGCTAAAAACAACAGGAAATTGTGGAGAGCCGTGATTACCCACATAGTGAAGAGATGTGACAAAAAGAAGTATTAAATTTGAGAGCTAAGCAAGAAGGCGGGATAAGCTGTGGGAATCGAACTTACGATTACATCTAGCTATTTTATCATTACAATGATGCGACTTCTGTCAATCTCTTACTGCGCCTAAGTTTAAGGGGTCGTGGTAGCAAAGAGGAAACCTCATTATAACAATCGCCATAGAAATATTTATAGAAAAGACACACGGAAGCCACACCATGACGATAAGAAATTGTTTGATGTCGAGGTCGTATGTCAGGACCGATTCCTAATTTCACAATTCAGACGAGTTCATTAGATTGAACTTAGTCACGTAGGACGATTTAGATCTCGTAAAATTACGTGTTACTCTGTAAATCACAAAATTCGATCTACGCTTTGTACGTTGCTGTTTTTGTATAAATAATATTTGCTTATCTGCATTAAATGAAATTATGGATGGCGTAATGTTACCAATTTCGAAAATAGAATAATCGGAAGGAAACCTTCTTCCGGCTACATCATCTCCGTAAAGAATAAAAGAATATTCATGTGCACAGGTGCGCTCTTACAGAAATTTTTGTTTATCTAATGTGAATGACATAGAGATGCTTTGTAAGAGTGAACATTTGATCAACCAACAATTCTATAATTTCCGCTCATTTCCGATAATGATCTTTTCTTTGTTTTTATTTGCCGGGTCCTTTCAGGTCATAGGCGATCATGACTCTACACTTCCCCTTATTCCTCGTGGCTCTCAATAAGTTTCGTGCCTCTGCCAAATCCCCCAGACCACGTTCTGCCATCCACTGACCTAAGCCCGTTAGGTATGACATGACTTGTTTTCCTTGTTATTTTTTTCTCTATGAGACTGGTGAGTATTAGGTTGTCCAGTACATCCTTTCCCATTACGTGTCCGAGAAATTTCATCTGCTTCGTCCTTATGTTAATTATAAGCTTCCTCCTTGTTTTCCTCCTTTCCAAGATCTCATCGTTGTTCACACGCTCGCTCTATGATAACCTTAGCATCCTTCTGTAGAACCTCTTCTCCGCTCCCTTGAGCCTCTTCTTCATCTTTGAGAAGACTGTCCCACATTCGCTGCCGTATAGGAGGACAGATGTCACGTAGCAATTCAGTACTCTTTCCTTTAACGCTAAAGATATGCTCGCAGTACTTTTCCGAGCTTTTGGAATGCCTCCTTAGCGACACCAATCCGTCTTCGTATCACGAGTTCAATTTAACCATTTGGTCAGTAAGTGTAGCGCATGTACTGTAAATATAGCCGTAATGGTGTGCCTGCGTCAGATAGCCTGACGGAGACCAACATTCTCCAGGTTGGCTTAAATTCCAAGCTTTCTTTCTCTTGATTAGTTACCAATCAAGGCTGGACGGTCCAGGCTTTAGTGCTATTCACCCACAGTTAGATTGTTTGAGACCATTTCTAAGAGTAATTACACGTAGTTGAATGAAACGAACTCGACTGGATTTCGAACTTTCCTCTCTTTTTTTATCATTCCGAGGCGCTGTTAATTATACCACTGCTCAACTAATAGTTTTTTTCTGTGATCAATGTATTTCGATGATCATATATTTGGTTCCCAGCGTCATTTTATTGGCGTGTTGCTTTCTCAAAGAAAAAAAATAAAACCTAACATTTTCCATTGAATTAATTAAGAACTGTTCAATAGATTGTGTGACTGAATTATCGATTGATTTCACAGTTTCTAAGATATTCATTATTCGGATAAGGATAAAATGAACTCTCCTTTCGAGATTTAAAAAATAATCAGCACCAGGAAAAGTATTTATTTTAATTATTTGTGTTTGTTTTTTTATGAAGTGCAATTGAAAGTATCTCATTACGATCCACATCCAATGACCACGTGACTAAGCATTTATTAGAACCTCCCCCTCTTTAGAATAAGAAATCTTAGCAATGTCCACGTATATTTGAAAGAATCTCATAAGAAAACAGTTTTTGTGCTGCTAGATATTTGGAACCGACAACAGCGTGTATTCTGCAATTGATAGCAACTATTTTTACTGACATTTGATATTGAATTGTTGTGAAAGCTTTCGACCTGGGTTTTACATATTGATTCTTTTTGCCCCCGAAAATAGTTTCTTAGTGGAATTTGTTGACTCAGTTATATATGAAGGTAAGTATTTTCGAAAATTTTCGAAAACATGGCACTTGGCTTCTGCGATGGACAAAAGCCTGAAAGATATTTCTAATGATTTGTTAGTTAGCCAATTAGATCACCTGGCACGAATTTCACCTGGAATATTTGGTCTACTAATAATGTATTTCTGAAATTCTAATTCGAAATTATCGCCCAAAGTAGGAATATTGGTGATAGGATTTTGAAGTGGGTGATGGTCGAGCATTGCGTGAAATTACAAGTTAACTAAGTGATGTTTTCTTTTATCTTAACCATTTTCCGTCCAATAATATTATTTTTTAGGTTACTGCCGAGAAATCTATTGAAATTCAATATTGTAGTTTATACAATAAAAAACCAAGAACCGGTAAAGATAGCGGCTTATTACATTGGATATTTGTAATGTCGTGAGAGTAGAGAGTAAGAGTGACATGTTATGAGGATATGTCGAATAGATAAAGGTGGACCGAAGATTTGAAGAGATTAAAATTGTAGTAAACGAGGAAGAGTCCTCTAGGCAGGTCGTTTAACAACGAAACACTTCTAGTGAAGATTCTGCCTGGTGACAATATATTCCTATGAAAACAGTGAGGATGAGAATGTGTATATTCCATGGCAAGTTATAACTGTAATGATCTATACCTGTCGATGTAAGGAATGTAGACCGTCTTAACTTGTTCCATGAAAATAAGGATAGAATATATATAAAACTATGAACTGAATATTGCGTGTACAAAATATAAATTAGTATATATTTTAGACATTAGTTGATACTATTTACGTTTTGGCTGTATTATGCATGTGTTTTATTCATATCGAAATGTCATTGAAAACAACAATATCGTGAAGATGTGTCATGAATGAGAGCAGGTAGACGTTTCCCATTTTTTTTAGGAAATCAATATTGCATATGTAATCTGGGGTTTGATGTGTTAAGAACTGAAACGACAACTTTTGTTGTTTTTACCAATTTCTGAGCATTTAGTTTTAATTATCGTCTGAAAAATGTAGAGAAATACATAATTTTCGCAGGTATTTACTTACAAACTGACACCAAATTTATATCATTTGAAAAATAAGTCTAAATAAAGTTGCTAGTTTTTATTAGATACACTGAATGGAAACTATACTCAAGTGAGAGTATTAATTATGAATTGCCTCCAGGAACATATGCAATTGCTTCACTGCATTCGATAAGTAAAAGTTGTGTATAGAATTGTAAAAGTCTAAAAAGAAAATGGCAGCTCAATGAATAAGATTTGTTAGATCATATGTTAGACCATGAGTAAGGAAAATAGTGCATATAACAACATAATAGGGCTGGGTAGACGTTATGAGACAAAATGATTTACATTATTTAATAATAATCACACTACAACTACTGCACCGTATAATATATTACATCATAATATAGAAAAATGATTCAGTATAATTTCCCTTAGAAGCAGATGAATGTCTTCGATGATGGCACAACGATTTAGTAATAATGTGCGCGTGGGTTCCATCTTGTCCAAATACAATGTGCAAAGCTTGAGAAGATTATACATTTTATAAGGCTTTTTATTGATCAGCGGAAGTAAATTGCAACGCTTTAACTTTGAAACTAAACTTAATCTTAAAAGAAGAAAAAAACTATGCGTAGTCAACGCTTTTCATATTATGAATGAATTTATTAAGGTAAATCTAAAGGTATACTATATCACGTGTTTATATACAAAAGCAAGGATGTCATAAGTTTATCAAGTCTTTTAAATTTGAGAACTTTATGAATATTTATAAGGTGGTTGTAAAGTTTGTCAAAGCATGTAGATGTAGAGGACACAGTGTGCCATGAATAAAAGTTTGGTAAGAAAAAATAAGCATCTAATATTCAATATATATATATATATATATATATATATATATATATTGTATAAATTTCGATCACTTTTTTATGGTTTTAATGAACGTTATGTGCTGTATATTTTGAAAATACACTCTATATGAAAATAACTCAAACACAGTGGGTACCACACACAGGCACATATATAAATACACACGAACATATATAAACACACACACACATACACGCGCGCACGCACACACACACGCACACACGCACACACGCACACACACACACACACACACACACACACACACACACACACACACACACACATATATATATATATATATATATATATATATATATATATATATATATATATATATATATACAACATATCTTTATCCAATCATGTTTTGTTGCATAATTTTGACATATTATGTCCATGTATTTTTATTTTTATTCAGGTCAAATTCACGGATAAATTTCTTAGTGCTGTTACAAAAGTAAGTTAGAAATCGCCGTAGTTTTTGAGATTTATTTTATTTTCTCAATCTTATTCCGAGGTCAACTTCAACTTCAAGTCCAAAAATTAATGCAATTGATACTTGTGTTAGTAAAGGAAAATGAAACTAATTATATACTAAATTTAATACAACCACGTTAATCATCTACAACAAGTCATCCCCATCAACTAATGTTTTACTAAAGACCAACATTGTATATCAATTTGAATGTCTTAGGAGATAGTTTTTCCTACAAAAACGTAATTAATTTGTTGGTTTCACGATAACGAAACATATATTTTTTTTATTCCTTCATAAAGTTGCACTAGAAAATCATTGAACATAAGTCGACTCAAAGATAATGTTCGACCTTTTCTTTTATACATCATGTTCTCCTACCAGTTTAAATCCACCATGGTTGCTATAGCTACGCAACTCCAGCTAAATTATATATGTGTTTACTTATCACGCTACTAACAAGGGCGAAACAATTCCTACGAGATATGGCTAAGTAAATCAGCAAATCTAGAGAGCACATCATTTTATATAAATCGATTTATCTGGACAGACATCAACATTTTTATGGTTTTAATCATCTCATTGACTCTTATATGCCGTCTAGTCTTTTTCCGCTATCTGTGGTATTTGTGAACGAACTGGAATTAACGAATCAAAATGTTTTTTTTGATTTTATGTGTTTAAATTGGTGAGTACTTTAAGCTGAACTTCAACATTATGTCATGGCTACCGAAGAATTCGGATTTAAATTTTGTTTAAAATCTTTGGAATAACATCGGTGACCTCACAAACTAATTGAAGTCACGTATACAGATCGTGGTGGATAAATTGTCTAATTTACCCAAAGATGAAAATAACACTGACATCTCATTTTAATAGATATATTTACCAAAATTAAACTAAAATATCTTGAAATATTAAAGATCAAACTTATTCAATAAAATGTCGATCGGTTTCAAGGCGGCCACCTCCAGAATCTCCTGAACTTTTCTGAATGCTCTCCCTGTTTAAGTTGTTGAATGCCGCCAAATAATCTTTGTTTTCAATTCGTCTTTGGTGTTACAAGGAGTTTTATTTGTTTCTTGCTCACCACAGAATAAATAAGGATGTTGTAGTCTGAGGAGATAGATGGCCCTATGTAAGAAGTGATGTGGTCGCAGAAATTATCTGACAGCCATGCCTGAGTTCTCCTGTTTATGTGGCATGGTGAATTGTCCCGTTGTTAGATACAGGGTCTTCCAGCAGTCACCCTCTTGAAACTCGTCAAGGAAATTGATGTAGACCTTTGTGTTTAGTCGGAGGCCATCATCAACAAATTCGCGAGTTATTTTCTCATCAGAATGATCAGTGTGAGTTTTCCGAACTGCTGTACCTTCGTAATCACCATTAAACTTATTCAATTATTTTGGAATCTTCTGCACTCTTCACAGATTAACACCCAAACACATTGAAATGATTGTAATGAAGATTCCGGTGCTAATACCAAGGAATACATCATGTTGTTTCCAGATTTCTGGCGGTGTGTACTGCGCCATTGGACTCTTTTTTTCACAGACGATGCCCAAGTGACCCGACTATACGGTGCAGTCCTTAAAAACAAAGAACCCGCATGCGCTGAATTAAAACTTAAAAAATGCCGACAACTTACATATCGCTTCCCGTATATACAACCCTATATAAATTGTTTAATACAGAGAATTGATAAACAGATGTCAGGAATAATGCTGAATAAGGTAGTCTCCTTCGGAAGGCTGTTTAGCCAAAACCTGTTGTTTATAGCAACCAAGCTTGAAGAAGGATTTCTTAGGGAAAGTACAGTTGGTTTGGTAAAGATACGGGGGAAAATGCAATAGTTCTATATCAGTGCAAGCAATGTAAACTCAGAAGTACGTATGTCTATATTTTACAGTTTATACGAAATCGTTTACTATGTTACGACATAGAGATATATGTCAACTGTTCCGTATTATTTTGTTTAATTTTAGAAAGTAAATTAATAAAAATCTGGACCAATTACTGAGGACAAATGATAGGCACAATGATGGAAAATGAATTGGTATTCTTCTTCTATGTAATGTGTCCCTTCAGAATCTCAGCGATCATGACTCTCTACAACTTCTTATTTTTGTAACTCGTTTTAAGTTTTGCCCTCTAAATATACTTCAGAGATACTGCAATTCATTTATACAAGCTCGATATGTAAGTTACTCCCCGAGTTCCCCTCATCTTGTCTGCTTTAATATCTCCTCTGAATTCGTTTAGCCGTGTGTTTTCACTATGTAGTTTCGTAACTTTTAAGATATTTTTCTTAATTTTTATTTCCTTTTCCTGCAAGTTCCTATTTACTCACATCATCAGTCCATAGTATTCTCATCACATTCCGTAGAAAAGCAATTCTGTTGGCTAAAGTCCATTCTCCATCTGTGAGGAAATTTCCCAGCATTCACTGCCATCAATGAGATCTAATGTTATGACACCATCGCCTGAGTTCTCGGTACAATAATAGGCGGATTTACTGTAGAATCGTGATCGCAGTAGTTATTTTTTAAAATAACTCATTCTATCTGATGGACAGGTGGCAAGATCATTCCGAATCTACGCTATATTGTATAGATCCTGGAAGAGATGTATCCGACCATATGTTGTACAAGAGGGAGTCAACTCCACTATTAGGATTGCAACAGTATTATAACTAACCTCTATCAAAAATAAGTCAACGCTCTTCTTATAAACAGTAATAAGATTTTTCCATGTAAGGTCAGTAATATTAACTATTGTTTATTTTTCATATGAAGATATCAGCTAACACAATATGTGATAACAAGTTTAGGTAAGTTCTCTGTTCTTACGAAACCGTCTCCCAAACGAATGTGTCGCCGATCAATACAAATCCTCAAATTTTCTCAGAAACTGTCCGTCTTACATCTTAATCTAAAAAACATCTAACCTCGAGTGTCTCTTGGGCATTTTAGAAGGTGAACCTATCTGGAAAATTTATTATTACATAAGGACCGCGTCGATTAGGTCTTGTCTGATTTTTGACTACTTCTTTTAACAAATGTTGCTTGACAGCTTTTTAAACGTCATGCGTACCGCTCAATTCTAGCCGTTTCAAATTTAAATTAACAATAGGAAAAAAATTACTTTGCATGCAAATCAACTGGTAGTACTTACTACTATAGTGCATTATACTCAAATGTACTAATACCCAATGAGTAAGAAGTGTAATGTTAATAGACAATGACTAGCAGCAGAAATCTTTGTGGACTGACAATCTATCATCATATCATCCCTCAAAGATTTTTGGCAGATTCATCACCGGTTATAAATTGAAAAAAGAAAATCCCTAATATTGTGGGATTTATTAGACAGACTTAAGCTGAGTAAATGGATTTTTTGCTCCGTGATGAGATATTTGCGAAGTCGGTGAATGACTATACTTATCTTATTAGATATCGCTAATCCTAAGGTATTGAGAATACATCGAATTGATGGCAGATACAGAAAGTAAATCTAGACTAAGTTCTAAAAGAAAGCACCAAGGAAGGAATACATTGACACTTAGAAGGCACTGCATGATTTTCAGCAAAAGAAAAAAAAAACAATAGTTAGCCATGACTTATAATTGAAGATTATAAAATCAAAAGATTATAAAAGTTCAAATATACTTGGTTTTTTTTTTTGCAACATGCGTCAATGTGTTGAAATCCTCATGTTTCTTTGGTATTGTTGAATGTAACGCTAACATTTTTATCGAGATTTACATTGCTTCGTTCAGTTTCGCAAATCAATCGATGAAATCTGATTAAGCTGATTTGTTTGGAACAATACTTTGGCAAAAACCTACTTCGCGGTTTAATAATGTCTTGATTTTAATTTAATTTTATAGGACGTCGTGGTAAACAACATTTTTAAAGTACATTTCTTTTTTTTTTCCTTTTTTCTTTTTAACAGCAAAAATAAATTCGTATAAATTCTTACTCTTGAGCATGCAACATACACCTGGTCATGCGTAAATATTTCTTTCTGGAGCCAAATTTCACCTTGTGATATGTTTATAGTACTCGAAAACGCAAGTCGAACTGTAAACTGGATTCTTGTATATATCTAAAGTTAAAAAGTAGATATATAAAAACAATAATGAATTTTATTAAGTATTTGATATTTTAATCATTAAATGGTTTAGTTTGTATTGTACTAAATTATGCACCCTAGTAAAACCAACTGTACTTTATACACCCTTGCCGGTATGTACTTTTCTCCAAAATTTCGTTTCGATTGTGGGGATTTTAGAGGGTGTGACGGACTAACGGAAGTCACAGAATTTTATATATAGATAAGGGAATTATTAACAGATGACTGGAAATGTGACACCGAAATTCGAAGTCGTTTTGGAATAGGATAAGATACCTTCAAAATATTATTTGAAGTATTAAGTAACAGGGAAATATCGGTAGAACAAATAAAATGTGTTGAACTTCTATACGATACTAATAAGCCTTGATGACAATGAATGCTGAACAATCTTCTCATAGTTGAAAATGTCTCTTGAGGCAACAGAGGCGTAGTTCAACAGAAGGATGATAAGGATATCACTGGCGTAACAAGTGAGCAATGGCAATGTTTTCAGTTAAATAAAAAGAAAACTGACACATACGGAGAATAAATATACAGTAGACATTTCTAATGCATATGATGAGATGATGAGGAAAAGGGGTTTTGGAATTTTTGGAACTCACAGAAAATACTGTATAGAAAGAAGACAGAATAAAACACCGATCCCCCTACATAACAAGCTTGGGTATATGCCTAGCAGAACAAGGATCACTCAATCCATCATTTCCCCAAAAATAAAATAAATAAAATTTCTTATAAAATGTTTAGAATTTGGCATTAAATAACACATAGAGGTGTTGGGATGATGCTAATAAATAAATAAAAATAAACAATGAAACCACCAGGTTCATACCCCTCCCCATCTTTATGGACAGGACTAGTGATAATGCTTTGTTTTTGTTAAGGTTTAAGTATCCTCTTCCTTCTAAGTCTATGTCAAATTTATGCTTCGAAATTCTCTGTCTAATCTTTTAATTTTCATATATGATTTATTTATTTTTCATCAGTAGACGTAGGTAGGTTAGCAACAACTCCTCAGACTAGATACTTATCCCTTTTTCTCTGTTTAGGATTCGGCTTCCGGTTACATCTAAAGTTTTCCAATTGATTAACAAAAATTCTTAATTAATATGAAGCGTTATTATTCATAAACCTTTTGAGAAATCAAACCGCGAATGCTTTTTGCATATCTTGATAAGAAACAATATCTGATTTACAGATCCCATTTTGTACTAATATACACTCGCCCAAGAGTCGCTTGAGATAAAGGGTTGCAAGATAATGAGCAGATTTTAAATGATATTTGGTGAAGATATCGGGTAACACTAGACTTGAATATCTTAATCATGCCGTGATCGGGGAATTATCCTATAAGTTGTCGGTTCCAACAAGGGAGTCGTTCGTGGATGTGCCTGATTTTTTGTGATGTCAACGAACTCTCGTTGCCACTTTTGTGACGTCAACGAATACTCGTCGTCTATTTCGTAATGCACTTTGCAATCGCAGATACAACCATATTAACGCCATTGAACAATCCTGGTGTCAGCCGCCTTCGAATAACAGCCGCATTAATAGTACAACCTCGATTAATACTCGCTCGGAAAGTAAACAGCGAATAGAGAAAGAGTATAGTGAATAGAGTAGAGAATAGTAGTCCGTTTATTAATAGAGGATAGAGTAGAAATAGTGATCCGTATAGTAATAGAGGACAGACTGGAAATGGCGATCAATTAGACACACCCTACCCTATATATGCGTTTCCTCTATGGTCACGTGATCTACATAGTTCAAGAATGGGATCGCCCGTGTTTTCAAACTGGCGGTCTATATTCAAACTCAAGTGTCGGCAGCGACACTTTATTCCTATATAACATTGTTCGAGTGGAACGTACATCTTACCAATGTAATAAGCAGGGAAAGAGTGACGTTCACTGCATTAAGCATGATTAACGAGTCTTAACCGTGAAGGTTAAAATTGGTGGAATTATAGAATGTAATTTGCCTGAAAAAATATGACAATAAATGTTTAAAATCTCTAAACTATGAAGGTGATCCGTACCGAATATGATATAAAAATAGGCCAGAAATTATTTTCTCATTGACTGACGTGCAGACGCCAAGAGCATCGGAAACGAATGCTAATTCCTTTCATTAACCGTGTCACGTAAACACCACACGCCACACCTTGAGCGGCAAACTGAACAATTTAGTCAGCAACATTGACAACGAATTTCCTGTCTATTCGACAGTAGGAGATTTAGCAATAAGACGTTTTTCTTCAACTAAACACAATTTCCATTTCCTTTTTAATGCACCCTGACCCTAACTGCTACAAATCACAATCAGGCAAAATGGGTATTGTAAAGAAATAGAGTTATTCTTAAAATTAATGGATAATTTTCAAAGATCATTTCCGTATTTAGATAGATGAATAATTCCCAGATATAATATCATGTACTAATATAGTGCAGTAGTACTGAAAGTGAGAAAATTTTAAATACTTCTGAAATGATTTGACAGAGGACGGAAAATATGATACCGAAACACAGAGGTGCATTCAAATAGCGAATGGCCACATTAAAATATGATGTATCTTATTTAAAATATAAAAAATAAAAAAAAAAACAGGAAACATCAGAAACTTAGTGATTTGAGCAGTTATATAGCTTCGGTCCTCTGATATGATAATGAATGTTGGAAAATCTCCTCACTGACGGAAAAGAGCAGTCATTCTACAGTAGTATGCTGATGGATACCGTGGACTGAACATATGAACCACAGGGGACTTTTAAGAAAATTGGTAAACTAAGAGGATACTTAGAATAAGAAAAATACAATTAAAATTCCTTAGGCACATAAAGAGGAAAGAGTGCGTGGAGAATCGGACAGTCACAGGACATACTGAAGGAAATATTGATTGATTGATTCGTTATTTTGTCAACCCCTTGTAGGTTATTTAAGGCCAGGAAATATTTAGTGATAGAGGTTTTGCTAATTAACAACACAGCCGTGACAAGAAGTGGATTCTATTTTTCCCAATTAATTTAATGAAGCCAACAGAAATTGGAACACGGCTCTCCGATTAAAAATTCCATGCCATTATCTATTACACCACCGGCATACCCAAGCTTACAGCACCTGATATTTACAAGCGGTCACATATTTAGGTACTGACCAGATCTTACGGGAATTTGTGTTTCGTCGTGATATGGCCTTAAGACGTTGAAGGCAATAGTGACAAAGGAAAGCAACAAGTGACCCTTCTAAAGTGTGGGTCTAAATGGTTGACAGAACAGGGATTAGGGTTGATAGCGAAAACAATTAAAAAGAAGAGGTATTAGTGCAAAGCCATCATCGCCAACATCCTCAAAGGTCACGATATACAGAAGAATAAGTATTCGAATACATATTCATAGATTACACTGAATTTGTATTTCATTTCTCTGTTTCAAATAGACAAAATTCGACCAAGGTGAGTCAAATGCATCCTTTGGATCGAGGGATAAGGACAGAAAATTATGTAGACGAAAAATGTGCAGTATTTGATTTTCTTCATATGGTCTGCATTGAAGTTAACACGTTGACAGACAATGGTCATTTATAAAATCTGACATTAAAAATCTGTTTTATAGTAACCAAGTTAGGCAATAAAAAGTTCATGTGTAGATTTATAACTTCAGCTAAAAGATTTAACTTTGTTTTCAGACTAAAAGTATCACGGATAATAAATAACTCGTAGTCAGCCTCATGACAGAAACAACCAGCAACTCGTGGCTGGCTGTCAATGTGTTAATGTCAATTAAGAACGACATCACTTATTTTTATTTCTGATGATTTAAATTTTTTTCTGAGATACATTTTTTGAAAAAATATAAAACCTCTTTGATGACGTACCGTGTTGGAAGGGTAGTTGCTCATTTTACTGTGATACCAAAGGTTGGCTTTCGTGTTCGAATAAAATTTACAAGATTTATATGCTTGGAAATCAGCATTCCTCATGATGATATTCGGTGTAACACAATTTATCTAAAATATTACTTCTGAGAAATAAGTAAAGAATAAAGAATTCGAAGAAACATCAGCAGTTTTTTCTGTTCATTCTACGCGTGCAATTATCAACCTCCATTATCGATATTAGTCTGCGTTCTGTAAACACATATTGAATGTGAGATTTTCGGCGCGAAAAACGGAAGTTGGAAACCAAGTTTAAATTAGATTTACGCTTAGATCCCTCCTAGATGTTGGTTACATACTTACACAGCCTATGCTCTCTTACTTTGTGTGACAACCTGTCTAATAAAAAGAGAAATCTAAATTCAGGACATTTGATAGGGGAACGGTAATCTACTCCATTATTTTACGCCAAATGTCTTGATGATTCACAGGTAATAACTAAAACAAAACTGTAAAGAGATATGATCAACTCAAAAAGGGAAAAATCAAACTTGGAACGTCATAAGTTATTCATTCAATTTGATTCTTTTTGAAACCTGTGTTTCTGAACAATTTTATCCCTTCTACCTGAGCTCCTGAGTCAACATTCGCAAATAATTGGTATGTAAAATTTCACGGTAGATATAAAAATATTTACAAATATATAAGCATTATAATTGGCAGGGAGAGAGTATGATTACAAACCTTCAATTTAGGGCCAGAATTCTTTCTTTGTGTGCCAGTCTTCCCAGCAGGTGCTGTCTCTCTTGATGCACAAGAATAACAAAACACGCATGTGTTTACCCATTGTTCAAGCAGTGGCTGGGCATTAAGTCATTCTTTATCTATCACCGCTAAAGCGGTGACTCAGGACTCGAAGTGTTAATGTAAGCACTGAAAATAATCCATTCCTTGTTAGGAGTCTTATTACCATGACTGTACAGAAAACATTAAAAATCCCCATGTACCTGATCGCTTTTCAAATCATTCGAGTTTCTTAATTTCCGACATTAAATATAGTCAATATACACTTTTTAATATATATTAACAGTTTGCTAAAATCCTGGTAGTATGTAATAAAACATCAGTCAGATCAAATGTGTTAATTCTAATAATTTTCCCCATACAAAATATATTGAATAAATAAATGTTTTAATTAATAGTGCTATAATGGACAAGAAACTTTGGTCATGGTTTAATTTTTATCTGTCTCTAAACATCTTAATAAAATATACTGTTTATTCGGTTCTCGGCGTAGCGAAAATAATTTGGGCTTCAGAGTGTGTCGTTTGGGGGATGTTCTGGTAATATATAGTAGATACTGTAAATCATCCCTCGTGTTTGGAGCCTTTATATAGCAGATTGTCATTTGGTTTCCCGTGGTTCTTATCCTGAATTCCGTAGAGTTGATTCGTTTCTTATTTATGTCGTGTCAGTCAGTACAATATTGTGAGGCCCGATCTTGCATTAGGTAACTATAAAGATATATTCTCCATCAACCTTCAAATACACATGGATATTTTGAGTGCAAAACCTTAAGTATAGGAGAACAGTACATATTGGGGTCACCACAGTTCAATTCTTCTCGGCCGAATGTTTCCTTAATTGCATTAAATCCGATTCCGATATCTTGTATTTTATGGTGTGTATGATATATTACAAATATATTTATTTACATTTTTTTAATTTAGAAGGTTACTTAGATTTCACATACAGTGTTTTCATCTCTTAAAATATGGACACTTAAATTGCTGACAAGGATAAATTCAAGCTGGATATTATTAAATTTTTTATAAATATCACTAGTATTCCGTTATCTCTAACCCAAGAAGACAAATGAATTTCATCAGTTATATTTTAATTTTAAGCTAATTCACATCTTCCTCATTTAACCTATCTATCTTGGAGCACTATCTTTGTTTTTTCATATGTCAATCCTTGGTTTCAAAGAAGAAACGAATGGGTCAATCTGTGACCCCTATAAAAATATTTTGTTTATTGAGAATTCATAAGGTGATTTATTGCGTTAATCTCATGTCTTTCGTGCTATTATAATGTAAAAATCTATTTAATTAGTTTAAATATGTACACACTCGTAATCCTAACAGGATATTATATGTATTTTATATGTATTTATAATTATATATATTTATATATACATATAATCTCATCTTTTTTGTGCTATTATAATGTAAAAATCAATTAAATGATTAGTTTAAATATCAACACACTCGTAATCCTGACAGGGTATTCACTGTTTGTAAGAGGTTACTCCGGGGAGAATTGAGAGGAGACAAAATAGAAAACATTACTAGAATCGACTAGTCGATGCGATTGTTAAATATCACGTCATGTTAGATAATTCGTTTCATATAATAATCAACCTTTTAAATTTTATTGTGATAGTTGTGAAAATATCAATGAAAATTTTGCAGTTGCTTTTCATTTGACTAACACATTCACCAACCCTGGAAAAAAATCTAGTAATAATCTATAACATTAAAATAAATACCTCTTATTCACCTATAGCACGCTGTCTTATTCATAATAATTTATCTTCTATTGTATTCTTTTTCCAGGCCTCTCAGTTGAATCTTTACTGTTAATTTCAATAGAAGTTGCTTTCTGTTGACATCGCAGGATATGAAAACACAACTTTGAAATTGAAAAATTATTATTTTGGGATCAAATTTACTTATAGCGATAGGATAAACTTTTTCTACAAAAAATCAATTCACATACCGAGTGATAAAGTTTAATATAGGTTTATGAAAAAAGCGTTCAAAAAATATATGTTTATAAAAAAACACTTTGTTTATTATAAGTTTATAGAAATAATGTTTTTGTGAAAGCGAAATGAATTTCTAAAGTTTCAAGTTTATATATAAATTTAATAAGTAAAATGTGTATATGGCGTCGGTGATGAGCAAGTCGACAATTTCTAGCTCGCTTGCTAAGACGAAAGCATAAAAATATTCATATATCTTTAAAAAGTGCATGAACTGAAATTACATATATTTTTTTCAAACTTATTTCGTTGTTTAAATGATATATTTGAATAAAATCTGGGCGAAATTTGATTAGCGGTATCGAAAAACTTTCGATTAATTGTTTCAGTCGAATGAGTATATCGGTGTACTTGCTTAGTGTGATTATATTTTTTTTAACTATACAAAATATCTATAATTGATTTGTATATAGTATTTTGGATATGGTTTATCAATATGTTCTAAGATGAATTATTTATTCCGTAAGGAATTGCTAAAGGAACAATAATTACCTATTTTTGAAATATTTACCTACTGATTATAAAGATATTCGACGCTACTCTAAATTCATGTGGTTCCAATATTTACCAAAGCAACATAGGTCTGGTATGCATGAGTGTCAAAATGCAGATAGAAGTCCGTTTTAGAGAAGATAGAACAAGTTAAATGTTAATTAGCTTTATCCAAAAATCAAAACGATACACATTCTGCCAGTTTGTATAATAGTCATTATATTAGATATAGGTGCATTGCATTTAACAATAATTTCGACATAGATCCTGTCTTTACAAGAGTCAGTTAGATAAAGGTGCAGTGCAGGCATGAAAACGATAAATGTATGTATAGGAACTGTTAACAAATACCTGGTCGAATTTAAAACACCGACAATTTGGATTGGTTCGCACTACACCCCAAAACATAGATATCGGTAGGATTTGCAAGAAAAATAAAAAATGTTATTATCATATAAAGTAACATAAAATATGCAGATGACACATGATTTTAATACTTTTCGTTCATCTCATCAGTCAGTTATGTGCCATGCGGGATACACGCTTAAGCGATCATGTATCTTTCAATACCAGTCTGACGAGGTAGATTAGACCAGTTGCCATCCAAGGTTATAGAACTATTTACCCATATCTGGGGGTGAGATGAAGAGGATTCATACCTTTCCCTAAGGTTATTAACACGTACGTGAATGTAATGTTTCCAACTGGAATTCGAAATCGGCTCTCCGATTCTTCAATCCGAGCCATTATCCATTACTCCACCGTTCCTCCTTCCTCTAACACTCTTGCTAGAAGGTTACTGAGGGGTGTAAATATTAAGAAATACCAATTATGCCGACGTGTATTGGAGATATTGGTTGACCATAGTTGTCTGGGAATAATTCTCTCGGGAGTTTATTCCACAATTTAAACGTTGTGAATAGAAATGACTTCCTATTACATGAATACGGTGTGTAAGCGGTATGATTTGCCACTGCGGAATTGCTCTGCGTGTCCTAGCTGTGAAAGATTGAACTGATGGAACTAAGGAATGTAACTTTATTAACATCTGCCATGGTAATACCGACAGAATCTAACAAATTGGAAGATTGCGGGAGTGGGAGAATAATCCGTCACTAACAAGATCGCGTAATCTCGTTTGAACACAGTCGAGGCTTGGCAGATTGGACTGGGATACACCAGCTCCGATATGACAGCAATACTTTATTCTTGGTCTGATGTGACACTTCTTAAGTTATGGAATGGCAGCAGGTGTTAGTTATATAATGGTTAACAATACGAGGAAACGACAATTCTTGTAAAATCCTTTGCGATAATACGAAGATATGCGTTCCATGTGAGGTTAAGTTTGCGATTTCGATCCAACTACCATTGAAGACAAGGAGCCTCTTTGAGGGCATGTTGAGATAGGACAAATAAAGGAAGTTATAGGAACTCCTACAGAAACTAGTAAAGGAAACCAAGAAGAAAGAACTAAACACGAATTGTAAGAAAACGGGTTATATCGTTGTCAG
Organism: Acanthosepion esculentum; assembly: GCA_964036315.1. Classification (NCBI taxonomy): domain Eukaryota; kingdom Metazoa; phylum Mollusca; class Cephalopoda; order Sepiida; family Sepiidae; genus Acanthosepion; species Acanthosepion esculentum. The sequence goes on from OZ038491.1 coordinate 100,609,244, forward strand.
AAAGAGGAATAGCCCAATGTGTAAAATATGAAGCGGAGATTTTAAAGAAGTATGAAAATGTAAATATTTGGTAAGAGCTTTACAAAGATCAGAGAATATGATATCAAAACACGGAACAGCACTGGAATAGTAAAAATTACCTTCCAAAAGATAAGCAGCATATTACAAAAAACCGTTCGAAACAAAGAATAGAGTACCGAAATGTTATGTAATATCGCTCTTCCCCTATGGCAGGCGATAATGGAAATGTGAGGTAATACAAATATGATTCTCGAAAAGGATGCTTGAAAATGCCATGGACAGAATATTTGAATAATGAGAAAGATTTAATAAACTAAAAACTGAAATGACACTTATAATTAGATTCGGAAAAAGTAAGTTAAAATATGTGTTTTAATTAATTACGCAAGATGGTTTTGGAAAATTTGACACTCGCAGCACTTATTGAAGTCAAGATGGAAAGAGGAAATCTGCGAATAACTTAGTCAACGATCTTGTCTATATAGACAGCAGAACCGATATAGAGAGAAATAGAAAAAAGTCAAATCTTTCACAGCGATACAAAGGATACCATTTTGTTGAGAGCCATAACCGCCAAGTTGTAGCACGGACATTGTACACAGAAGAAATATATATAAAAAAATTGGCTGCATCTTACTTTGCATGCCCGCCTCGCGGTTGCAAGATAATCACTATTTGAAAGGCAGGGTCAGATATATCTGTATTTCGTCAAGTTCTAGTTTCTGGAATTAATTGGTCATGAGGACTTTTGACTTTTTTCTTGCATAACCATCGACATCTAGCGAAACACATTGATACCCTATCTAGGCTCATCCCAACAGTTTCACTAAGATAGTCTATTCAAAAAAATGAACTGTGTCGAATACAAACTTTGGCGAATGCACGTCGGTACAGACGCAAAAGACGCCCCGGATAGCGCGTGCACATGTCTGTCAACAACAGCAACATCCAGGTTTTTCACGTTTGCAGCGGGACAGCTTGGCATGACTAGTTACTGGTCTCTCTGCGACTGGCCAAGAACCGTTTCTTTGTAAATTGCTTCATGCTAATAAAAGCAACTGGAAAACTAGCAGTCATCGAATTACGGTATCTTGGTAAGTCGGTCTCGTTGGCACATTTTTCCTAATGTTTCCGCCGTTTCCGATACGGTGTCATGTCTTTACCTCTCGTCTCTTTCACCTCTCTAATAGTTGGTGGGAGAGCAATCTGTTAAGTGTTTCCTCCAATATCACACATTTTTCGTACATTACAACATAACACGAGGACATGTGGTCGGGAAGACTTGCACCCGGGCATGTACCCCCATTAATAACTATAGGCTTATACCTAAAAACCCAGTAATACACCATAAACAAACGCATCATTTTCAGATTCTTCGCAATGGTCGATATTAAGAGACTAAATCGTAAAATATGATGGTCCAGCGTTGAAAATACAGCAATATATTAGCTTTCATTAGAGTTATAATCATAATACAGTATACCAATTAAGAATCAGAGTTGAAACGTAGGTCTTCGTTATGGAAAAGAGTTGATTACAACATCCGTAGAATAAACTACCGAGAATGTATTATTAAATTATCTAGTAAAAAAACAAAACAAAGGATGCTTATATAAAGAAAAAAGAAATAATGAAGTCGTGAAAATATTAACACCATATTATAGCCATGCTTAGAAGAATTCGGCCATGCTTAGAATATTGCTGCCACATATGGTCTGGCGACCCTTCTACCTTGAACGTCTTGATAAATTCCGAAGAAAATCAGCAATATTATTGTTCTAGATCTGGCGGTTCGGCTTCAGTCATTTTCCCACAGCTTCAAGGATGTCTCTATATGTCTTTTCTATACATATTTTCATGATTATTATTCGGATGATCTCTTCGGTATGGTACCTAGAGTTCTTTTTTTATTATTTAATTGAAACGTAGTACTAGACTGGCGTCGAGATCTCATCAATATACGCTAGGTTAATTAGATGTAACCGTAAATTCTATGCTGTTAGTTTTTTTCTTGCACTTGTCTCTTGTGGAACTATTTTCTGAACTCATCCGTTCCAATCAACTTTAAATTGCAAACATTTAAACGCAATGTCAATCGCTATCTAGGGTCCTCCTGATTAATCTTTTCTCTTCTCGTTCATTATTAATGTTGCTGTTCTCAGTTCTTCCACACCCAATAATTATTTGTGTCTTAGGGGCTTTACTGCATGTATGGAGTGATACCGCGTAAAAGAAACCTCTGTTCTTATTGGGATTAAGCTAAACTTATAGAACAATTAAGCATACACTTCTGATTATTCATGCGTTTCTTTTATTTTATTCTGTTACTTCGAAGTCAGATACAACCATTCTAAAAGTCATGATCCCTTTAATTTGTTACTTCGAAAACGTTCTTTTGTCTACAACCTTTTCCTAATGAGATCTTCTAAGGAGCATATTTACCGCTATTAATTTCTAATGGCTACAATTTTATGATTTGCGAAGCACGAACAAGGTAGACACATCAGAAGCCCGGAAGATGAATTAGGCAGGACATTAAAGTAACGAAATACCGCAAGGGACATTTTCTGACACTTTAATAAAGTAACAACCCAAGAAATTGGTTGTAATATATAAATGTATAATAAAATAGAACGCCTTCTTTAAGTTCGGTTCGACTTAATGAAAATAAAATAGAAATCTAATTAACGTAAAATCGATATGAAGGAAACAGAAATATGTTGATCTGAAATGTTTTTGGAATGAAGTGCTTTTTTATTATGGTATCCTTAATATAACCTTCTCAAATCGATGATTCTAACTCTCCAATTTACTTAAACAAATACACACTGAAGCAAGTCTCCTTCACACTTTATTATGTTATAGTAATTTCACGTAGACAAGAGATATTTATTTTCATTCTATGACATAAAATTCACAGAATTCCGAGTTTCAATTTCCACAAGATCAAACGTATATTTAATGAAAGAGACTTATTCATTTTCTCTGTGCTGTGTTTCTTTACGAACTTGGCACTCATGGCTCTCGACAATTTCCTGTTCTTTGTAGCTCTTAATTAATCATGTCTTAAGTAATCATTTTATCTACCCTAAACATTCCGACCATTAATATGCCCCGGCTCGCTATATAGGTTATACATTGTTTACCCTTGTCCTTATTTCCCCCTGTCGGCTGGAGCTTCAGTATACGCCAAAAGCATCTCTCCGGTGGTAAGACCCCCCTCCCACAATGAAGGCACTTGTTTAACGTGGGTGGCGACCCATAATGTCTGGGGACAGGATCCTATTAGATGAGGGCTTCAGGAGTCAGGGTTAGATACTTCTGTTTCCCAAAAAACTACTTTGGATTTTATATGGACTCGCGGGGCGATCGGAGAGGCCAGATAAGATCAATCGTTTATAGGCCTTGGGAGGCGATGGCTGAAGTTAAATCGGTTAAAAGAGATCTAGACTTAGACATGGCTATAAACATAAGATTTTGTACATTTGGAAAGTGCAACAAATGGTTTTACGGGTGCTCAGCGACTATACTGTTTTGTATAGCCATGACGACTGGGATTCCCCTTTGACGTCCAAATGCTGCGCTCAGATTTGGATAAGGTCACAGGCTCTGGATTCTGTCTACATCAAAAATATAAGTAACCAAAATAAAATAAAAAAAATGATTAAGTGCTGAATTTCCAACGTTTCTTGTACTTGCGTTCTTAGAGGATATTCCGCTAGCAAAACTTTCCCCTTTCTTGATTGAAAAAGTGCTATCCAGTATGAAAAATATAGTAAAGAAATTGAGGAACAGCAAATTGTTAGTAGAAGTGGAAGATTAAAAAAAAAGAATTCCGCAAGTTTAATCAAGATAATGAAATTTCCATAAAATCCAAATCAAAAACTTCCCCTATCAAAGACTGAATATTTCTAAAAAAAAGTCATTAAAGGCTAAGAGCTGTCTCAGTCTATACCTGTCGAAATCACATCTGCGTTAGGAAACAAGGAGGTTAGTTATTATTCTCGAATCACAATAGAAAGGAAAGGAGAAATTATAATAACAGACACGTATATCCTTAATTTTGTTACACCTCATATCCTTAGAAAAATAAAATTCAGGCACGACATAGATCCAGTGGAATAATATATTTCTGCTCTACTAAGGTTTTCATGTGGCCAAAATTGGGGCATCTTAGTGGTGGCACATCATGTGAAAAATGTGGGCAAAGTGTTTTAGATCACACGGAAGAAGAATGTCACTATGAAGTCAGATGCGGTAACTCCTTGGAAAACCATTCGGCATACTTACAACCAAGGAGATAATTAAGGTGAAATATAAACGAAATGACTCATTTGTGGAGGCAATGCAAATTCTAGAAAGCGACACGAAAGGCCCTTCCTATGTACAAAATAACTAGAGGAATTAACAAAACGAATACCAGTCAACTGGACAAATACAGAGCTCTCATTGAGAACCTTGCGCACTAAATAACAAATGGCGGGCCCTAATTTCACGACTACCTGAAAAACATATACTCGAAGTACCGACAGAACCAGAAGAGAAAGAAATGAAGGAATTGAAATAATAAATAAATAAAAACCAAACCAAACTAACATCAACCGCTCAAACACAAATCACTCCTTCAAAAATACATCTACAAAGAAAAGATCACAGTGATCGCCTATACATCCACTAAAAATCATTAAAGACAAACTTAAGAACTTATCTCGCCAAGTAACAGAACTAGTGAAACAAAACCCAGAAATCGACAGTGACCAAATTCCTACAGAAAATAGATTTGACAACCTGGAAGAATGTGGAGTTGGACAGCGAGAATCCGCCTCCAAATCCAAAAGCTCGGACAATTAAATCATAACCTCATGAGAAGACCAGAAACTTTATAAATTATATTTCAATTGAATTGGCACGGAATAAAGAAACACATATATAACCTGTTTCTGCTAATAAGAGATCTGTCACCGGTATTTATTTGCCATCAGGAAATATTCCTTAAGCAAATAACAAACTGAATATAAACGAATACCATCAATAAAACTACACACATGGAGTGTAAGGTGACACCTCCATCCTAGTTAGGAATAATGTACACCAACGTAATATAAATGTACAGGAAATTGCTGTTAGATTGACCTTATATAGGTCAATAGGCGTCTGTTTAACATATATTTCCATCGAATGAACCAGTAAATGTCTGAAATTCAGGAAATCATATGCTCCTTTTATGATACTATTGGATTTTGACTATATTCTGTAGGGTTTCTTGTGTTGTTTTTATATCTGTTATTATCACATTTTCCTGTGTAAATCTAACGCTGTTAATATTGTGGCATCCAGTAATGAATTAGGGCGATATAAGTTGAATAATTCTATTGAGAATGTCGTCCAGGGTATGTCATTAAACTACGTTCGTTAGTAAGGTCTTTGATCGGGATATGGAAGGTTTTAAGGAAGGTGGAACTAACTCTTAATTGCTGCTCCCACTGTCCACCCTATCCCGTGTTGGAAGAACCTGTTAAGGTCCCAACTATGTGCAAATAATGAAACCCATACAAAAATAAACATCACATTTTCATAATGAAATGACAATGCATTTTTATAGCAAATTGAAAATCAAAGCAACATTAAAATATATCAAACTTAATATTTCAAATAAAATCAACAACATATTTTATTATCTATATATATATATATATATATATATATATATATATATATATATATATATATATATATAGATATATATATATATGTATATATATATATATATATATATATATATAAATCATCCGTTTACTCTGTAAGAATAAGATTACGTACAAAATATTTCAGCCTTAAATAACCTGTAGACGTTGATATTCCACCAAACAAAATTAATCTACTAAAAAATGATAATGATTGAAATCTTTCATATACTATATCCTACAATTCCTTAAAAAAATCACACTATTTCAACATATAACTTTAACAAAATTACAACATAAAGCACACAATATCGACTCTAGTAATTACATCCACACAAACCTGTATATACACAAAGCATGTATTCAATTATGAAATCCCAATAACATATCATATTTTTATTACTCCAAAACTCCCAAGAAAAGAAACTTTCGGTATTAAATGACGCAAGTTAAATCAAATTATAAAAACGTTGAGAAGGTCCATCATCGACTCTCACCCCTTTCGATTTTTGTATATATATATATATATATATATATATATATATATATATATATATATATATATATATATATATATTGAATTCATTCCCTATACTTATGCAATCATCATTCTGCTAGTATCGGTTCTGGATTATGGCAATTCCCTTCTAAATTATGTCACGGTATTATCGTCCTTCCAACAGTTCTTTGCCACATACTTCATCAGATGTTTTTTTCTACTGCAACATATCTGTTGTATTGAAAATTACACAAACAGATAATAAACAATGAATTAATGAACCTTGATAAGACACCAAATTAATACACTGTATATCCTCTTCGGAAGTTAACATAGGCCAGTTATTCTGTGTTAATTAGCCTATGTTCATTTCTGAAGAGGATATACCAGTACTCTTGTATGTAATGATCGCGCATATGATAAACATCAACTTACATAAACAATTATTACGTTTTTTAAAGTAATATAAGCTATTGTAAACTACGCTAATTAAATA
>OZ038491.1:100618443-100623443 GCA_964036315.1 Acanthosepion esculentum
TTCCACATTTTCATCATACCGTCGGATCTACATCCACACATTTGCTTATATATATATATATATATATATATATGATGAAAATGTGGAAAAGACAAAGCAAATATTTTTTTTGCTTTGTCTTTTCCTCATTTTCTTCATACCGTCGGATCTACATCCACACATTTGCTTACATATATATATATATATATATATATATATATATATATATATATATATATATATATATATATATATATATAGAGAGAGAGAGAGAGAGAGAGAGAGAGAGAGAGAGAAAGAGAGAGAGAGAAAGAGAGAGAGAGAACCACGAACTAATTATATGCATTCCTATGACGCGCATGACTTTTGAGACCGGCTCGAGAATTGCACAAAAGATCGCAAAAAGTACAGGAGAATGTATTGTATCCAAGAGCAGCAGGAACTTTGTTAGATGTCTTATTTTGCTTTCTCGTTTCATGTAGTCGACTGATGGTTACTTCTCAGTGCAGTTATATCAATGTTGTACTTGCTTAGTTCCAATGCGACCGGAGCTGTTTTTCTTTGTAGTGAGAGTTGTTGTCCTGGAGAGTTCGTACATTCCAAATTCCAAGAAGGAGTTGATGTTTCGTAGTTAAATGTAGTTTTCAGAAAACCAACACAATGATGTGTTTCAAGTGGTGAAGGCATCTGTCGAAACATCCACACTTTTTGGATCTGTCGATTAACGGTTCAAATGACTTACCACGGAAACTCCGAACGACAGTTCTCATGTGATATTATTTAACCTCTCCGGAGAACAGTCGATATCCGCCAGCACACGCCTCTCGTGAGAGACATAAAATATAATGACAGGGTTAAGCTGCCATTAGTTTTCCTTCCCATCTGATGTCTTCTTATCGTGAAACCAGCACTAAAAATATTGTTAACCAAGACTCAGTGAGACTCATTTCACCCTCACAAAAGGCAGCTTGCTTGCATCAGTTCTCAACCTGGTACTTTACAAAGCTCACCGGGAATAAATAAATAAATATATTTCATTTTTATTTATATATATATATATATATATATATATATATATATATATATATATATATATATATATGCATATATTCTCAGAAGAAATACATACATCAATAGAAGAGACAAAGCGAATGAAAAGCTAATAGGAAAGCTATGTAGTTTAGCCGACGCGTTTTGTCATTGGACGGTCTTTATCAAGGCCAATGGTATGATTTTATTTTGCAACAAAATTCGATAGTGACTAAAAAATTTATAATTCAAATTACGCTCATGATTATTCAGCAAGTTAATTAAATGATGTATGTTAGACATTAGATTATGTTATATAGAATCTTTAAAAGTAAATTTTTAAATTTAAAGACACTTAATAACATGGTAACAGAAATACCCAAGAATTTAAACCTCAGAATACATCATATACTATACTCAAAATAGTAAAAGGAAAGAAAAAAGAAAGAAAATAAAAATAAAAAAATAAGAAAAAGTTTCATTATGGAAAAATGAAATGGACGTTTACTAAATGACGTATTACAATCAATAGAATGTCGTAAACTATAATTAGTACCAATTATTCACTCCTAGCTCTTTAGAATTTTCGTATCCAAGTTAATTAAGTATCTATCTATATAAACTGCTATTTATATGGTGGATATTTGCATGTGAATATAACATAGTATTCTCAGCATCGCAGAACAACATTTATATTGCATCTTCTTCATCATCCACGATGTAGTTATCAGCATTCACAACTAATTAGAAGGAATTAATTTACACGAACATTAATTTCTATTTTGTTTGTTTCTGAGGTGATTTTTCTTGTTTCATATAGCTTTGCTTATAATTTAGAAGGCATATTTTGCTATCCCGATGTACCTTCGGATTTCGATGTCGTATATATTGTCCTCTGTCAAAACACTTTCTAAATATCAACTCTTTTGTACTTTTTTTCAATTTTGCATATCCAATTTGAAATTAGCCGTTTCTTGTTGAGAGCTAAATGGTCTCTCTTCTTCATTCATGTTTTGTCCTTCCCCCTGTCTCTTTCTTTATTACCTACTGAAGGTGTTCTTGTTTCCTTTCTGCGCCTGCTATCACCACTGTTTTACCTGAATAAATTGTGTTGTTATAATACTAGTAAAAGTATCCTTGAAGCTTAAACACAAGCGGTTTACTAGAATAAGTGTTGTTACGTAACGGAATTCGTAAATATTTTGTGAATTTTATAACAATATAAACTAATCTCTCGTGTTCACAAACTATACATAAGTCAGATTTAACATTGTCTTTCAAGGTGTTGTAATTTTATTTCCCATCACTGTATATTTTAATTTACTTAAATCTCTGCAGCGCTGTTTAAAACCTCGCTCTTCAATAAAATATTCTAAACTCGGGATGCTATAGGTGGGGACGTGTCAGGAGACACACGATAACGGCCTTCTCAATTCATTGGACAATTAAAAAATTATTGTTCGATTTCTCTATAGTTTAAAGGCTCATTGTCCAGTAGAAATATCATGAAAGGCACGGGATAATGCCTGATAGCCCCTAGAATGAGAAGATTTCATTCTGTAGTTAAGGAACAGGAATATAACTTGAACTTTTTCCACTTCATTATGCAATGAACATAATTTATTCTAGCCTTTTTGGTTGTTGTACTTCCAACGATTCACACTTTGTTCCCCGGGGCTTTTTTTTGTATAATGTTGGGGTTTGGAAACCTTCGTGGAATTTCAAACTGAAAACATTATTTAATCCATCGGGAGTAGACAATTCTGAATCCGATTTATTTCTGTCTTTACGTTAGGTTTAAAGTCGTTCTTGAACCACATTCACTGAAACAGTGACTGGAAGAAAATATCTTTCGAGAAAGTATGTATAATATAACAACATGTTTAAGTAGAAGCTTATGAAGTTTTCATTGATAAATTCAACGTTAGCAGTGAAAACCTTTATTTTTATCATAGTGGAGTGTTACAAGCGAGAGGGAAGATGGGATGTGTGCTTATTGTATTACCAGTTTATCTGTATTGATTTGACCTTGATTGATTATTTACTATGGTTTGTTTAATATGAATTTTACTTTCTTTTTATTGTACCTACTCACACGACTCAGCACTACGTGTTAGCAACAACGAAGTCTTAGAAAAAGTGGATTAAAAAAGTATATTTATATTTAAATTCAGAAAAAGAAAGTTGGAAAAACTAGGGCATATAATTAGGAAAGGGGTATTGGAAGATTTTTACCTCACAAGACAGATTGAAGTTAAATCGTACAGAGGAAATCAACCAAAACATCAACCTGGAAACTCGAGGCATGTTCTTCAATAGTTTCGTCTGAATGAGACTTTTATATGGGCTGCATTAGAAATATTTAAACTTTCAGCTCTATAGAAACGCTTTCAAATATGAAAAGCGAGTGAAGCTTGAGGATTTTGAATAATATCATCGTTTACTAAACATTATGGAATGGTGATAAAAAGATTTCGCAAATACAAGATTAAGCAAGAAAACACCATCACTACTGGAAAGATCTATAACAGCTATTAAGCATAAAAAACCTATTGTCTCGAAAAAAAAAAGCTGATGAGAATTTTTTTTATAAAATTCAAATTAATCTATTACTAGCTGCTCGGCCAATGAATGATAATTTTTCTTTATAGGGGAACGGCTAATATATCCCGTTGCTATTCCTGCTCTTGTTTCAGTACATTTTATGTATTATATATTAATATATATTTTTTAATGATTTCTTTTGTGAGCTTTAATATAATTGGAAGCATAATTGTATAATATATTTAAGTTTTGATCGTCTATAACAGTTAACTTGTAGGTTACACATTAAATAAGCAGTTATTCCTAAAGCACCTTTGGAATGTGAAAGAGAAGCTTAGAGTTCTTTAATTGGAATCCATCTCTGACTGATTATTTGCGAAGAAAATCAACTTAAAAATGCAAATCAATTATTACCTATAGTTGAAAATAAGACTCATATTTCCGACAAATTATTTTCCTGTTATAATGCCACGGATTTTATAACATAGATAAACATTTCGATATATATAAATGTCTGAAGGAGATGTATGATTCCAAGTTACATAACTCACAATGATAAACTTTGGTAGGAAAACTGACAAAGTTTCTGTAGGGTCTGTCGTATCAGAAACTTTATTATCTCGAGACGCAACTAACCAATGCCAATATTCTGAAAGTGAATTTCTATGATTAAATACATATATCCTCGTACATAGATGGTCGTAGTTTTGACGTCCCAATGGAAGAAAGACTGCGGCCGTAATTATCAGTTGATAGCTATTCACATTTCGGGTTAGAAATTTCACACCTACATAGGGAATCCCCAGGGAAATTAAATAATTAATTTATGATCCTATAAAATGGCAGTTATTTATCTTAGAAAAGTGAATGCCTTTATTAACACGAGCTTTGTTACAGATCGAAACAAAAGATCGCAGTGATTTCAAGTGAAATTCTATGACAGTAGAGATTTCTACAGAGATTTGATAATTTAAATAGAAGCCGTTGTCTTTAAGGAAACATACTTTTATTCTATGACGTTCCGCATTCATTGATATGTTATCGGTTGTGCTAAATCTTCCCTTTAATAACAATTCTTACGCAAAATAGGTTTCTCAAGTCCTGAGTCTCTTAATACTCTTTCCTGTACTAACGGGACATGATTTTATTGCAATGGTATCTGTGCGTTAGACTGGAACATCAGTATTTTCATTATGTCTACACTCTCCATTCCATTTACATACGGTATCCATTTTAGTTGTTGCAGCTGCTGAACGTCATCAACGGGGATGGTTTCTGCTAGTTAATAGAGTTCTTTGATTGTGATTCTGCAGTGGGATACTGCAAATTGCAAAGAAGGATAATCTGTTCGCTCTATTCGTTCAAAGCAATAGTTAACCTTTTATTTATACTCAAATAGATTTGTAAAGATGTAATGAAGGTATATCCGGCAGAGATTGTTCTAATAT
>OZ038491.1:100628443-100630943 GCA_964036315.1 Acanthosepion esculentum
GCATAGTCCTGCATATTCTCTTTTGAATTTTCTCATATATTCTAATGAGACATTTTATTTGAAAATTATATTGGAATAAATATTGTCCGTAAGATAACCGAGTACTTTCAAACATCATTGTTCATCTTCAGGGTCAAACTTTTTTTTAACAATATGTTATATATATGAACAGCCAAATTTTTTAAAACATTTGTAAATTGTCTTGTAGCGGAATCATGTTTCTACAGTTTATTTTTACCAACTAAATAAACGTTACAAAATCATTTTAATTTCAAAAGACACGATGATGTTATTACGTTCATGGAGAAGATCTTTAATCATGTGCAGGCGTAAAAAAGATTTTTGTTATTATACAAGCCAAAAGATCGAAGAATACGTTATGAAATTTAAAATGTTCAGATGAAATGGTTATGTGGTGTATCTAATTATGTAGAAATATATTATAAACATTGTAATATGTTACCAGAAATATTGTAATCTATGCGATTAATAAGAAGTCTTTTGCTTTTAATATGTAGTGCTTCTAAGATTTTAAGGCGTCTAATGTCTGTATGTTTATCAATAATTTTAGTATTCTCTATAAGGATTTTACGAATGTCAGAATGCAGAAGGGAAACAGTATGCGAGATAAGATGTTGTTTAATGGCACTAGAATTATTTAAATGCATAGTTAATCATCTGGAGAGCCGAGTGGTTGTAAATCCAATGTATGTATGTGAATTAGAAGAGCATTCTTCCATAGGACATTTAAACTCATACAAAACATTGATTCTATCAACAACCGCAACAACTGGAGAAGGGTTATTACTCATTATCAGGTTAGAGGTTTTAAATTTACTATAATATATATTATGTTTTAAGGCTTTGTTAGAATCAACAGAAAACACATTATGGTGTATTATAGACTTAAGGGCCTTTTCATCCATGCTGTATTGTCTATGCATTTGTCCTCTGTAAAAGAGGTTAATTTCAGTTAATAAACATGTTAGTTTTATCTGCTTTTCGAATAATTATGTCAGAATGTTTTTTTAATTGTTTAGCAGCGTTTTTTAGTTTATAGATCATAAGAGACGACGAAGTATGTTGAGGGTTACATCTGTTCTTCAAAGCTTCAAATTTAATAAATATTGCAAATTCGAGGTGTTAGATACCTCATTATTAAGTTGTAGTTTTAAAATGTCTTGATATAGCATTTCGATTTCTGTTTTTTTGAAAATCTTGTTGTAAGATTTCATAATATGGCAACTAGGGCCTAAATTTAAAAGATCTTTCTGTGATTGGGTTAATTCAAAACCAGAGAAGTTAATAAATTTGTCAATTCCATTGGGTAGTAGATATATATATATAGATATGCATTTATACATAAATAAATATATATATATATATATATATATATATATATATATATATATATATATATATATATATATATATATATATATGTACTTATACGTATATGTATATATATGTACAGGGTTTGGACAAAATAATTAAAACAATTCTTAAATTGAAAGAAAATTTATTTAATATGGAGTTGGCCCTCTTTTAGCCTCACATAAATCTTTCATACGTCTGGGAATGGAATCATACAGCTTCCTGAGTTCATCCAGAGAAATCTTCAGCCATTCTTCCATTAATACCTGCTCCTGCTCTTTAAGATACGACGATCAATAATATTGATATCTGGAGATTGGGGAGGCCACTCCATGTGTTCTAGCTCACTTTCATGCTCTTCATACCAGTTCTTAACCACTCGAGCGGTATGCATTGGAGCATTATCGTCTTGAAAGATGCAGTCACCATCAGGGAATAAAGTCTGGGCCATTGGATGAATATGATTTCCCAAAATTTCAGGTAATCTTTGCTGTTCATTCTACCATACAGGGCAACTATTAGACTGAGGCATTTCCATGATATGGCGGCGCAAACTATCACTGATCCACCACAATGCTTCACCGTTTGAAGAAGGCAGTCATGGTTATAAACTTATTTGGACTGCCTCCACACATATACTCGCCCTGAAGTTGGGTAAAGTGAAAAAATGGACTCGTCTGAGAATACGACTTGCTTCCATTGGTCTGCAGACCAGGCTTTGTGATCACTGCACCACTTCAACCTCTTCTGTATGTTGCGAGTGGAAAGAAGAGGTTTCCCTACGGCGACTCTTCCATGATATGCAGTCTTATGGAGCTCACGACGAACAGTTTCAGTAGAAACTGGACTATTCAGATGATTATTCAACTCAGCAGTCACTTTGGCCGCAGTAGACTGATGGTTTTTTGCCACGTTGCGTTTCAATGAACGTCGGTCCCTGTCAGTCGGGCCGAATTGCTCACGGTTACTAGAGGTTTTGTCCTGTTTCTCGAATAGCGTCATAATTCTTGATATGATAGATCTTGAAAAAGCAAACAGTTCAGCAACCTTAATGATCGAGGCTCCTGTCAAGCGAGCTGAAACAATTTGCTCTTTTTCGAACTCGGAGAGGGCACGCATTTAGCTT
>OZ038491.1:100635943-100655413 GCA_964036315.1 Acanthosepion esculentum
TCCGATTATGATACATATTTGCCTAGAAAAGGGTCGTATTATGATTCATCTCTTAGTTGAAGAAGGGGCGGATTATTGTGCATGGCTTAGCTGGAGAAGAGACGGGTTATGATATATAACTTGGCTGAAGAACTGGCGGATTATAGTGCATGTCTTAGCTAGAGAATAGGCGGGTTATGATATAAGCCATAGCTGGTGTATTAGCTAATTATGATACATGTCTTAGCTGCAGAATCAGCGGATTATAGTGCATTCCTTAGCCGGAGAAGAGGCATAATTTGATACCTTTCCGAAGAGAATTTTATCCTAAATTTATAGAAACCAACTGAAATTGCAACTCGGATCTCCGATTAACAATTCCTTGCCATTATACATTGCAACACCAGTAACCAATGTATGTACTGACAAGCTCCGACATAGCTTAACTTCGGTGACCGAACTAGAAACAGTGTTTCAAACTTATGTTGCCGTAAGCCCCTGAAAACAAGATTGATATTTTTTATTATTTTTTTAATTATTGGATATATTTCATTTTCCCCCGAGTTAGCTTGGAAATGTTCAACATTTGATACATAAAGTACTTTTCTGGTACAAAAATATCAATACTCACCTGTTATTAAAATACGTCTAAAAGAACTGAAATCCTTATCCTAAAAAATGCAACATGCAATAACATTTAACACTGAACATGAGCACATGATATTAGCTTAATTCGGGAATTTTAAGTATATCTAAATTTTAGCAATTACTGAAAACACTGAAAACTGATAATTTAGAATAGCATCGGCAAATGTCTCAAAATGACTAAAGGATTAGCCGAGGTGCTCAGAAAAAACAATCTTTAGAAAAAATATTTGCACTAATCAATTCTTCAAAAACAATCACTTTTCACATGCAAGTAAAAGTTATAAGTAGATTGATAATATATAAATATTATAAGTAGATTGAAACATTCACATTTACAAGTTCGACTTTGTTGAAATTTGACATTTTGTCCACAGTTAAATACCTTAAATATGGATGATGAAATGTTGCACGTTAGCTATATTATGCTATAAAAATTAACGGTAAAGAGCAACCGTTGGAACTGCTACAGAAAATAAACTATCAGAAGGTTTATTAAAATCGCCCTCCAGCACAGTGGGCGATCAAAAATTGGTTTGGCAGATTTAGCCAAGATTATTATAACCTAAAATATCAACCACTCTCCGTATTCTAGGACTACGTGAAAATGTTATTCTACACACCAGTAGAGCTAAATGGCGAGAAGGTTACATTTCACTTGAGCGATCATAGTTCAATCTCAGAACATTTAAATGTACAGTCATGTCCACATTCAGTGTTGAGACAGTGGTCAAAAATACATCAGTGCTTCATCAAGATAATAATGAAGAAAAACTTAGAATTTTTGAAGAAATTTATATAAGAGAATTGCGGCAAAAAATCAAATAAAATCATCTACTACTATAGTAACCAAATTGCTAAATGTTTGTAGATGCAAAATTTTATATAAAAAAACTAAATTAAGATCTTACAATTAATTTTTCAAAAAAATAATGTCATAACTTAACTCCCTTTCATAGAGCTAAATAGCATTTTGAATTTATGGTGTTAACGCATAAAATATCAACAGATATGCAGCCGCTGAAGATGATCTCAGACTAGATTGAAAGTACTTGAGATAATAAAAAATATTTGAAAGAATATTTGGGAATTTTTCTTAATCAATTTTCTACAGCCACCAAGAAATTGAAAGGTCATAACTTAAATAAATTGACATAGTACGTCAAAAGTATTTAACGAAACATGCTTGAATGAAAATATGTTACACACACACACACACACACACACACACACACACACACACACACAGAGAGAGAGACACACACTCACACACACACACACACACACACACACACACACACACACACACACACACACATATATATATATATATATATATATATATATATATATATATATATATATATATATATATATGATTGGATAAATTACAGACATTATGACTACTCATTGTTAATAAAATCTGTTCATACAAGAATAACCATCCGTGTATTGATGGTAAATTATGAGAGAAATGAGCCAGAGCTGATTAAATTTCTTTTATTTTTATTTCCCAAGTACTTTCGATCTCCTTCCAAAACTCTATTCAGGGGTGCAAGTAGTACACAAATTGTGTTGTTCATTAGTATATGTATTTTTACAAAGTTATGAGTTGTCATGCATTACCTTAATTTTTTATGGTCTTTGAAGAAAATCGAATGTACTTCGGAAATAAAAGAAATTGAAACAACTATAGCACATTTCTCCCATACTTTAACATCAATACACGGAAGGTTATTCGTGAGTATTAAAGGATTTTATTAAAAATTAGCAGACATAATATCTGTAATTTATTCAGACATGCCTAAAAGATAATGTTCTACCTAAATACACACACACACACACACACACACACACTCACTCACACACAAGCACATATATAAATAGTGACAGACAGAAAGAATGACTTAGTGTGTATTACCTATTTTGTTTATTTAGACGAAGTTTTTTGTTCTTTGTGTTACTGAGAAGGCATTCCATCATTCGTTCGAAGATGTTCATCATCTCTTAGACTTCTCTAAAAATAATCCCTAGCATATCTTCCTTGCTTCAGCCAAATCTTTTCGACTGCCGAACAAGTAAATTGTTCGTATAGATTTTTAACAATGAACTGCTATCTCTGGACTCGACTCCTCTTCTTTTCTCTGGAACTGAAAGTAATATTCATAAACAATGGCTGGCCGCTCGCACTTATTGTGCATTTAAAGTCTGAATCAGATTTAGGTGAGATGTCTATAAGCTGTCACGTGTAACGTGATCTGTGGCGTTATTTCCCGGTCTTTCTCTGTTGAATGTTACAGAAGAACCTGGCAGGCCTGCTAAGAAAAGTAGACGAATATAGCACAATGGACAGCCCAGGAAATTAAGATATTGAACAGAAACTGAGTTCCAGCTGTACTTTGACTATTTTCTTTTTGTTTTCTTTCATAAAAAAGACTCATACGAAGTGGTAAATATGGCTTGCCATCTTCTCTTTTTTATATTACGCTACTTAAGCCGAAAAGCAAAAGAAAGGTAAATGTGGAGCTATAATCCATATACACTTCTAGAAAATAAGAACTCTTTATGCAAAATGATGCGAATTGAACAAGCAAAGAATTTGCCTCAGTTTCATTGACTTTGAGAAATGCTGAATAATACCCGTCAATATATAAAAGTATTTCTCGCTCTTTTATCATATTACTTAAATTTATATGAGAAAAATAGCCCATTTTTCAACTGTACATTAGAATAGAATATGTAACAACAAGCACACAAACATATATATATATATATATATATATATATATATATGTGTGTGTGTGTGTGTGTGTGTGTGTGTGTGCGTGCGTGCGTGCCTGTGTGTAAATGACAAATACAATTATTTTCGTCTCTACGCGTTTCGTCTTGTGAGAGAATTTATTAAAGCAAACTGAAATATTTTATTTAGTAATAAGTATATATATACAAGTGCATTTTATCTCTCTATATGGGTCTCTCTCTTTCTCTCTCTCTCTCTCTATATATATATATATAATTATATATTCTCAATCTATCAAATGCTTATATATTATCAATCTACTTATATATTATCTAACTCTGATATTTATCAGTGATAGAGCGTATGTATATTTATATACACACTATCTCTGATATTGAGCACCTTATCGCATTAATATAACATAACTTAAAACTATATTTCTTCACACACACACACACACACACATACAGACACACACACACACACACACATATATATATATATATATATATATATATATATATATATATATATATATATATATATATAAGAAATACTCATAGATATTAGTTTAGCCCAAAAGATTCCGCAAGATGATGAGCTCGACAAGTGGCATAATTCGATGTTTAATAAATGTAAGCGAGTCAATGATGTTTTTGAAATTTATATATATATATATATATATATATATATATATATATATATATATATATATATATATATATATATAAATATGCATATATATATATATATATATATATATATATATATATATACATATATATATATATATATATACATAATTTATCTATTTTATTTTTAACCCGATTTAGTCCATTATTTTTGTAAATAATGATAATGAACTTTCCCCAATGGTCCTACACTACGTCACCGCATCAGCGCGGAAACGAAAGCCTGAACTTTTATGATTTTTGACTAACTACTCAAAAAGTATGTTACAGCCCAGCCAGTTTCAACATCTTTTTTTTTTTATTTTCATATCTGAAATTGTCTAGCAGATATGGGTCTTCATGAAGTGCTGAGGATTATGCTTATTCATTATAAAGGATAATTCAACATGTCTAGTACGTGACGCCGTCTGGGCGAGCGCAATCTTTGAGCATCGATTACTTAACTTTATATAAGAAAATATAAGATTGCTTTACAACTGGACACATTTTCGGGCCCTGGCGGAGAGCAAACTGCCTGGTATTTTTTGTTGTCATCACGTTTCATTAGGTTTGTGTCGAGCCGGGTAAACTACAGGGAATTCTAAATTTCCTCAGTCCGACCCGCTATCCATTACTCCACTACACCTCCGTTATTGCTTTCCCTGTTTCCACTGAGTACACGTACACACTGCTCAGCCATAAAAAAAGATGAAAACATAATTAAAGATATAATTCGCCGCTATATATATCAGCTAACGCTTGTAAAATATGCCTTAGATTTACCTGTTATTAAATAAAATATCTGTCCATCGGAAGATTCACCTGAACGTAAACACCAAAGCCATACATGTGAATGTTGCAATCTTTCGGCAAAGAGCATGATATCCTAGAACGAAGAATCATTTTGCTTCACAGACAATAAGGATATCTGGCGACATTTCCATGAGAAAAGATGCTGCACTTCAGATGTTCGAATGGATATCACTAATATGGGAAGAAGAAAGATTGAGTGCGATAGATGTTTTGATTAACTGATTTAGTTGCATTTCTTCTTTGTCATTCTCATGAGATAGGCTTTGAGGAAAAAAAAAAGTGCAACATAAATGCCATTATCCATGGCAATACAAAACAACTAGCCCGTAGCTGGGAGAAGAGCATAATGTGGCCTCATAGTTTGCCACAGGAAATGCATGCAGGAACATCTACCCATACGCTACATAGCACTACAGATACCCCGATATAATGCAACCGTTGATCGGAGCAGCATCTCTAAGCGCTTCCAGATTTTCCGGGCTTGTAACAACCAATCGGAGCAGAAGCCAGCAAACTGCGAACCCGGTACCTTCATAATGGAAAGTAACAACCATGGGTTAGTCTGATCATCAAAGAGTTAAGACAGTTAAATAATTGTGGCCATGATATTAGAAAGAAACAAAGAGGACCGGTAAACCATATACTGAAGAGGAAACACGTGATGGACCTCTACTCCTGTCCAAGACACATGGAAAGAGTGCGGACCGGACGATAAATGAGCCTATCTACTCCTATTAAACTGTTATAAAAATAGGAAATATTTCATATTAAATAATAACTTCATATTCGTTCAGAGGTCTCCTACCAACTAAACAATCGAGGTGGTAAAACTTATTTTTTCAGCTTTCTAAAAACTTTGTGGCACATATCTACTTTAATGGAAAACTTTCAAGACAGTTTACCTCTCAAGATAGACAGCCATTACAATGCATTATTTGGAATTAACAGTAAATTAATGTACAGGCAAACATTTTATGCATACATGCGCGCAAGCATATATATATATATATATATATATATATATATATATATATATATATATATATATATATATATATATATATATATATATATGTTGAGGCATATTTTAAGAGAGAATTAAAACAATGAAGGAAGAGAAATAAAACATCGAACAATATTCGGAAATAGGATGGCATAGGAAAGAGAAAAGAAAAAAGAAAACAATCAAGTTAATTACAAGTAAATTACAATAAATAATAAGAAGAAATTGTTCATTTCAACGATACCAATATACAGTTAAGACTGCCGAAATTAACCAGTTCTGGTGGGCTGTAGGATGGAAATCAAATCAGGAAGGATGTGGTGACGACAAGATTGAAAATAGTAGTGTGTATATTTAACTGAAATCGTATTGATCTTGGAATAGGGGAATGATGGAATCAACAAATTCTGACCTTCCTTTTTTACTGTTTTTACTGGTTTTATATCATAATAACACCAAAGATGAACCTTAAGGCAAGGATTATAATAGGATTCACCAATTTAAACAAGGAGACTATCCAGAATTGAGGCAAGATATTTCGAAATCATCTAGAAGCCGTGGTTGAAGCCGATGGCGATTTTATTGAAGAATATTATTCTTTAGAATTTCAAGAGAATTTTGTGTAATTTTGGTAAATAGATCTGTTAAAATGAGAAATATGTTATATTTTCGTTTTTGCGTAATATAGATGACAATTTATCCATCACACCATATATATATATATATATATATATATATATATATATATATATATATATATATATATATATATATATATATATATACATATATATATATATATATATACATATATATATATATACATATATATATATATATATATATATATATATACATATATATATATATATATATATATATATATATATATATATATATATATATATATACATATATATATATATATATATACATATATATATATATATATATATATATATATATATACATACATACATATATATATATATATATATATATATACATACATACATACATATATATATATATATATATATATATATATATATATATATATATATATATATATATATATATATATATATATATATATATATTTATGATATAAGGATAAACAGCGAATGTGCACGGACAATATTAAAGTTCTAATTTGATGCCAATTAACTGTCAGTCTATTCGGTTAATGTTTAGCATATTCTGGATGAACTAATAACTTGCACAGGGTATGGGTTCAAAACATCCATATATTACATGTCAATCTTATCCGGACAATGCTCCAACTTCAATTCCCACTTTTCGTGCAGTAGGAACAAATGAATCTTTCAACACATGTGAGGTCCATACAACATCCGGAAGCAGTCCAACTCTACGAAAAAATATTTGCAGAATAAAAGAATATGAGCAAGAATCGCGTGTACTCGATTCAAAGCAGTTGTGGCAATGACTGTGAAGATGAAACAAGTGGACCCCTAAATATAAGTCTAGAGGAACATTGAAATGCCATAGCGAGTGCTGAGATGATGTAATCGGGAATGGCTGATCATGTATAGAGTGAAAGAATTAGTCATCGGACAATATGGAAGAACTACTGGATATTTAGAATTTTGAAAGTATCGGCGTCTATGTTAGGCTACGGTGACCTCATAGATAGTAATAAATATAGGACCTCCTAGGATTGTAATAAATACTGATAAAGAGAGAGGAAGTCTTTAGCCAGAGCAGTCAAAACCCGAGAGCCCGCAATAATAGTAGAAACAGCAGTGACAGTGGCATCATTCGTCTATAGATGTCGCCTTTTGCCCAGGAAGAGACTTCAGAAGCATATTTTTGAACAAGACGATTAAAGACCACATTCCAAGGGACGTTGCGAAGGTAATCACGGAACGAGTCACAGTCAACGAAAGATATTCTGTTAGTAGGTGTTTCATGTATTCAGAAGGAGTTGAAAGAGATGCTACAGACATTGCTGCGCGGTAAGAGTTGTCTAGATATCAGAGCTGCGTCGCGTCACTCAGATATGGCGGTAAAATAGTTATCGAGAAGGGATGCGTTACCGTCCGGGTTACTGGGGAAAATCATTGGAAATATAACCACTTGCGTCAGAGATTGAGTCATTGAAAAGTTAAACATTTGGATGCAAATGAGGTCAGTTACAGAGTGTTTAAGCGACATGGTATGGTGGGCGTTAAAGTGATCGAACAAGAATATGTTTGCCAATGGCTGTAGAGAGATGGGTTTTCTATAGTATCGGGATGCTATTGAGTATACAACAGTCTTAGAACGAAGAGGAACGATAGAGAAAAAGAGATATTTTTCTGAATTGAGGAAAGATAGATATATATATCTGAATTGTATGGAGATTCCGATGACTGATAATCACA
The DNA here is from genome assembly GCA_964036315.1 of Acanthosepion esculentum. NCBI lineage: Eukaryota > Metazoa > Mollusca > Cephalopoda > Sepiida > Sepiidae > Acanthosepion > Acanthosepion esculentum. The sequence goes on from OZ038491.1 coordinate 100,644,179, forward strand.
GGTATATATACCCAGGCCATATATTTAAATGAAATGTCAACCGCTATCTATTCTCCTCCTTATTACTCTTAACTTTTCCCGCAAATTGTACAAGTTCAATTGAGGTATGTGATTCTTAATAAAATATTTCTGGTTTGTCTTTGTTTTGATGAATATATAGATAATTTGCAAGTGATATGTCTTTCAGCAAATGGCAATATTCATCATGATAATGTGATATTTGGGTAAATTGACTTAATTTGATCTTCATTGCTGGTGCTGTTCAATTCAACGTGTTCTCCTTGAGAGAATATTTTTTTTCTATTATTCGCGAGACCACTACCTCTTCCGTAAAATAATGTGCAAATATATCTAAATATCTACTTAAGCGTGATCGGATATATATATATATATATATATATATATATATATATATATATACCAGTACAGTATTCCTTTAAAAACATTCAATTTAATACTGCTAGGCATAATAAAAAATAAAAGATTTTTTTCACCCCCGCTATTCAAGGTTTTTCAATCGGGAGAGTGCAAAGTAAAATATAACAAATTTATAATTGTTATGATTAATTGATGAGAGGACAAAAAGGGGCGGAATACTAGAGGCTAATTATAGCAAGTCCACGTAAATAGCCACGCTGTTTACACAGGCCAGGTTTCTGACTTAAAACAGCTTATTCGGAGGATGGAATACACACACACACACATATATATATATATATATATATATATATATATATATATATATATATATATATATATATATATATATATATATATGTGTGTGTGTGTGTGTGTTATTCACAGACAGTATTGTTTCGCTGTATCACAGCTCCTCAGTGCGACTAGACTTCCGAATGCCTCAAGCCAGGATTGAAACACAACTAATTTGGTGTCAGCCAGAGCTATCTTCCCTCGGTAGAGCTACACAACTAAATCTAGCGTATTGATTTTACAAATGTAAACAAATGCCAATCTGCCAAAGTGCTCCATTCATTTTACTGAAGAGCTTTGCATTAGTTCAGGTGGCTGTTGTTTATATAATTAGCTTATCACTCAACAGTGCTCAATTGATATATATATATATATATATATATATATATATATATATATATATATATATATATATATATACATATATATATATATATATATATATATGTATATATATATATGTATGTATATATATAGAGAGAGAGTGAGAGAGAGAGAAAGAGATAGATAGATAGATAGATAGATAGATAGAGCTGCTGTACGTTTTTCTATGTTAAAAAATGAGACGTGCGTAGAGATTTATCAACCTAACAAGACAATGTCCTGCGATGTTCTGTAACACGTTATTCCGTTGTTCTTAATATAGTTTTCACCGAAAATAAAAATCGTATAGGAAAGCAACAATCGAACACGTGAACTAATGATGAATAAAATATCTGCTTATTTTTTCGGCTATTTCCATTTCTGCCTGCAGAACATTTACGTAGATTCTAATACAATCATGAAAGAAAGATAAAAATAAATCTTCTAACGTTTTATTATTTCTGAGTTTATAAAAAAGTAAATACATAAAACAGTATATTTGTCGTCAGTCCAGTTGTTTACATGCAAGAAGGCAGAAATAAATGATTATATTTATTTTTAAAGGCGGGTCACGTCGATTTGATGAGCCGTGTTTTGTTTTTCCCTTAGCCAGTTGTATTCACTTGATCCTTCTAAAGGGGATGGGCTCTTTTTTTTCTCTGCTCAACTGCAGCTTGAACAAGAAATACCTCGAATTTACAATCGTGATGAATGAAGTATGAAGATATATTTCAAAAGAGATTTTAGCGTTTCAGATAATAATGAAAACAAAAAGGCGGAGGGACATTATCACATTTGTCATGAAAAAACGTGGTTCATACACTCACAAGCACACACACACAGGCAACAGACACGCATATATATATATATATATATATATATATATATATATATATATATATATATATATATATATGACATTTCTGATTAACAAATCTTTGTCAGTTTTTTTTTACATTTCTTAACATCAAGATGTGAGAGTTGAAATTTCTGGAAGTGATAATGAGGAAAGTGCGTTAGAAAATTTGATTCTCAAAGGACAGAGTGAAGGAAAGGGGGACAGAAGAAACTAACTACTAACCTACTTAGTGAGATTGTGTAAATGGATTGCGGAATATGGTTTAGGAAATACGAGGGTTATTCAATAAATAAGGTGAATTTTTCAGTATAGGGACTTCTTTTTCTTTTTCACAGGGATTTAAGTTCTTATGCAGATTAAAAAAAAAACTTTCAGAGTTCTGGCGATTAACAAAGATGGCCGACCAAGAAGCATGCTCCAGGATTGAACAGCTCTCAGTTATCAAGATTTTATTTGCTGAAGGGTGCAAACCAGTTGAAATTCATAGGAGAATGTCAACTGTGTATGGTGCCACATGTTTCAGCCAAAAAACTGTCTACGAGTGGCCTAAATTGTTTAAAGAAGGACGGAGCAGTGTTGAGGATGAAGACAGACCTGGGAGGCTTACAGAAGTGAGGTCACCTGAGGTGATCGAATCAGTCAATGACCTCATTCAGTCTGAGAGAAGGCTGACAGTTGCAAGGACTTTGAAAGACATAAAGAACAAAGGCAGGAGTCATCAGTCAGAAGTAGTCATCTTGCATCATGACAACGCAAGGCCTCACACAGCAGCCCAAACGGTGCAGACCATCAACGAGCTGGGCTGGGAACTGCTCCCTCATCCTCCTTACAGCCCACACCTTGCTCCTTCAGACTTTCACCTGTTTGGTCCCTTGAAAGCGTTCACGATAGGCACAAAGTTTAAAAGTGACGATGAAGACAAAAGTGTTGTGAGCGATTGGCTGAGAGATCAGTCCAAAGATTTTGAATCTGAGGTGAATACAGAAACTTGTGCACAGATGGGAAAAGTATGTAACAGTGCTCGGAGACTACGTTGAAAAAAAAGAAAAAAGTAAGCTTCTATCTGTATTAGAAGTCCTTATACCGAAAAATTCACCTTATTTATTGAATGACCCTCGTATAACAAGGAAACAAAATTAATAAGAGCTCCAAGTTACTGGAAGTTTTTGAGGGCCATGAACGCTTACGTCATGAAGGCCTCGGCACACAAATGAGAACAAGAGTTTTGTCAATGCTGATATGTAGTATTATTTCATTTTTCCTTTCTGAGTACTTACGATTGTACTCGGAAAAATATTTAAAATAAAAATAAATACGAACATTGTCAAATTTCTTCAGTTATTTATTTTAATAAGATTTACGGTAGATATTCGCTGTGTAGCTATGTAGACAAGGTTGCATTTGTAATTTGTGTACATCATTTTTACTAGTCCGTATTCAACGTGTGTAGTAGTGAGTTACTTGGGAAATGTTGCATTCTTTTATGCCAGAATAATTATATCTTCACCAGGCAGCTAATTTTTACATACGCTGAACGAATGCTAATAGATTCAGGGTCCACAGCTGTATCTGTCCGCGTTTCGATACTGAAGGCAGCCGAGTCATCCAGCTTTTGCTGCTGTTTATCGCTGCGTTGTTCAGACAGGATCCGTGTCACCGCAGACTATGGATAGAGGCAGACCGAGAGCTGCTCGTACGCCTGAACACGAAGAAGGCATTCGATCGGCAGTCGGAGAGGATCCGGGAATCAGCTCAAGTCAATGGAACTCGCACATGGTACTTGGAGGATACGTCAAGAGCAGCCCCTGTATCTGTAACATTTGCAAAGTGTGCATCGTCATTCGTCCTGAGTCATTGAAGAAGGGATAATTTTTGCTGATGGTTTTCTGTACGAAGTGTCGATCCCTTTTTTGTCTCTTCAGACTTGATTACGTGAGGCAAAGTTTGGAAGAGATGGAATAACAAATTTACGCTGCGAACACATGTGGAGCATCGGGATCCACATGGTACAATACAGGGTGGATATTAGCATCATTTATGATAGATGTGTGGGCTGGAATTGTAGGTGACTGTCTGATGGGTCGTTATGATCTCTTAGCATTTCTTCGGGGGATTTTTTCGAAAGTATGTCCTGACCTGCTAGGGGATATGCCCCTGCCTATAAGCAGACGCATGTGCTTCATGCATGATAGAACTCCAAATCATTGTATGCATCTTGCTTATAAGGCACTGATTAATATCTACCGTAAAGGATCAATATCTAGGGGAGGACCAGTTCTATGGAATGCACGTTCCCTCGAACCCAATAGTTTGCAATTTTATCTGTGGTAACACCTAAAATACTTAATACATTAATGATGCATATAAGCTGAACCAACCTGTCATGGACGCCTGCGAAAATAATTGACAACTTGTGGTATTAGTTGACATATATATATATATATATATATATATATATATATATATATATATATATATATATATATATATATATATATATATATATATATAATTCAAAAATACGCTTTTAAGTAGGCGACCGAGGGGGTCGTCAGTGATGTTTTGACTTGGTTCATCAGGGAGTTTCGGGTCTTTCAACATCATACTCCCCATCACCAAATCGACCCAATCATGGGAGATCTAACCCTGACTCCCCCTCACTTTTAAAACGCTAACAGTTACTCTGGCCTTTTTAAAGAATTCTACGAAGAAAGACCACGTATTCCGCACATCCGATTGGCTGTTTGTACAACCAATCAGCTGCGCGAACTATTTTTTTTAAATGGCCCGCAGTGGGGACTAGCTTTTTTTCTTCTTTGGTGGATAGCAGCTTCAATGGATAACCGAGGAGGTAATCTTAATATTCCTAAGTTTAATCCCTTCCATAAGTGTTGCAATTTTTAAATATTGCCGGTTGTATTTTATTTGTTTTTTTTTGGGGGGGAGGAATTAAACACAACCCTACTATTATATATATATATATATATATATATATATATATATATATATATATATATATATATATATATATATATAAATTCCCAAGAGAATAGAATCCAGGAAGAACCCAATGTCAAAGTCAGAGTAAGAATATAATGTAAAAACGCCCAAACACTAATATTCCATGGTTATAATTTATTACTTTGTAGTCGGAATCACGATCAAATTCATCAGACCTACAAATTCAAATATTTGAATTTGTAGGTTTGATGAATTGGATCTTGAATACGTTTCCAATGTAATAAATTATAACCATGGAATATTAGTGTGTGAGCATTTTATATTATATATATATATATATATATATATATATATATATATATATATATGATAAAAAGACTAAAACACAAATATATATAATGTCTATATATATATGTATATATATAATGTCTATATATATATATATATATATATATATATATATATATATATATATATATATACATATATATGTATGTATGTATGTGTATGTATGTATGAGTTTGTGTGAGTGTAAGTTAGATTCTGTGAGTATGTGTTGTATCTAGTTACATGTGTCTTATATCTGGACCAACTTAGTTGTTCATAATTAAAATACACAACTAATTTCTGTGTAATATTTCAAAAATTTTAATTATGCGAAATACCATATTATCGATATTTTCATCTATTCCATTAATTTTCTATTTGATATTGCTTGTCATTTTACATGAAACTATTTGATCTCCTTACAGGGTCAACTGCGTCACAGCTTAGGAGGAAAGAAATGTAGATACATTTTACGAGTACATTTTAAAGTTTTAATATATCTAAAATTAGTTTAATTATTAATCATAAAATAATAATTACGAATCCTCACCTTATGCTATTTAAAAATTATATATATTTATATATATATATGTGTGTGTGTGCATGTATATATATATATATATATATATATATATATATATATATATATATATATATATATATATATATATATACACACACACACACACACACAAATTCACACACACACACATATATATATATATATATGTTAAACCACTAAACCAATTGTGTTTCTTTTTTTCAGTTTTTCAGATAAGACGGTTAGGTTTTTTCACATCAAATGTCGTAAAAATCACTAAAAAACACTGAGTTTTCCGCTAGAAAGAGAACAAGTTTAAATTGTTTTGTGTCAACCCGCTGTCTTACCAAATGATCAATGGTGAGAGGAAAATACCATTCAGTACAAGTGTAATGATGACAACATTCATACTCTGGGTTCCATCTTCAATGTCCATTGAAGTACCATGTATAGAACGGTGTATAACCTTTTAAAAGAGAAAACAATAGAGAGTAAATTTCATAAGGAAATCACAACAGGAAAAGGAATCTTCATTTTAACTTCGAGCTAAAGAGATCAATTGAAAATTATCCAACTCAATGCATAAGTCGTGTGGCACCTGAGAGTTCAAAGAGTAACGAAATATGCTTTGAAAATTTAATCGTATGTTAAACGTGCGAGAAAACTTGTTACACCCGGACACAAAGTTAGAAATTTAGACAGGGGAAAGATCATCTAAAATAAGTTGGAAGTTATCCTGAACTAATATATATATATATATATATATATATATATATATATATATATATATATATATATATATCTTACATGATCTTCCTATCCATAGCTATGATTAATTAATGATGGACATGTCATTTTCGTCTATGACTGAATCATGACCATACTTTATTTAAAATTATTGCACAATTTATAATATAGTCGAATATAAAAATCAAAGGAATATTTAAGTAAGATATCTTTACTCATTTCTAACATACAACATTTTAAACTTATCTAACAAATAGACAATTTTCTTTTACACGATTTTGTCAAAGTTGATGTTAGCCCCGGTATAGATAAATAAATATGAAATATTTGCATAAGGAAATAATCACTGATTTTAAATGATATAGCTTCTTAAGTTACATATATTATTAAAATATTTTACTGTATTCCACCGGATCACATTCATTTTTCTATCACTTTTAGAGGTTTCCCCATCGTTTCCTGTAATTTCCAATATTTTTCTAAACATGGCCTGACGATTGCGTTTAAGCATTATACAGACATTCGCCGCTGTGTGGTGACCTCAATATCCACATTTATATTTACATACGGCCTATCCTTGCTATTGAGCGATTTACATAATAAATATAGCATACCTTTCACTATAACTTACCAATTATATATATATATATATATATATATATATATATATATATATATATATATATATATATATATATATATATATATATATATGTACTTGATATTATTTCATCCCAAGCAAGGTAATAAAATATTAAGAGGCCAGCGAGAGTTAGAGAATATGAGAAAAACAATATTAATGTGAAAAAACAATAAAATTATAAAATTATAATAATTACGGAGACAGCATATAATGATTTATTTTTCATTTAAATGTCTGAAGATCAAATTTTATTAGGAAGCATATAGGCGGAGGAGAGTTCCACTGGTGCGAAATGTAATGGAATTAATTTTTAGCATATAACTCTGATGAGATATTGCAACCAATTCTAGTACTTCGCTTACATTCATAAACTATAGATTAAATAGACGAAATTGTATTCGTATTTTTAGCTATGAATATATTTAAAGAAAATGCAAAGTGTAGTTACATGACTATATTTGGTAAGTGACTGAATGCTAGATGATAACGAAGCCCATTGTTTCCAGGTATTATTATCACCTCTGCTAATATAGATGTAATTTGATCACTATATTCAGGTAATCGTATGAAGTACAAGTGTGAATATTTAGAATCCAATACGGATCATTAATGACGTGAAAAATCTAAATGGTGGTGCCTAAATTTGCTAATCATCTGTCAGCAAGATTTAGAAATAGAATTTGAACAGTACGATTTAAATTATAAATGATTCTACCTAGGAATTAATATCATTTTTGTGTATTTAATTGTAAGCTTTTCATGAAAGATATGCCTGTTATTTCTTCAGGGTTATTTAGCATGGCTTTGCTATCTGGTAATATCCATTCTAACGTGTTCTGCTTATCCAATTTTCATCTCCTAATCGACATTATGTGGTTTCTTTCGGTTGCAAAGAGCTTCTTTCCATGAATGATTAATCAAATTTCTGCAAGTTTAAATTATTTAATAGATTCCTAAAAGCCTTTCCAGATACTTTTCTTTTTCAAAATTTTCTAAATGCTCAAAAGAAATATTTTCAGAAGTAGAGCCTGGCTAGATCAAAAGTGTCTCATGAGACGCAATTTCTGACTTCGGTAGGATCGGCAGCGAACAAAAATTATTCCATTCCATCAAATACTAGGGTCAATATATCTCTCTATATTTCACTATTTGTCATTACCCGAGGTTCGATTTATTTAGTTTATTTTCAAACAGGCTTTTTTTTTTATACATATACCAAATTCAACTAATGTGATAAAAATATAGTTTTAAGCTATATTTTAGTGTTAAGCTGCTCCATATCACGGGTAGAACACATAAATAAAAATGCGGACATTGAAGTCATTACGGAGGCGACGGACCGAAATGTAGAAATTTTGATTTGTCAAATCAAAGAATACAACCCGATAGGTAACTCGATAAAATCGAAATGCTGGTTAAAAAGATTCTAGTTCACATAACATCTGACAGATTTAAGGCACCAGGAAAAGAAAATAAGGACAGGAATCTCTCATTTTATGTATAAACTAAAAATAAGAACTGATTAGATATCCATTAGAATTTGTCCTTCAAACTAAATGCAAAGGCGATTTATCAGGTTTGTAAAATGCATTTTTACAACAATGTTCCCAAAATATTGATGGTAAATAAGAAACTAACCCCAGGTGAACACTTTAAAGACTATATACATCCGAATAATGTGCTTTTGAAAGATTGTTTGACCGTTGTGAAGAGTATTATCGCAGTTAGCTTCTCCTCAGTTCTTTAATCCGTCAACAGGGGTCTCTCTCCTCTGGCTATAAATACTGGCCGACCCTTCTCTCCCTTTCTCTTTTTCGACTTAGGCCTCAGGCCGCTACCTCCACGGAGACGAGGTAAATTTTTTTTTGTTTTTTCCACTTACATCAATATGTGACCTCACATAGATACAGCGTTTCCCAAATACTGGGAACGCGCTAAGAACAATACACGTACGTACGAACACTTACAACACACACACACATAATTTATCCATACAAACTCTACGTAACAGTCCATGTCTTTGTTTAACTTGTTTTGTTATTAATATATATTTGTTTACCAATGTATATCGGTCTTGTTTGTGTTCTTTGTCTTCTTTGGACTTAATTAAAGTCCGACATTCTCATGTAGCTGGACCTGCCAGAACGAAAGTTTAACCTTCTGATATCTCTTTACATCTTCACCCACACGGTCCGCTACAGTATTTTGTCGTACAACCTCTTTCCGTAAAATCAGAATCAAATTTGTCGGGAACATAGACATTTCAAAGCGCACAAATATTGTTTTCATATTTGCTAAAAGCTATACCACCAAGTAATATTGCTAAATCTTAGGTCTATTTACGAAATTGTTTGCGTGCAATTTTTATATATTTACCCCAAGCAAGGCAGTAAAGCCACTAGAACGCAAATGATTACTGAATGTTAGAGAATATGACCAACATACTATTAAATTTAGATTACAATAGATGAGCAAAGTTGACTGGCAAGTACGAACCCAGCAGTAGGTTCCACAAGCGAGAAGTTTTAGTTGAAGATGCAGTTAGAATAGAACTTACGGTTAAATCGAGCCATTTCACTTTTAATTTGATGAGGCATTGCAGTCAAACTATTACTGCGCTTAAATTCATAACAGCGCAACAGCGGAAAGTTAATCAGACAAATTACAATGAGAGTATATATAGAAAGGCACAGGGAAGCTAGATTACGGCGTTGGGAAAGTGACTGAAGTAGAGATACGAGGCCCGGTTTAAAAACATTGCAGATTCTTCTTGAATTTATCGAAAATCTAAATATGTATGACGAGCCGAAAACCTTATGTGACAGCAATATTCAAAGCAAGGTCGAATGTTAGACTTAATATATGTCAGATAAATTTTGGCGTGAAAACATTTTTAGCTGCAGAATTAGCAGTTGATTCAATGTAGTCATTCCACCTCATACCAGCGGAAAACTTATGCCAGAGAACGTGCAATGAGTCACCCAAATAATGAAATCCTCAATTAAAACTATTCCTATAACTGCCAATACACTTATGATAGAATACATATGCATTATATATATATATATATATATATATATATATATATATATATATATATATATATATATATATATATATATATATATATATATATATAATTATGACTTAATTAAGCTCTTGAAAATATATTTCAATTGAGAACCCTAGAGAGACAGCTTAATACTGCAGACAGCAGCCGCCTACACTAAAACGGAAAACACTTCGGTAAAATGAATACGTGCACTCTGACTGACAGGCTTTTTTTTACATTCGTAAAAACAATAAGCTAGAATTAGCAGTTTCTCTCTGCCGAATGTTGATGGCTTAAGGGTAGAAACTCAGACTGACACCAGATCGGTTTTGTTTCGATCTTGGCTTGAGGCTTTCGGACGCCTGAAGTGCCGTGATACTGCGAAACAGAACTGTATGCGAATGACACACACACACACACACACACACATATGTGTGTGTGTGTGTTTCTGTGTGTGTGTCTTTGTGCGTATGTGTATTCGCGCGCATGTGTGTTTATTTAAAAATTATGATAGAATACATTTGTAAAATGAAGTTGTGAATAAAAAAGGAACAATTACCAACACTTAATTCATATATACAGTAATCCCTCGTTTATCGCGCTAGATTGGTTCCGAGACCAGCCGCGATAACTGAATTCCGCGAAATATTTACAGTATTTATTTAACGTGTATTTGGATTTTTTAAAACCCTCCCTGTACTGTTGGCATTCCCACCCATTACAGTACTCTATTAATAACAAGGACAACAGTTAAGCAATAACACTTCTTCCGTTTCTTGCTGCGCTCTTCTTCTTCTTCTTCTTCTTCTTCTTCTTCTTCTTCTTCTTCTTCTTCTTCTTCTTCTTCTTCTTCTTCTTCTTCTTCTTCTTCTTTTCTTCTTCTTCTTCTTTCTTCTTCTTCTTCTCTTCTTCTTCTTCTTCTTCTTCTTCTTCTTCTTCTTCTTCTTCTTCTTCTTCTTCTTCTTCTTCTTCTTCTTCTTCTTCTTCTTCTTCTTCTTCTTCTTCTTCTTCTTCTTCTTCTTCTTCTTCTT
>OZ038491.1:100655613-100678113 GCA_964036315.1 Acanthosepion esculentum
GAATTCGAAGCAATTTACATCAATCGGTCCAATTTAGGCTTTCCACCAACACTAGCAATTAGGAAATATTTGACAAGTATAAAAGCAAATATGTAGAAAACTTAGAACAAAGTAACAATAAAGTAAAACTAGCGTAATTAGAAATAAAAAAGAACATATTAAAAAGCCGAACACCAAAAATGTTATATGGTTTAACCCACCCTTTAGCATCAATGCCAAAACTAACTTCAGAAGATTTTCCAGAATATAATCCATATGCATTTTAGCCATTCCCCAACGCCAAAAATATATTCAATAAAAACAACTTTAAAGTTAGCCATAGTTGTGCTAAAAACATTGGTCATATTATACCAGAGGAAAACAATATTATTCTAAACAAGCACTTAACCAGCCTACAAGAGACATATAAAACCACAATTAAAGAATGCACCTGCCGAAAAAACAAAACCCGCCCGATGAACAGCAAGTGCATGTCTAACGGTAAGATTTATAGGGCTAGCAGGAAACATGATGACGCAGTCAATTTTTTTTTTTTGTTCAGCTGACAACCGTTGAAAATCACGTTTCTACCATCAGCAAATGGCATTAAGCATTATTAAATATGTTAACAGCAGTGCCCCTGTAAATATATCTGGAAAATAAAAAAAGTCAATAGAAACCCAACGATTACCGGTGTTACGTAGCAAAATCCAAACCTTTCAACGGAAAAAGGCAATAAATGTAATTTATGCCTTTTGGAGAAACATAGTCATTCTAAAACATATACATAACCCTTTTTGTTATTTCTACTAAACCCTGTTCGGCCATCAATTTACTCAGTATATCTAGGAAGCATAAACTGTGTTTCCTCTATTCCTCTTCCTTCACTCTATCCTACTAACTGCTGAAATATAGTTATATGTCGTTGATAAGTAAACATAGAGGTAAACCCCAAGTATACAAGTAAAACTGAAATTTTCTTTCTGTGCGTTTCATGCTGCTTAAAAACGACTACAGCATCACGATAACTAGGTAAACATAAATCTTTATAACATTAAAGTTTTCTGTAACTATCAAGACACAAGCAATTTTTTGTGCAAAATGATTAATGATCTATTAAAGCAAACTACCATTTTCTATATATATATTTTTTTTTTGTGAATTAATAAATTAAGAGAATAGTGCGGAAATAATGTATAACTTATGGATTGAAGAAATGCTTATTTGCAGTTGCATATCCCCAATCGTTGTGGCTAATCCAGACTGTACTTGTGAGTGGCCGTATGTACTAACTTACGCGTCTGGGTTTCAAACTGAATGTCGAACCGCTTCTAATCTGGTCAATAATCGACGTGGCACTGGCTCAGGATGAGACAATTAACAGGCCACGTCTGCCTATCAATATTTCATCGATGATATCTACGTCGATGAAAGCCGAGTTTCAACGAAACAATTTCAAGTTAAACAAGGACGAAAAGAATATAAATTCAAACGTTCATAGCATAAATTAAAAAAGAGGGCTCAATACCAAGAGTAGAGCAATAATTATTTATTGTAAAGATGATACATACGGACATATAAGTACTTATGACAAAGATGCAAGTTTGATTCGATTCGACCTGTCAAGGTGCATTTGCATCGAAACAAAACTGTATATTTGTGGTTAGTACTTATTTGTCTGTATTTAACATAATCATAATATATATATATATATATATATATATATATATATATATATATATATAACAATGACTTTAATAACAACCGACATACACTCACATACATATATATATATATATATATATATATATATATATATATATATATATATATATATATATATATATCGGTATCCTTGGAAACCCTCAATTATGAATCTTCGCCGTGCCTTTAACAACCGTAAATTTAAAAAAAATATGTTACTGCAAAATTCGCTTGGCGAGGAAATGGAACTAATGTCTTTAGTTTAATAACAAAATTAAATTTAGGTGCTTTAGCTTCCATTTCTGAAACATGGTTATCACTGTGTAGCGAAAAAAACATATTTTAAATCAATTAATTTATAATATTAATGCTCTGTAAATTTACACTGAGCACTATTGTGTAAAAATAAAAATAAAAATATCTTTTTGTTATTTCTACTAAACCCTGTTCGGACATCAATTTACTCAGTATGTGTAGGAAACATAAACTGTGTTTCCTCTGTTCCTCTTCCTTCACTCTATCCTACTAACTGCTGAAATATAGTTATATGTCGTTGATAAGTAAACATAGAGGTACACCCCAAGTATACAAGTAAAACTGAAGTTTTCTTTCCGTGCGTTTCATGCTGCTTAAAAACGACTACAGCATCACAATAACTAGGTAAACATAAAGCTTTATAACATTAAAGTTTTCTGTAAGTATCAAGACACAAGCAATTTTTTGTGCAAAATGATCAATGATCTATTAAAGCAAACTACCATTTTCTATATATATTGTAGCCAGATGTCGTGTATGAATAAAACAAAACAAATCACTAAAGACTATCTAGAAAATCACTGTAAAAAAATTCTTCTTAAATCCAAAACCACCTGCAAAAATACAAGTTATTTGTGGACTGACATCTAGGGAAATGAAGACATTTAGATAAATAACTTCCAACGCAATATTTTTAATTCTTTATCCGTTCTTTCTAAACATACATACATTTATAATCCTAAACTTACCTCTAACCCTAATATTATAAGACTATATTGTTTCGAATTACGTGTCTCTTATATTACTTTTCATTTTCAAACTATGTATCATTATTTATATATTTTTCAGCCTATATGTCTTTGTACATTACATTACTTTTTCAGCCATTGAGGCTCTCTCTGTAGCTAAATAGTGTAATCTGTATATCACTATTCCTTTTCAATTAAACTGTCTTTTATATTAATATTATTTTCAAACTATGTCTCACTGGAGACATTTTCAGCCTATATTTCTTTTTACGTTACTTTTTGCATTTTCAATAAAATAGCCTCTACCCATCGCTCTTTTAATTCCAATAAACTGATACTGAAAGTGAAAGAGAACGAAATCGACTTTAGAAGGAACGGGAAACCCAATCCTAAACAGGAAAAAGTGACAATCCCCTACTCCTGTTCAAAAGACCTCGGAGGAATGTGAACCTGACGATATTTTAACTCGTATAAAACTATTCCCTTTATATTGCGATTCATTTTCAAACGAGATATTCCTGTGTATCACTATTTTCATCCTTGCACAAGAATTGGCTTTTTCAAGATATTAGGCTCTGCCGGTCACTTCATAGTTTAATCTGAATCTATTCCGTTTCAAGTTACGTGTAATTTACATTATTATTCGACGTACAGGCAAATCGCGTTGAACCACCGGTTTCCGTACGATAAACGATATTTTTCACGATCTAGATGCAGACGTATTGAAAATACCAGGTGCTGTAAGCTTGGATGCGCGCGTAGTTTAATAAACAATTGCTAGATCTTGTTAATCGGAGGGCCGAGTTCTAATTTCTGTTGGATTCTTCATACTCACGTAAGCGCAAAAAACACTTTGGAAAGTTATGAATTCACCTCTGTCCCTCTCCCTGCTATCGTTTATATGTAGGACTTGTATCAGTAAACTATTTTAATCTTCCAGGAATGTCTTACAATCTAAAAATATATCCTGGCATTAAATACCTTGCTAAAGGTTGATAAGCCGTGGAAAACAATAAATATTGCTATCGAACTTCAAACTATCTTCCCTTTCGATTTTCAGTCGCCGGGGCTCTGTCTATGACTTCATGTTTTAATCTGTATATCACAATTATTTCCCCACTATTTAGAACGCTTTTTTGCACCATTAGTGTCTTTTTCTATCACTATATTTATTCAAATTACATGTCCTTTTACGTTCATTTTTCAAGATATATTTCTTTATATATCACTGAATGTGAGTATGGAGTTCAAATTCCACTCGGTTACCTTATTTAACTTATGCGCTAATACCTTTGGAGAAATACGAATCCATCTTCTCCTCCAACCTTGAATTAAATAGTAACACTTGTAACTCGAAAATCATTGTTATTCTACAATAATTTTAATGCTTTATTCACTCTCAAAATATATATATTATTCTTACAATCCAAAATACATTTCTGCCTCACGACTTCAGTCACTTACCCACCTCCGTGAGGTTGCCTTTTTTGTGCCTTTTCTATTTTTTCGGACAAGCTATTCGCTATATTACCTAGACCTCATGAATTTAATCGCGTTGCTAGACATGTGTCGATATTTCATCATTTGACAGATGAGCTCGCTAGATGGAGCCGTAATTTTTATGCTAACAGTTTATCTTCTTGATTGGGGGACACCCTTCCGGTAGCATGTTTTCCATCGAACTTTAATCTTAAAATTTTAAATGCAGTGCCAATCGGTATGTATTGTCCTCCTCATTAATCTTTTCTCTTTCCACTAATTATTAATGTTTACCTTCCTAATTCTTCCACACCCTGTAACCCAGTGTGTTTTTGTGGCTTTACTACCTTTGCATGGGACCGATTAAAAAATAATAATCCACTACAGTTTGATAAGCCATATAGAATGAATCAGTCGCTCACTCAATCAACCAATATCTCTACATCAGTAGTCTTTTCTCAGCTCAGTTGTCTCTATAGACATTTTTATCCATGTCTATCTGAATGTAATTATAACTATTCGAATTATATATCTTTGTATATCATTATTCTTTTTCAACACATATATCAATATATATATATATTACTGTTAATATTCAGCATATATGGTTTATGCATTAATAATCATTAGGATGTGTAGTGGATGATGTAGTGGCGGGGATAGCGGCTGTGAATGAGAAATCGGGAGTTTGATATATTCAGGTGAGAATGATACGAATCTTCTCGTCCAGTTATCGGTAAAGAGCAGGATATCCTGGCGGCTAAATCATGGTTTGTAACCAGTTTAGGAGAAGGGACATTCTTAATTCAAACGACCCTTGGAATATTTGGGTTCCCTCGGGCTACTTGGTCAAAGACACTTCACTGCTACTAAAGCTGCAGTACATTTGGGGATACTAAGACACTCTGTTTACGGGTCACGCGATCACTTAATCGTGATATATTTGCAACCAGTATGAATTTTTATACCATTATTGGTTTTCACTGTAAAAATTGAATAAGTCCGGTGAAAAAAAGGACACTGTGATATGATCTGCTGATTCGGATGAACAGTATAAAAGAGATGGGATGGGTACAAATTACTCCATCATGTGCAGTAGAATTCTGTAGCGCTGAATCAGTCGTATGTGCAACGAGAACCATTGACGAAAGCGACTTCAGCGCTGAATTTGATCATGGGGCGATAGTTTGAACCATAACGAGAAAACGGACGGGAGGTCAAGCACCAACAGTTCTGCGTAAGGCGATGGCTGAATATCCGGGGTCCAACTTGGTGCCACGTGAATACGAGCCTGAGCTGAAAATCTGGTTGGATAACTGTTGTATGATGGTAGATCCCGATAAGAAGCTAAGATCCGCTAAGTGTTTAATTCCACCAATGTCTGTGGTCCTAGAGAACAAGGGAAGGTTCGCCCAGTTATGGACTACCTGGAGCTGAATAAATACCTCGACAAGTTCACCGCAAATGCTGACGTTTTTGTACACAAATTAAGAGAATAGTGCGGAAATAATGTATAACTTCTGGATTGAAGAAATGCTTATTTGCAGTTGCATATCCCCAATCGTTGTGGCTAATCCAGACTGTACTTGTGAGTGGCCGTATGTACTAACTTACGCGTCTGGGTTTCAAACTGAATGTCGAACCGCTTCTAATCTGGTCAATAATCAACGTGGCACTGGCTCAGGATGAGACAATTAACAGGCCACGTCTGCCTATCAATATTTCATCGATGATATCTACGTCGATGAAAGCCGAGTTTCAACGAAACAATTTCAAGTTAAACAAGGACGAAAAGAATATAAATTCAAACGTTCATAGCATAGATTAAAAAAGAGGGCTCAATACCAAGAGTAGAGCAATAATTATTTATTATAAAGATGATACATACGGACAAATAAGTACTTATGACAAAGATGCAAGTTTGATTCGATTCGACCTGTCAAGGTGCATTTGCATCGAAACAAAACTGTATATTTGTGGTTAGTACTTATTTGTCTGTATTTAACATAATCATAATATATCTATCTATCTATATATATCTATCTATCTATATATATATATATATATATATATATATATATATATATATATATATATATATATATAACAAGGACTTTAATAACAACCGACATAAATTCACACACACACATATATATATATATATATATATATATATATATATATATATATATATATATATATATATATATATATATATCGGTATCTTTAGAAACCTTCAATTATGAATCTTTGCCGTGCCTTTAACAACCGTAAATTTAAAAAAAATAAGTTACTCCAAAATTCGTTTGACGAGGAAATGGAACTAATGTCTTTAGTTTAATAACAAAATTAAATTTAGGGGCTTTAGTTTCCATTTCTGAAACATGGTTATCACTGTGTAGCGAAAAAAACATATTTTAAATCAATTAATTTATAATATTAATGCTCTGTAAATATACATTAAGCACTATTGTGTAAAAATAAAAATAAAAATATCTATAAGAACACCTGATTTTATATCTTACTGTTCTTTCTTTCTATATACATATATATATATATATATATATATATATATATATATATATATATATATATATATATATATTTAAAGACATTTATATATATTATGTTTAACGTTCTTTTTATAGATACAAGTATTTAAGCAAATGCTCTGTTTTATAATAAACAGTATTAAATAACATTTTATTATAAAACAGAGCATTTGCTTAAATACTTGTATCTATAAAAAGAACGTTAAACATAATATATATAAATGTCTTGAAATAAATTGTCGGACTATGTCCAATTCTAATATATATATATATATATATATATATATATAAAATATATATATATATGCGTGTGTGTGTGTGTGTGTGCGTCGGTTGTTATTAAAGTCATTGTTATATATATATATTATGATTATATATATATATATATATATATATATATATATATATATATATATATATATATATATATATATATATAGGTTGAATTCCAGTCGAATCCATTACATTCACTCATGTGCTAATACCCTTCGGAAAGGTGTTAATCCTCTTCCTCTCCCATCAGCTATGGCTAAATCGCAGGACAGACTGGGTTCTATAGCCTTGGATGGCAACTCTGAATTCAAAACTGCGGAGGGTCATTTGGAGACGTAGTGCACCAATCTCTGTGTATTAGGCTCTTCGAAATGTGTGGATGGTTCTGCACAAAACCTTCACTAATATAATCAAATCTCATATGCTGGTGTCGGGCTGTCAGTTTCGTAGGAACTGATCAGTCTGACCCTCATACGTCGAATTCGACGGGAGAGTCGAGTAGAGTATGTATACATTTATATATATATATATATATATATATATATATATATATATATATATATATATATATATATATATATATATATATATATATATATATATATATATATATATATATATATATATATATAAATTGTTTTCAAACAGTGCACCATTTTATAAACCTATACTTTTTTCTTCTATGAGTTTTGTTTATTACTATTCCTTTGTAAAGTTCAAGGCTCAGAAATATTTCTTATAGACAATGTATTTCCTTTCATATTCATTTTTACAATATCTCTTTTCGTATATCAGTAACTCTTTTTAAATCGGATGTATTTTTCTCAGTTCAGGCTGTGTAAAATTCCGCTGACATTTTCCAAGCCCTATTCTTCTGTTGCATTTCAACGTTTACATACCATACATACGACCTCATGAATGAATATATACAGATAAACACATACTCTATTGCGTAGCCACCAACATAGATATTGTGTGCATCTCACTAAGTTTAAACAACAAACTTCAGATTCCAATCATAATAAAAGTGTTATTTTAGTATTATGTCCATAAAAATGCTTCAAACAATATTCAAATGTAATACTCAATCATTTCTGACAAATCAAATCCGATTGTACCGTATACAATGTCTGACATAGCATTAAATGATGCTAATTCCAAAACGTTACCCATTTAATTCTGGGGTCAATCATGATTCCGAATCTGTCTTTTAACATTAACCCGTTTGGAGCCGATTCTGCCAAATAATATTTTATTCGTATATCACATGATTTCTTACGTGAAATTCAAACACGACATCTATTTTCATTCTTCTTCCATTTGATATATATCGAAATATTTAATTGAGGATTATATCATAATATACAATGACAGTGTTTTGTTAGACAAAATACACATTAGCTGGAATGTCTCCTTCTTTTTACTGACGTCATCAAGATCTTCAACACAGCTCAGATGTGTTCTAGCTCCTTCCATTTTCGATGGATTTGGATTCCAAATCAGTTTCACATATTTTAATGCTAGTTCGTCATTTTCATTGGAGATTTAGTCAGTAAACCAATGGTTCGCCCATTTGTAAGAGAGGAATCTACAAATTTCGCGTAGCTAGTCTCTTTTCACTCAGAGATTGCGTACTTTTTATTGAAGCACATTTATACATACATCACAACGCTTCAGTCATATCGAGTTCAGAGCATACTACTGGTCAATATTCCAAAAATTGAACATCTTTAATCAAAGAATTTTTTTGTATGGGATATATGCCAAGGAGCACCGGCGTGCTGATATTGTCCCCATCTTCATAGTCTGGCAGAATATTGGTCCGTAATAAGCTAATGTAGTTTTTCGTCGTTTATGGCTTCTATCGATTTTTATTCATTTTGTTTTTCCATCGCTTTTTATGCCACCCTACACCATTTTGTGTCCATCTT
The DNA here is from genome assembly GCA_964036315.1 of Acanthosepion esculentum. Taxonomy (NCBI): domain Eukaryota; kingdom Metazoa; phylum Mollusca; class Cephalopoda; order Sepiida; family Sepiidae; genus Acanthosepion; species Acanthosepion esculentum. Next base: position 100,664,536 of record OZ038491.1, read on the forward strand.
CAGATTTATACCATCTTTGAAGTGTATTGCCATTTTCCAGTATCCCGCATGAAATATTCTTTTGACCACTTCAATCTATATCCGATGGTTTTTAGTTAATGATAGTATTTGAGGTAAATAATATCGTATGTCACATCAATTTGCCCATCAATTTGCCCGAGATAATGTGTGAGTTATGGAAGAATGTTTTATTCTCCCATTATATTTACTACATTATCTGCATTACTACAGCTGTGATGTAATAGCGCCGAAAATCACGGAAGGAAAGGAGTAGTGGAAATAAAAACATGCTTTATTCTCATAGAGAGTTTTATACCACTAAGCCATGCACAAACTTATATACACATATTTACACGTGTCCCATGCAGAGTAAGCATAACACGTATCTAGATAGAAAGCAGTGTGAAAAGAAAACAAAAACATAGTATTACATGTAATAAATTTCCAATTGGAATTGGAGCTGTCGGCAATTATTCTAGGTTCCGAGAGAAGCCATATTTAGGATTCCAGATTTGAGCAAAGCGAAGACATATTAAGCAAACGAAAATCGACGAGTGAGGGGTTTTCTCAAATGGGGTACCGCGAGCCAGTATTATTTTCTTTCTATATGTGGGGCAGATATATTGACACGGTGAACCGGCGTCATGGGCTCCAAAGCTGCTGGGGGACGCAAATGTAACTTCAACATGCTCAAAGTTGTCCAAGTTAAAAGAAAAAAAAGTTTTGACTCGTTTAAGCTGCATGACAGACTGCCACTTTTGTCACTATGCAGTAACGTCATTAAGCGGCCGTCAAGTGACATACGTTACTCCATCTCTAACAAAGGGGGAAAATCCTATTTATATCTCTAAAATGGGTTTCTGTCTGCTATAGACTCGTTTAAGTTGATTTTTGTAAAGACTATCGTACTTTATCAAATGAAACTTAAGTGATAAGATGCCATTCACTCCTCATTTATCTGGTTGTTAATTTTAAATTTCCTAGTGAGATTCTCACAATGTTTTTTTTTCCGCAATCTTCTCTAACTTTTAGAGTCTTACGGATTTTCTTTGCATTGAAAATACTTCCTTTGTTTCGGATAGTTTGAAAATTATATATGGAAATTCTCAGCGCTCCGACAATCTCCAGCTTCAACATCACAGCTGTATTTTTGTTTCAGCAGAAATTTTAACCATGATTTTTGTGTAAGAATGCAAAGTAATGATCAATTACACTGGGTTGCCAATGCACATTACAATCATTTGAATAAGAGGGAATAATTATTATATAGAAATAACAATATTATCATGGCATTACATTCTCAGATTTTCATTGGCCCAATAGATTTACCCGGCTTGTTTCAGCTTGAAACTGCTTCAAGTTGTGTTCCTTTTATTAGAGGTCACATAAAATAAACTTCTGAATAAATAAAGGTGTATCCTAATTTTATGTACTTAGGCCTAAACAAATGACCACATTTTCCTTCAATAAAATGTTAATGAAATCGTCAAAAATTGGTTGGGCAACTATAATAGAACAAATTAAAAACACGTTGAATACTTTACATTTTAATATCGTAACCCTTCTCAGTCAGTAATCTATTATTCATTAATTTTTCTCTTTAGCAGGTACAATTTCCAACATGGTAGTTTTAACTGCTCCCCATAAGTCTGCATTGTTGTTATATTGTTTGCCATCTTCATATAATATTATCTTCACAATTGTTTTTCGATCTGATTCAAATCAGAACTTGATGGTTGCCATTCCATTATTTTCTCTCCTGTAAATATTTCATGCTCAAATATTTACGGGTAACCTTAGATATATGAGACGGTGAATTGTCGTGCATCAAATACACACTTCACTTTCAAACTACGAGACCTTAACTTCTTCATAAAATCGCAATTGTTAGCGCTGTTCAGCTTAACTACTTCATCGACTTTGAATGGCCCAATAATGGTTTGCTCGACAATTCCAGCCCATATTCTAACACTACAGACTCCTGGTTGCATTCTTTTATTCATAGGCACATGTGAATTCGATATCTATAATATGAACCATCCATGAAATTCATCAAATCTAACTTGCTTTTCGTCCGTTTGAAATTACTTAGAAAAGTCAATTTTCCTGTATTTCTTGGGCCAATTTGACGCTTTAAAATATTTGCTTTAGTGAGAGGATGTTGCTTCAGAGATTTCTTTATAGCTCCCAATTCATTAAAGTATTCTACACCTTTTGTCCTTCTAGGCTTCTTCAATTCCAGCTTTTTCAAATATCTGAGAGCTGGTCAAAATTGTTTGTTTCTTTATAATTGTCTATAGTTTACGTTCCTCTCGAACGAAGTAAGTTCATAAATCCTTTTACTTTGCTTATAGTTCCCAATTTATATTTTCAAAAGCCTTATTTAACTTTCGATAATGTCTATCAAGCACTTTTGCTATCTTCAATGTGGGCATCAACTTACTCAGTAACTTAGATATTTTATGTTTCTCACCAGTTGCTAGAGCCTTCCCTTTACTAATGTCTCAACATATATTATTAACAAAAAGAAAAAAATCATTAGATTTCAGTGGTCTTAAGCTAATATTAGTTTAATCTGCATAATAACTTCAGTCAGTCCTTTTTCTTACATTTCAAATATGTCAAAAACTAATTATTAAAAAATGGTAGAAAATTTAATTAAGTAAATAATTAGGGTGGAAATGAATGAGTTCAAATTTGATAAATATTTGTTCAGAACTTTTTGAGTTATTGTTGAGGATAATTTGATTTGCATTATAACTACAGACCATATATATATATATATATATATATATATATATATATATATATATATATATATATATATATATATATATATATATGTATGTGTGTGTGTGTGTGTCTGTGTGTGTGTGTGTGTGTGTGTGTGTGTGTGTGTGTGTGTGTATTGGGGGGTGTTTGTGTGTGTGTGAACGGGCGTGTTTACAACACCTCAGAATATAAGAGATACTAAATATTTTAAATGGTACAAGTTGAAAATAATTGTTATGCAGAAAATAGTAGGCATATACATTTTTAATACAAACTGCGGCTGAGCAATATTTAGCCATTTTCTATCCCGAGTGAGAACATTTACACACACACAAACACACACACACACACACATGGCGCGATGGTTAAATTCTCCCATGCGTTTTGTTTTGTTTTTTTTTTAATTTTTTACAATATGGTAAAGTCAGTTGGACACTGTCTGCGAGATAAAGAGCACCATGACGCAATTCACTCCGCCAGAAATTTTGAAACAGCATGCCGTACTGCTTGGAATTCCCGCCGAAACCTTCAATATGAACATTTCAGAATGTTGCGGTACCAATCTAGGGACACTGCAGAGTATTCGGAACGATCTGTTCGATTTAAATGGTGATTACGAACGTACGGAACCTTGGAAAACTCCCAGTGATCGTTCTGATAATTAAACCCGAATTTGTTGATGAGGGTCTCAGACCTAACTCAGAGACCTCTATTAAGTTCCTTGAGGTAGTAGTACTACCCTGGTTGAAGAGGGAGTCTGCTGGAATAACCTATGCGCAGTAACAGCATTCTGCATCATGACAGACAAGCAGGAGACCCCAGTCATGTCTGTCAGACATTTTTTGCGGCAACATCATTCCTTACATCTGGTGACCTAACTATACAGATTGCACCACCTTGATTATTATATATGTGGCACAGTTGTGTGAGATAGCAACAAAACTCCGTGTAACACCAAAGATGAACTGAAAGCAAGGATCATAGCAACATTCACCAATTTAAATAAGGAAAACAGCCAGAAGAGATACTGGAGATTCCGAAGTCTTCTGGAGGGTGTGGTTGAAGCCAATGGCGATTTTATTGAATGAATCGACTCAATAATGTTGCAAGATTTTTTGTGTCAAAAATCAATAGTTAAACATTGATGACATTATTCACATTTGGAATACCGTCATATTATCCTTATTGTTTTTTATCATCACAATGAAGCATTTAGATGTCTATCAGTCCTTGAAAAATAACTTGCATCTGTCTTCGTAATATCCTGTTAATAGCACGTACATTATAGCGAACCACTCCATTTCCCTTCGTGTTACATTTGTCAGATGTACGTTCTACTCTAACAGCTTTTTCCAACGAACCGCTACTTGATGGAACCGACTCCCCGATTGCTATAATTTTAAGTATTTCATGCCTCGGTCTAAGTATTAACTTCTCCACATAACTCCCAAATCTGTGTCTGTTAAGTACTATGTTGTAACCCTCTATCGAGAGGGCTTTGTCGAGTGCGTATAATTTAAAAAAATAAATGTCTGTATTTTCAACAGATGCTACTGCATCATACTGCATTTACTTTGTTCTTTACACGGTCATAAAAAATAAATCATGGATGCAGAAAGGTCCGTTATGTTTTGATAGGGCCGCAGACATGGTAAAACCGTTTCAAAAGTAATTGCATGTACAACATATCTTAACACGTTGTACAATTTTGTGGATACAGTGCTAGCAAATCTACTAGCAATAACAGAGAAATAAACCTAAGCATGAATGCAAGAATGGGAACCAATTTCTAACGCATCTTAAATAAAGAATTCAGTTCGAAGTTTCCTAAAATTGCTTAGATCGCAGACACTTGAAGAATCCTGAAGGTCAAAACGGCCAAACCGTTGTTCTAATGAAAACAAAAAGAATTAGAGTAATCCGAATGTAAATAATGATATTCCCCATCGTCAAAAATAACGAATACATTCATAATAGGTATATACTAGATTTTCGTACCTGTCATGATCTTTCGTTATTGATATGTTTGACTTTAATTTTTCTCTTTATTTTTATAGAAATCTTTTATATATTTAGTGATTGTTGATAAAATCCAAAGAGTAATCTGCACATATGGTACCTGAACCTCATCAATTTGTGCGCATTACTAGATTGGCGGCAATGTATCATCATGATACATCATGATACATTTGAAATGGTTAGATGTAACCGCAAGTCCTATGCTAACAGTTCTATTTCACTTCTTGCTCGTTGAAATGTGTTCCTGCTTCCACCTGCCAAGTCAACATTAATCTTCAACTATTTAAATACAATGTCAATACTTCTGTTTTAATTATTTTTTCTTTTATGATTTACTCTCCTTAATAATAGTTATTGTTTCATCTTATTTTCTAACATTCAGTAATTCGATTTTTCCAAAGTCTTTATTGCCTTGTTTGGGGTGAAATGAGTAAAAGTTAACTACATTCCCACCAATTGTCCCTGGAAGTCAGTACACATACTTATGTTATGGTTTCTAATTTGATATTTCTATTGATGTTTGAGAAGACAGACATTTCAGTTCACCCTATCATAACTAATCATTTCCAAGACAAATCTCTTCTATTACATCGGCTCTACGAAAAATGAAACAAATGAAAAACTGCTCAATTTATTGACAACTGTTAAAATATTGTTTAACTTATCAAATGCTCTCAGTGGTACATCCAACTCTCACCTTAAATTTGACAATCTAATGAAGTTTATTTCATCTGCTTCCTCAACCATCTTAGACCATTTATAAAGACAATGCCCAAAGATTTAACTAAGCTTAACAATCTCTCTTGAATAATATTTTGTATTTCATTTCATCGGAACAATTGAATTATCTTATTGCTGATGTTATTTCCAGCACGACTTCTATTTTATTAACCTTAAGAACATTTATATGCATTATGAGAAAATTGATTTCCCCGGTTTCAGTCCAATTCAGAACAGGCTCATTTTTCTCTTTATATAGACAAACTACATACATCATTTCAATATCTCTTATAATTGTTTCTCTTTGAAGATTGGTCATTCTGCAGTCAGGGTAGATTTTAATTATAACTCACGGTGGACATATTGGTTATAAGTTAGAATGTTGAAAATGTCTCTGACTAAATTCAAAGATCAGGCTGTTGCGCAAACTGGGCCTCTTCGTCTTTCTGTACTCCTAAGAATGTTGAATATTAACAGCATATCTGATTCGAAAAATAGCAACATAAAAATTGGATGCTAACGTACAGTTCTGACCATCTCCCATGTAGATTCCACGACAAATAAATGCGTGGAACAATTCGTCATTCAAAAAAAGCCTGTTAAAAAAAACATAAAAAAAACAGTAATCATCGTCAAGAAATATTTAGATGGTCCAGTCACGTGACAAGCTACAACGATATTTTCTCTTCCATTCAACAATGTAATATTGAGGCAACAGAAGTGCGAAAGAAAGTAGAATGGATTGGAAACCTAATTGAGTGGAAACAATATCATACACAGAGACAGAGAGGATGTTTAATATTAGCAACGTTGCGAGTGGAGGCGGCTGGATAATTTCCCTGCTGCGAAGAAACCCTAAGACCAGGACCAGTCATGATATATTCCCTACTTCCTTGCATTTCAACAATTTACAGCTGAACTGTCTACGTCTGTCCGTAAGTTCTATGCTAACAGTTTGTTTTCCCGCCTTTCTCGCTTGTGAGAAATCACTTCCTCTTTATGCTTTCTAATCAGCTTTAATCTTCAAACTTTAATCTTGCAATATCAATCGCTAGCTACTGCCCTCCTGATAACTCTTATTTTGTTCTCGCTCCTTAGTAATGTTTCATTTTTTCATAATTATTCCCTACCTACAAAATCATTTTGTCTTCATGGTTTTAATACCTTGCTTTCTGTGACCGCGATTTATAAAACAAACAAACAAACATATTTCTTCGAGTTGGATGTACTATTCAGACAAGTTGCATAACAAGACTTGCTTAACTTCGTAGAAGAGACGCCGGTCTGTTTGCTCCCGTGGAAACTGTAATCTTCATTTATTCAAGTCTTGGTTCAATCCTTGTCTGTCGAGAAACTTTCTCGCATTATCTCATAAAACTTAAACAAAAGTAACTTTCAATTTATGATACGTCTTTGTATGTACAGTCACGTTTTCTCACCTTCTATTGACATACTACAGAATGGTTATCAAAGGAACTCACCGAGATAAAAAAAATATATATAAATCTATATTGAAAATTCCAAATAGTAAGAAAATCAAAATATTGTGTCAGCAATCACTGAACAATGCATTCGCGAAATGAACAAGAAATATGAAAGTCATGAAGAATCAGGCACATTTTTTTTTACACAACCAATTTCTGTTTCCCTTCATGTTTATTTCATCATCTTTTCCAAGATAGCAAAATATATGATTTATATCGTAGGTACGTAAAATAATATATAGGCGATATTCGCATCATTTTCATGACAATTACGCACGCTTGAGGAGATGTCTTCGTGTTGATGTCCGAAGACGAACATTGTACATTGTTTCCATTGGTGAATCCATTAAAGATTCCACATTATCTATCTGGAACGAAATCAATGCTGACTTGAGGTTTTACATCGGAAAATGCCTTTACAAGAATGTAGGAAACAAAGGGATTAAACATGGCCGGCTTCGCCTTGTGGCTTCAAAAGGTGTTAAATTTGATAAGCGTAAATATTAATGAAAGAAAGTACATATTCGCAATGCAGAAAAGGGCATGAATAATAAAAGAATGAAAAAATCAATATATATATATATATATATATATATATATATATATATATATATATATATATATATATATATATATATATAACATAAAGAAAATAGAGAAGGATCAGCTAAAAGCAGAATAGAGTATCGTGGTTTGCAGGAAAGTAATAAACGGAATAATTTGTAAGAAGAGAATTGTGTAATTAAATTAAAATATTGGGAAATTAAATAATGTTTTCCCAATTAGACCTCTTGTGGATGTTATATTGTCCTGAATGCAAATAAGGAATGACGAAGAAACAACAGGAAGACTTGTGTAAAAAAATATATTGCAACGTTTCAATAGTATTGAAAATACATCAATGTTATTGAGAAATACATCGACAAAAATAAATATAAATACTTAAAATACATCGATAAAAATAAGGTTACAGTGCAACAGATAAAGAATAAGAAGAAACGGTGTATGCACATGTACGGATTGAGAAGGGCGTTGTTTTCAAAAGGATAATTTTGGGGTCGATGAAAAAGGGTTGACCTGAAAAGGACAGTTTACAGCATATCATTGCTACTGTCGAGAATGGTTGGAGCTGGAGCTGCACATGGCTAGAGCGGCGGACGATAACGACCTGCAGCTGAGTTTGAAGATCACTGGAGCCGTAAACCGGCAGATAGAACACAATCTGTGTAATATCTGTTCAACTGATACTACACAGATTTATATATGTTTGTGTACATATATATATATATATATATATATATATATATATATATATATATATATATATATATATATATATATATATATATATATAAGGGTAGGTTGATTTTCCACTTTTTTTAAAATATCAAAAACAATAATGTACTGAAATTTGTGGATAGACCTATTAAGTACTGATACAAAAAAATTAGATCTGACTTTTCAACGGTTTTTTGAGCATTTTGCATCAAAAATCGTAGACAAAAATGCACTGAAAAATCCACGATTTTGCAAGATTTGGACTAAATATTGATTTAAAAAACAATTTCACTATTTACATCAGGGAATATTGTTATTTTGTTTTATCAAAATGAAATAAAATGTAGAAATTATAAGTAAACTTCAAATTGAAAATCTGCCCACCCATAATCACTGACGACTTTGAAATGCTGTTTTTTTCCGCATGAATTAAGCAGTATTAGTTGAATACATTAAAAAATTATTTTTTTCCTCTTTCGAATGAAAATACAACAAACAAACAAATATGGAAAAATAAGGAATATTTTAATAGGGCTTAATATATAGAGCCAAATTGCTCCATATAAGAGCCTTCAGACCAAACTGATGGTCTGAATTTCTGACACAAAGCTTTTGCTATTATGTACTGGTGCATTGCTTCAAAGCCATTCACAGATTGGGAATCATCTGTTGCTACCTTGACTGTCCGTTCCACGCCTTGAGAATGTGAGGGCAAATGTGGCAAGTCAAGCATCGTACCATTTAATAATTATTCCCGATGTTCATTTTCAGACAATTCTGTGAGTGGTGGTTCACAAACTCCACTTAATGACAGATCTTATAACTGTGTACAGTGCATAGCTTTAAAATTGATAGTTGCGATTCTTTTTCATCTTTACTCGGTTTGCTCCCCTCTCTTGAAAGAATATAAAAAATTAATCTGATTTATTTTTTTTTAAAATGCACTCTGTACTGCTTTAATATTTATGGTGAAATTAGGTAAAATCCTTAAAATGGTTCCATAAATCGGCATAACTAATTTAGTCAGTTTTATATGAATAAATATTTACTAACCTAATGGCCAAAATTATTTTTATAGCTTCTTCCCTCACTTCCATTTCATATCAGATTTGACCATTGAATATAAGATATGTTCAGGCAGTAAGACGAAAGCATTGTATTGTATATTTTTCAATGTGATCTGTTGGATTTCATATGGTTGCTTCCTAATCCTTTGAATCATATTGAAAATATACATTTGCTGATTGTGGAACTTGTTATTTCTTTTATTTTCGAACCGGAAAATGGCATACACATTCACAATAAAATTTATTAAACTGTGGGGTTTGGTTGAAATATTTCATGGGTATGCACCATGATTCCATAAACACATCAGACTTATGCTTAAAGTTAACGACCTTGTCTGGTTTTGTTGTGGAGTTATTTCCACAATAGAACTTGTAGTCGGACTAAATGCGTCCTAAATGGGTTAAACATACAGAAACGTTAGGAACTTGTAATAAAGTGTTACGCAGAGTAATCGAGTCGTGGTCGCTGAACACTACTCCTTCTCTCGAGTACTCCTGACTCCTACTTATAATAGATGGGAGAGTCTATTACCTAGACAAAGTGTCTTTCACTATAACAGGTTTAATGTAAGAATTCTCCATGATGCAAAACTAGAGTCCACCTTACCTCTAGAAATACCCACTCTATATTCTTAAAAGAGTTTTTAGTCACAAATAAGGGTATCTGCATTTTAAATTTTAAAAATAGAATCCAGAGGACTGCCAATAGCTGAAAATAATATTTGGGGCATATTATGGGAATCATTTTCACGTAATGTACCCAGTGGACCATTGAATGTACAATATACATGTTTAAAAAGAGCTCTAAACGGAAGTTTATTTTGGTGCAAGGAGCAACCAATAGTCTGAAGATTTCTGTTAAGTTTTCATTCTAGAAGTGCCGAACATCCATCTTCACAGCCTGAATTGGAATTAGTGTTTGTCAACAAGGATAGCCTTGGTAGTACTCACACTGTTGAATTCATGCAAAACATCAGACACTTGCTCGGCAAGAACCACACCAGTTCCACCAATATTAGGAAGAACCCTATGTATCAGATATTCACTTTCATATGTCATATTTGTGACAGTCAAGTGGCGTTCTGGTCACTTGTTTTTTTTTTCAGTCTTCTCTCCATTTTCCTCCACTATTTCCTTGTATTGGAGTTGATGGGAGAACGAACAATGTTTTTCCGCCTCTTCATCATGCTGTTGATGGGCATCTGTTTTCACTGTAGCCTTTGCTCTATCAATTTTACATTTATCTATATAAATATCTTTTTAGATTAATATTGGCGATAAGAAGGCCTCAAATCCAAGAGCAATGCATTAGCAAGGCTGGCTCCAAGATTGGAAGATAGATCACCCCTTATCAACACAACAGCATACCGTGGAATTTTAATAAGGCTATCTATAGCCTTATCAAAATTCCACGGTATGCTGGGCCCTTTGGGATGCTTTTTCCTACCATTTTTATTAAAATATCTGACAAAGAAAATATATGTATTATCAGAAATTTCACAAAATTATTTTTTTAAAAATTGGAACATAAAGATTGAAATGCATTATTAAATTAAAACTTTTAATTTAAAAGTAATGTTTATTTACATAAAAGTAGAGTTAATTCTAGGATTAGCTTGTAAACAGGCTTTTTAATAAAACACTAATTTTGAAAATATAAAAAATTTACAATTATTATAAAAGTTGTATTTCTTTAAATAGTTCAGTATATTTTGATGAAAAATAAAATAGATATTTGTGCTAGTTAAAAGCGTAAACAGTAAAAAAATAATAAACCGAACTTGAAAGAGGAGGAAATTACTGCCAGTAAATACCGAAAAAATATCCAGTAAAAAAGACGCCGTTGATAAGTAGATATTTGTATTTTAAACTAAATATTTTAGAGTGTTTTATTGTTAATTTTTTTAGTAATTTCATTTAATTTATTGAGAGAATAGATAATAAACTCAAAAATATCCATTATTAAGCGTTATTTTCTTCTTTTCTTTTCGTTAAGACTCGGTTTAATTTAACCTACACATGTTTCCGGTGACACCGATATGATGTTAAAAATCGCAATTTCTTTTGTCTTTAAGTTCGATTCCTCAAATAAATACGAAGTTGTGAAGAAACATTTTTTGTGGTCATTTTTGACGCTATTTTGCAACTTTCCCCCGAGTTATTCTTTTTACAGTTCCAAAATTGACTTACCCTAATGTGTGTGTCTATATATATATATATGGAATATATATATATATATATATATATATATATATATATATATATATATATATATATATATATATATATATATATATATATATATATATATTTGTCTGCTTTGTTATGCCCTTCTGACTCCAGACACGGTACTCAAGTGCTGCAAATACATCGGACGCCTTCCTAATCATTAAGGGAGCAATGTCGGCTGAGCGTGCTACTAAGGTATACTAATTTTTCTACTACCCTAGGACGACTACCATCATCATAAATGGATAACACTATATACTGCACTTATCGGGCAGATTTATATATCACTACTACCTTGTCAAGGCTAGTGGACAGTCCAAAGCATTACATGACCCTGATAGTCAATCCATGAACTCCTGTGCGTGCTTAATTGTGTGTGCAGCCAGCTCACAATCATCGGTATAGTGAAGGTTGCGCAATAAACTAAAAATCAGCCTACGTATGATGAAAAGCTTGCCAGTTGACCTGTATTGTATCATAATACTATCATGGTTGTCTCCGAATACAGCAAGCAGTACAATTGAATAGTAGAGACAAAAACAGTATAGAAGCTAGAATATCTCCCTGCTTGACTCCATTTTCAACCTTGTTGGGGCCCGTCATGGAAGGACCTCAGAATTATCAGAAAGTGGTGGAACAGCCCAATTTTAAGAGTATTTTCCAAAGAGCAACACGAATAAAGCCTCCCTCAGATCTACAAATATTTGATAAATGTCCAATTGTCCTTCACACCACTTTTCCTGGATTTGTCGTGCTGTGAAAATAAAATCTGCAGTCCCTCTGTGTTGGCGGAAACGACACTGTGAGTCAGGCAGTATATTGTCAGTTACTTTCTGGTTTAATCTTAATATAGAAAGTGCAAGTTCAGGGCGAGCTTGACAAGGCATATAAAAAGACACATCGGAAGTGATGATGTTTAATGTCAACTACCACGGCCCTGAGATGATTTGACATGCAATATATGCAACAAGAAATGCAGATCGATGGTTGGATTTATGAGCCACTGTTGTTCACACAATAAATGAATGCAGTGTTGTGGACGGGGGGAGCTTAACTGATGGACTGGACATATCAGTGTTGGTCATACTCGCTTTGTGAATCGACAGCCACAACCACACACACACACACACATATATATATATATATATATATATATATATGTGTGTGTGTGTTTGTTTATGTATGCATATATGTGCATGTATATATATATATATATATTTGCGAATATATATATATATGAGAATATATATATATATATATATATATACATATATATGTACATACATATATATATATATATATATATATTATGCAAATATACATATATATTGGGACTCATGGTCAGAAATCGAACATTCTAACCACTCGGCCAAGTGTTCATACATACATACATACATACATACATACATGCATATATATATATATATATATATATATATATATATATATATATATATATATATATATATATCTTTGTATCCTTGTGGACAATGGTTATCCGTTGGACGTTGTTCAATCGGTTATTCGGGATAAGACTGCAATGTTTAATAAAATTAAGCTCGCTATGGCTAGTAAATGCCCGGTCTATCTCCGTTTACCGTGGTTGGGTATGATTAGTGAGTCCTTTGTCATGCAGATTTCATGTAGTTCACGTGAATGTTATTTTGCAGCAAACGTCCGTGTTGTTTTTCAAACTAGATCTGTCCGTGCATCAGTGTGTAACGATGTTCTACCCAACCACCATATTAATTCACTTATTTATCGTTTCAAATGTAGTTGTGGATGCGACTACATAGGTAGAACGACACAGCGCTTGGACGCTAGAATAAAACAACACTTACCTACGAAAATATTAAATAATATTTTTTCGTTGGGCGATTCCATTCGAAATACGCATTGGTCGTCGATTGCGGATCATCTAATAAATAATCCTACTTGCGGGTTGGATTTTAGTGTAACCTGGTTTTCCGTTTTGGCCAGGGCACACTCAGTATTCCATCTCAGGGTGT
>OZ038491.1:100680613-100703113 GCA_964036315.1 Acanthosepion esculentum
ATCCAAATCCGACAAGTATCCCTCAGATTTCTTTTGAAATTTGCTGTCAGCTTCAATAAATGATATCTAGTCGACAAAATAACACAAAAATCACAGATAAAATGATGAAGATTCTACCAAAGGCTTCATTCACTGCATGATCAGTGTCACTATAGAAATCAGTAAAGAAAACACATTACCACAAAGACACATACATGCACTACGGCACCTAGCAAAAAGTAAGGAATTCTATATTTCACCTGCAAACAAGGGAGGTGGGATTGTCATAATAAGAACTCATACGATGCAAAAAAATATTCAATACTAAACGATAGCGACACAACATAAATAAATAATTAACGAAGAGAAAACTAATATTTAAACACAATATTTATCAAAGCGAAACTAATTAAAAACGAACGCAAGTTATTGGACAGTTTAATAGGATATCAGCCTAGAATACCCAATCATCACGTCTTCCTAACATCCACAAAAATGGTTTTCCCTATGCGCCCTAATATTTCAGGAATAGGCAAATTTCCATCCCAAACTGTCTAAAAGTGTAATAGAACTTTGATCGGCTCACAGTGGAATAATCACGCTATCACTTAAAAAGATATTCAGCCTACCGAGTTGAAAAAGAGGAGAAACAGATACGACTGATATACACATGGTCAGGATAACGCCCTTTAAAAAATGCATTATGGAAAGTGACTTTACTCTTTTACTCATACAAAGCGGATCATAGTTAGGATCCAGAAAAACGTAAATAAAAATTAATTAAATCTTCCTTGCCTTGCATATTTAATGACGGTTGTTTAACCTAAAGGTTACCGTCCAAATATACAGCATATATATATATATATTTTAGAATTGGACATAGTGCGAGAATTTATTTAAAGACATTTATATTATGTTGCTTAAATACTTGTATCTATAAAAAGAACGTTAAACATAATATAAATGTCTTTATATATATATATATATATATATATATATGTGTGTGTGTGTGTGTGTGTGTGTGTGTGTGTGTGTGTGTGTGTGTGTGTGTGAAGCAATTCAGCTTAAGCCAGGAAGGGATTTTATTCGCACGCAAGGGTTTTATAGACTTTGGGTACCAGCGAATTATACTTTTCACTGTCGATAACTCCAAAATGGTGGATTTTATCAAATTTATCAAGCCAGATTATGATTGAGCATGTACAATTACACACAAATGTAAGTCTTCTGGAAAGATTTAATGCAAAGTGAGCACTGCAAATTAACCCTATATACTTCTACTTTGTAAAATATGCCTGTATACTGACACTTGTCCTTAAGAGTGCAATGGTGTTCATGATGACGGTAGTCTTTGAGTATAGAATCCATAGGTTGGCAGTGAATATTTCGAAGACAGTAGGGAAGCGTAGTTCAGGTTAGCAGTTGATATCCCGATAAAGTAGCAGAGCGTAGTTCTTCCTTCAGTTCTTTGGCTTCTGACAGGTTGGCACTGGATATTCGGAGAGAGTAATCAAAATGGTCGCCTTTATACACGACGGATTGAATATTTCACGTCTCTTGATTGGTTGACCTTCTTGTGGGGAACTATACAGTGAGTCAAGTCATTTGGGTTTGCTCACTAGTACATAATGTACTCAAAACAACTTAACAGGCAAGACGCCTTATTTCTGCAGTTACATTTCGGGTGATACGTATTTTGTTTAATTTTAGTCCTTTTAATATTATA
This sequence comes from Acanthosepion esculentum, assembly GCA_964036315.1. Taxonomy (NCBI): domain Eukaryota; kingdom Metazoa; phylum Mollusca; class Cephalopoda; order Sepiida; family Sepiidae; genus Acanthosepion; species Acanthosepion esculentum. The sequence continues at coordinate 100,682,319 of OZ038491.1, forward strand.
TTTGTTAATCGAGTTAGCCATATTGGGATTACAGCTGTAGCTCAATTTGACAGTAGACTTTACTGTACCATAAAATACGTTATATATTAAAAATTGCACTAGCGGCAATTTTGACAACCCAATGGGAGCTTATGATGGGGTAGAATCATGGTAGGAGTTTGTAGGATGGTTATTAGTGAATAATTTAAATGAATTTATTGACCCCAGCAATCGTGGCCTCTACAAAGATGATGAGTTCATTAGCGTCAATAACTGTACCCCTAGAAAAGTGGATGTTTAATAAATTTGGATTTAAGTTAGATATAAAAATAAGAATTTAAAAATTACGGATTATCTAGAGGTTACGCTTGATTTATGTAATGACATTTACCCGTTTAGGAAAATTAATCAACAGCCCTGCTATATTGATATAGGATCCAACTACCCAAAACACGTCCTTAAACAAATCCCAATCGGAATTCTGTTCAAGTTTTCCACCAATTCATCTAATGCTAGTATCATCAACCATAAAAAACAGGATTACGAGATGGCATTGGAAAAAAGTGGATACAAAACCTAGTCTATGTGAATACAGATAATTCTTCCAATATATGCGATAGGAGGAAAAATAGGGTTACAAATATATGCCTATATATAAGTCTATGAGAAAAAATATAGAAAAACAAAAAATCCGAATATGCAAGTTTACTGATTTTAATGTTGTTTCAATGTCGACGTCAGACGTTTCAGTCTAGTAGACCTTCTTCAGCACATCAATGCTGGACAAACGTACTTATAAACATTAGATTCTAGGAAAATTCTTCTCTTTCATTAATATTAATAAACTCTATTTTAGGAATACTTTTTCACAGCATCGCCGACGTGACGCCGACGTGACGCCGACGTGACGCCGACGTGACGCCGACGTGACGCCGACGTGACGCCGACGTGATCGCATTTCAAAACGGAACGCTGATCTTAAAATTCAGTCATTTTGTTTTGATTATTCTTATGTCTATCGTCTTGTCATGTTGACTTGAATATCACTTAATTATGTTTTAATAACTAATAACCTGAAGAAGGTCTACTAGACCGAAACGTCTGACGTCGACATTGAAACAGCATTAAAAAGAGTAAAATTGCATATTCGGATTTTTTGTTTTTCCATATTTTTCTTCGTACTGTCTCATCTATATCCACATATTTTCTTACATATATGTCTATATATGTGTGTTTTATTAAATTCAAACGAAAATATCAAGGAGAAGTTATTTTTAATCTCATCAAAATCCGTATTTCAATAAGAAATATTTTAATGCTTAGAGAGTATGAAGTTAACGCTTAACATATATATATATATATATATATATATATATATATATATATATATATGATGTAAAATATGGAAAAGGCAAAGCAAAATGCAAATATGCAAATTTACTGTTTTAATTTTGCATATTCGGATTTTTCTTTTTCTTTTCCATATTATTCATCATACGGTCGGATCTACATCCACATATTTGCTTACACACATACACACACACACACACACACACACACATATATATATATATATATATATATATATATATATATATATATACATATATATATATATATATATATATACATATATATATATATATATATATATATATACATATATATATATATATATATATATATATATATATATATATATATAGAGAGAGAGAGAGAGAGAGAGAGAGAGATAGAGAGAGAGATAGATAGATATAGATATATATATATACATAAATATATAAATATATATATATATATATATATATATATATATATATATATATGCTTGTGTTTGGATATGGATACTTACTAGTGATTGTGTGTAAATGAATACGTGTGATAATAAAGTGTGTTTGCTCTCGAAAAAAAAGCTTTTCTCTTTTCTGCTCCCCAGATTGAACTGGAATTATTCTCCCAAGTCTATTATCATGCAGTGGAGAAAAGATATATGAGAAATATTATTTCTATACGTATGTATATATCCCTATTCTGCTGATGGTGATGATGATGGTGTCGTTGATAATGATGATGATGAAAATAGTAACAACAATAATAATAATAAAAATAAACCAGAGAATTCGGTATTACTTACTATTCATTTTTTCTGATAGATTTGGATCTTTTATCATTATTCCCAGATGACATTTTTTTTGTACACCTCATTCCTTCTAATGCTAGAGAGAAAGAGAAAGTAAATAAGTCACATTCATTTTTTCTCAAGCTCTTGGTTTAAATATGACAAATAGTAGAAATAAATCTCCATATTTCAGATGCAATGATTCAAATGCATCGGTTACAGGGGAATTCTCATGTGAAAACGTGGTGGTCAATCAATTACACGTATCAAAACGCAACTTTTTAAAAAATTTTCCATAACATCTACAATCGATTAAGTTTGCAAATTTAATCCCGTTTTGCCATTCAGGCCTCTTCATGTTATCCACTATTTACAAAATAGTTATATCATAATCTACACTCTTTCTCAATATCTTTTTGCCCTTCAATTTCCTTTTAAATTTTACTGTCTATAACAAGCCAACATATGTCCTTCCGAAATTAATCTTTCGATATCTTTCAGGTAGTACTTCTAATTACTTCCAAGTCTTTGTGCGACAGCCACCTATATTGATTATTAAACAATTATTTTCTATATTTATTATAATTAATTTATTATTCAAAATGTGTTTAATATTTATATATCGTTCTATGCAGTACTTTAAAAAATATATTTAATCAGAGTATACTATTGATAACTTGAATGGCAATTTACTGGGGTTATATTTTTGGAAAGAAAATCAATAGCGTATTTACATTGCACGCTTTGAATTTCATTAATCAGGCTTCCTGTTACCGCAGCAACGGATTTTTTTTATTAATAATTCTGAAGTGAGACAAGGTTGTTAATAATTACAACAAATGTCGAGTAATTTTTTAAGCGTAGTCAATCTAACGGAAATATTAGTTTATTATATAGTGCGAGCCAGATAAAAAATTAAAACCAAGATTTTAGATACTTACCTATTTACTAGGCAATCACATAGTCTCTATCGCTTTTAACAACTATTTCGCATCGTTGTACAAGTTTGTTGATGCCATTTTCTTCGATGATTCCTCTGTTTTTGTTCGAAGAATGTTGTGTAGTTTTTTTGGACTGATTATACAGATTAATATTTTTGCCATTTAAATTGTTCTGTAGAGGCATGAATAAATGGAAATGCAAAGCACGGAAGTGGTTTTCTGGATGGTTTTCATTTCACTTGTTAAATTGCAGAGTTTGCATTGCAACATTGGTTTTTGTCATGTCAGAAAATGCTAGCTTTTCGAGTCGTTAAATTTGGCTTTTTTCTTGAACCCAAACTGGTCAAATACCAAAAGACAGTTGAAATATCGATTTTCAAAATCTTAGACTTCTCCCCCGTTAAAATCTTCGGTTTACTTTCTACGACCACAAGCAGAGCATTTACATCGAACTCAGAAGTTCTCCAGGTGTATGGTTCATTGTCTATATGAAAATCAGCCTGGAAAAATCTGTCTAAGGAATTTTGACTGTTCGAAGTACTGGAACACGATCCAATTAAATCATGTAAATGATTAATTTCGTCGCAGTTCCGACGCTTACTCTTTACCGAAATTCATGGAGCCTAATATGGCGAACGTGAAACTTTTCCTCCTACATCTGGAAGGCATTCATTTGTTAACAGACTAATAATATTCAACAAAATCTGAATCGCAACTGAATGATGCAAGTTAGGATCTAGAACACAATAACTCAACTGTCAGGGTTTCAATTCTCGGTAGTAGATGCTCACTGCTGATGAGTCCCAAATATAGGACGAAACGGCCGACCAGTGCTTTCTACATTCTGTTGAGGTTTCTTTCAGACTCAATGAATTAATTAATTATAATTATCAAATCCTCCTAACAATTTCTATCATGTATGTATATATATATATATATATATATATATATATATATATATATATATATATATATATATATATAGGTAGATAGATAGAGAGAGAGAGAGAGAGAAATAGAGAGAGGTAGTGTTGGTGTCAGAAATATTCCTCTCTCATAATTATATATAATACTCTAATCTTTTATATATTCACGCAAATTCCAGTTATATTTATTCAGAAGTTATTGATTCATGTATTTGAAAGAATGTGCAGCTATGCCCAGAACAAAATTTTATTTTAATGTTAAACAATAATACATAAAGACATCAAATAAACATTTATAATCGGACAGAATTATTGGTTCACGTCCCTCAGTAATCAATTCTGTAACATTTAATCTTAATTATTGTGTTTAAACTTTATCAAAAGATTTTCTACCCACTCTTATGGGTATCTGCCGCATCCTTCCCTAGCACGAACATTCTACATACTCGAAGCTTTTCTTTCTCCTATTTTTTCTTCTAATACTCACATAATTTTTCAGGGGGTTTCGGCCAGAACATTGTGCGGATAAGCCAATAGATTAATTCTGTTGTCATCTAACAATTTTGTGCTGTGTCTTTCTGAGTATTGTCATGTAGGAATATCCAGTAATGCCACATAAACTTTTCTCGTACACTTTGCTTTCACTTATTTTTTAAGGAAAACACAAATACTGTTTATGTTTAATTCATGGTGCCCAGTAGTGTGTATAGCTCTCCAGGAACCAAAGCAGCCAACTTCCTCCAAACATAATATTCCTGACGATATTGTTAATTGTAGGGAGCATATTTTGTGTCTTTTTGAGCTCCATTACTTTTCCCCAAAACATGTCTCGAATTCTTGTGAATAATTAATTCTAATCTGGTCTCATCTGGCCATCAAACAGAATTCCAATGTCTGATTCAATGTTCTAGATGACATATAGCATAAGCTAATCTGCTTTTTTAGGTGTTTAGCCATAAGCGAATGTGTTTTCTATGAATAACAACCTCGAAGTCTATCTCGTCTAGTCACTGTCTCCGATATATTTTAAACCGGATTTCTGCACATCATTAGTAATGTACTTTGGCATTGACAGAGGATTTTTCAAGATATTTTTTCCTTTCCATTGTCTAAAACATTAAAATATTTCTGCCATTTTTTTACGTCTCAACAATGTCCTTCGTTTTATTTCTTGATAATGCACCGAGTTGTGGATTTCAGTCAATTAAATCGCTACACGCATGGACGGTCATATGTATTTCGATAAATGATCAACAGGGCAGAAGATTTTCCCGCGTTACATTCCCGTTTCTTTCTGTAAGGCCCAGTCTGCACTGATAGTCAATCTCTAAACAGGAGAAGAAGAGATATATTCATGTGTTTCCCGAAGATAATTGAGCGTTAGCGAAGTTATCGAAACCAAGTGGATATCGAACTCGGCTCTGCGAATTTCTATTCCCGAGCCGATATCCATTAAACGACAGTGCACAGCTCATCGTCGATCTTCGAAAATTGTGTGCAAAATGCTGTATACCGATCAGATTTTTGTACGCGTCAACTACGTTCGGTTCATTCTGTCACGTTCAGCAGTCTTCGCCTTAATTGAAGAACAAATACTTCCACTCACATATTGTCTACAAAAGCTTCTAAAATGTTAGAGAAGCAATTCTGTGGTATTTAATTTAAAAGGAAGTTTTTATTATATGTTAATATCAGAGAGCAACATTTCATAATTTCCATAACGGGTAGGCGAACAATTTTGGATGCCACTTCATTATTGCAAATATCTATGATTAGGTATAAAATTAGAACGAAATTTAAAATAATAATCAACAATTATTCAAAATTAATACGAAATAAACTGTATATAGTTAGTAATTGCCAAACTTGGCATTTCCTTTGAAAATCAAAACCTATTCATAGGGGCGAAAAATTGTGACAGCGAATCTATATAGATATAATTAATTATGATCCAAACAAGATTAATTAAATTCATCTGTCAAAGTTTCTTTAATATTTGATTATATTTTTCTACTTTTTGAATAGTATGACGAAATTTTAAACGGTGTTTTTGAAGTTCATTCATCTTCTGTTGTAGTTGTTCAAGCAATTTAAGCCATCTCTGTCGATTTCAAAGTTGATGTGCTCTCCGTGATGAAAGCAAAAATATGTTGGCTAAAAGTTAGTAGTTTATAACTAGCTAAAAGTTTAAGTCTATGGAGAGGACATGTGCAATTGTTATATGAAACGGGACTACACCAAAATGTATATAACTATATATTTTTTTAATTTCTTTTAAATTTAATGTATTGTTATACTCGCATTAGATGTGCTCGATGTAATCAACGCCATGTTACATTCTATTCGAGCACATTGCTTAATAATTTATAAAGAGACTAGAATTCCGTCGAACATTTTAGAGGGAAAGGGCGAATTTGTGAACGGTGGGTGCTACTGCTGATAATGCAAAGCCATTTAAATGGAGCGCTCTGAGACTATGGCGTGTTTATTCAAAAGTAAATGCGTAAAAATTTCTCTTCCTCTCTGGCGGAAGCTGAAAAATTAGGGGGACAATTTCTGACTGATGCAAATCAATCGGGATTCGAAGCTATCTTCACGTAATCGGATGTGTAACCGCAATTATGAGCTGTGATACAGCGAATCAGTCTGTCTGTGGGTGACAATATATATATATATATATATATATATATATATATATATATATATATATATATATATATACTAGCAAACCTCTTGAAATTTTTAGGAGGTTCAAAATTAATTATGAAGTTTATGATTAAACAAGCTCATGAGGAGTTCTGTGACAATAAAAATATAGGTAAAAATTCATCTATCAGAGCGTTATATATATATATATATATATATATATATATATATATATATATATATATATATATATATATATTACAGTTTCAGTAATTCTATCAATGATATTACTAGTGATGGACGAATACATATGACACAAATAGAGAATATATATATATACATATATACATATATATATTGTATATATATATATATATATATATATATATATATATAGAGAGAGAGAGAGAGAGAGAGAGATAAATAGATAGATAAGAATGAGAAACTGTGAGATTTCATATTGCATACTACATCTTCATTCGTATAATTCAACACTAAATTACATATATTTTGCCTTTTAATTCTTCGTCTATCAATGTAATTTCATTTCCTGTATTCCGTTATTTTCGTATGAAGATTTCATCAGACCACCATCGATAGGTAATAAATAATTAAATGAATAGAGGAGAAGAATTTTGACAGTTTTTAGTCACACCTCTGACTGACATTTCTCAAACAATATTTTGGCGGTCACTGATATTCTGTTTAAGCAATATCTTTTTTGTTATTGCCGTTGGGAGATTAATATTTTTTCGAATTCAATCAGAAATCGCATTCTCCCGAGCGTTTTCTTTCAGACTAAATAAACAAATATTATTTCTATTTTCATTGCACACAAAGTCTATTCACACCGTTAACAATTGATCGTTTATAGAGATTAAGTGACACCAAGCCTACTCAGTCCCTCATATTTGACGTCGGTATTTTAACATTTATCAGTCGCGTTGTGTTGTTGAATGCCTCTGTTCCTGCTCAAGAAATCATGGTCCACGAATTCTTTGGTTGTCTTTTGCGTATGATTTTGGGCACACTAACATAAACTGCCAAAACTTCCACCTAATTTGTTTCTTATTTTCCTCGATGTTCTCTTTTTACGCAATGCAACAAAGACATTGATACTCAAGAGATACTGAGTTTGATTATGAGAAATAATCACTATTAAAAATTTAAAATAATATTCATGATTTATGAAGCCAGAACATAACGTGCATTTTTTAACATCACATTTGACTGGGAATACGAAAACTGAATAGTTTTCCACAAGTGATAAGTGTGATGGAAGAAACTGTTAGTATAGTTCTTGTCGTTACATTTAGACATTTCAACTGTGAAATAATGAGACCTAGCCGCCAATCTAGTATTGCGTTTAAATGCATAAAATCTAGGTTCCAGAGAGGGAAGTTCAGCAGAAAAATACCATGAAACTATTTACAGAGAAGGCACTATCTAACTACACTACTACAACGGGAAAGTAACTGAAGCCGAGATGTCAGATCAAATTCAATTATATTGTTGATTCTTTTAGAATTTTGTCAAAATCTTTAAATGTGTAGCAATAACACTAGAAAAGATTGGCAGCAACATTCAAAGCAAGGACGAATGGAAGAATTACAAATATGCATGACAGATATTGGCGAGAAATGAGGTCTAGCACGACACGGCGAACCAAATTTCTTAGCAGACGTATTAATTGATATGATATAATATATCCTCATTATGTCAATGGGAAACGTTCGTCCGCGATGTCGCAATGAGTGACACTCCTGGTGTTAAGCATCAGCCATGCTTATGGAAGATAAAATTGTTCTTTCAGATGAATAAAAGAGAGCAGTTTCGTATTGGCGGCGTTAAAAAGAGCGAGTCATTACTTGCCCTAGTTAAAAGAATTTAGATCATTTTTGTCAGCAGTCAATTTGACGTCATAGAACCGATAAAACGTATTATTAAAATAGGAATAAATGTCTGTGCCATCAGAATGCATACAGAGTTGAGATCTGATGTCATCAATACGTTTTTTAGCACAAAACTTACGGTTACATCTAAACAATTTCAACTGTAAATTCATGAGACCTTGCTTCCAATCTAGTACTGAACTTGAAGACATAAAGTTTAGGTATCATAGAAGAAAGTTCACATGAACAATTATCATGAACTATTTATAGAAAACTCACAGGAAATATAAGTTACGACGGTGAGAAAGAGACTGAATCCGACATGCCAAATCAGGAATAATAATTTTGCACATTTTTCTTTGGGGTTTATCAAGAGTTTCTTAATACATAGCAGGAGTATCAGCTAAGATGTGGCAGCAATATTCAAAGTATGAATGGTCGACTTAAAAATATATAAGATAGATTCCACCGACTAAATTTGTCTAGCTCGATATAGTAAATCAACTTTGTTAGCAACAGACTTATCACTTGATTCAATATACACTTTCGCCTTCATGTCAGCTGATAATGATAGTTATATCAGTTAATATCAGCAATAATAGCTTGCAGATCATTAGAACAGAGAAACAAATATACTATCTTTTTAATTTCTTGCCACATATAACCATCTAAGATTTGTACATATGAAATATTTTTTTAAATTATAGATGTTTTATTAAGAACGCTGAAAAGACGTATTATTTTGGTACATGTTGGATTGGATGGAGAACAATGTGTTCTTGTGGTGTTTGAGGAAAATGTTAGAGTGATGGGTCGTGAGTCGGATTAGGATAAATGGTGCTGATCATCCTTTCTTTACTCCCCCTTTGGTCCTGTGCCACAAATCAATATAAGGGCATTAATTTAGTAAACCAATTTAAGTCATAATATTAATATTTTAGATTGCACATTGCCTATGAAATAAGCAATCTATTAGAATCTAGTTAAAATCATTCAAGTACATATTTACAGAAGCCGAGTCCCATATACAATTTCTCAAAATGTCACAGGAAGCCACTCACATTGTTTTATACAGAAATAGGCATAGGGGCCTCCAAAATATAACGCAGAATCTTAAATAAAAATATAACTGTCACCGATATCTGGAGAATCTATGTGAACTGAATTAGCTGTCAAATTTATAAAATAATGCTGTCTGATCTTCTTTACCTTTGATTTTGATTACATCGAATAATTTATAGATTGTATTTTTGACAGGTAACATTAATCTGTATGTTCATATAATTGTCATTTGCACAATGACCAGTGCATGTCGCATTGATCCTTGCCATATATTGTTTTAAATATTTTAAAGCTAATTTTCTGCTATTCTAAGTTAGATCTTCATTTTCTAGTTCCGTACAGAAAATGTATAATCTCCCGCGTTTTATTCTCCCGTGTTTAATTCTCTCTTTGCATTCATATACAATGTCATAGAGTAAAATACTTAGCCGAAGGAAGTAAATACATTAAGCCATCTCATCTTTGGTTAGTAGATTATAATTTGGATAGTTTGTTGGTCGGAGTACATAACACAACACGTTCCTTTTTTTCCCACCTTAGTCGAGATCATAGATTCCTCAACCAAATGACCTAGGTTAATGTGAATACACTATACACATTTCAATAGCTCTGAAATATGCATATAACAAGGGGTGCATACCCGTTTTCAATTTAGTGCTCTCCTTTGAACTCACGGTTTGTGGGAGAATTGATGGACTCTTATATTTCAAGATTCTTTTGACAAAATAAAATCTCACAAACAAGACCGTAATTCCTTTCTTGGTCACAATTAATAAGGTTCCGGTATCTCTCTTTAGATTAACATTCTCACCTATGTCAATATCGCTGTATCTGCGAAACATTCACCTGAATTCTTTGTGGATTTGATTGGTGCCCCAGTTTCTCACGTTTATTTGAGGGGTTACTGGTTCACTTTGTAGTTTTCTAATTACCTCTCACGTAACATTTAGCTTATATAATTGAATTTCGCTTATTCTGTCTCTGGAACTACTTTCTTTGTTCAAAATTTGAACGCAGACTTAACTCCTGATGTTACCGCTATCCTTTTCAAATATTCTCTGTCAAAGTGCTTTCTTCAGTACATAGATTTATGTATTTGTTGCCAATTGTCAACATTATGCGTCATCTCTTGAGAAGTTGAATTAGTGTCATAAATATTGTAAAGTAATTACTGTCCAGGTGTTTACTGATTTGAAGAGAATTTTCCTGAAGTAATTTCATTGTCACATTTTTTCTTGTCAGACATAGAGCGAACCGAATTTCGCAACTCTTGGTATTTTAGAGCACAGGCATTTAACTATCCTATTAAAATATTCTATTTTATATTGAGGGATCTCCCATTTTTATACAAATGGACTCACCCAATGTATACATATACTACAGTGAATACCAGAACAGAGGTAGTAGTAGTAGAAGACAATCGGTAAAAGAGTCACACAGAGGAGGCTAATACAAAAGTCACAGTAACGAGCACTTAGACTCAGTAAGAAATCATACAGCGATACGTCGATACCAAATACTTTATATATATTTGTCAACTAACCCCGCATTCCTGGAACTACTAACCAGTTTGTATTATTAAGTTAATACATTTATTTCCTATATTCATTCTTGGCGTTTTTTATTATTTGATACCGGATTTCATCTCGGAATCCACATTTTATATTTAAGAATTAACTGTTCTTTTTTTTCTTAAAGTGTTTAGGATATATGATAAATAACTCACCAAAAATGTTACCCTGGAATTTATTCTGTGCATTATGTATCGCAGGGATTATTCGCTTTCCTTTTCTGCTTAGCCTAATTTATCAACTCGTTATGTTCTTGACTGCAATGATTTGTGCATCGTGATGAAGTATTGTGTTTTCTGGTCGATATATTTGACGTTCATTCGTGTCCAATTTACGAATGAACTGAATATCCTACAATCACATATGTCTTCCTCTGTTTAGATTCTTTTTAAACTGTTAGCTATTTTAACATTTCCATTTTTGTGATATTCTTAACAAAATTTCACAAGTCGTCACATACTTTGTTCCAAGGACATATTGTCATCAAATGTCTTATTTTATTCAAATCAAGATCCTTCTAGCTTATTTTATTCAAATTCGAATTTCGCTCCGATCACATAAAATTTTCAGCATATTAGTTCTACTCTCTTGCCAAGCTTATGCATTGTCCTGATTATTTCGAAATAAAATATACCCATATTTTTCCACATTGCACTTTGTTGTATTTTCATTTTAATCTTATATATTCTTAGACGGATTTCTCAACACAGGTTATCCATGTGTCCAACGGTTTATGAATGTTGTTTAAATTATTTCATCTTCAACATTTTTTTCAATGTCCCATTCTCGGTTTTAGTCGTGTTCTGAATATATCGCATCAAAAACTACACAACGTAGTCTATGATTGTATTTCTCCTGGACTGTTTTTTCCTATTATTTATTTATTTATTTTTTCTTAATAACCGAATGTCCCAACATCTTGAGTGAAAGTATTTATGCAATTTGATCTAATGCCCTCTTTACATTTCCTCAATTAAGCATTTATTTTGTCTAGTTTACGAAATAACCTGGTTCTACCATAATTACATTTTTATTCAAATACATTATTTCTTTCGATTTTATTTTCTTTTTTTCGAAATATTCATATAGGAATTACAGAACGTTGTTTATCGGAGCAAGACAGTAAAACCACTAATATATACGATGTTACTAGGTGGGAAAGAATTAGGAAAATGGTCCACTAGTGTGTACAAGAGAAGTGTAGTCAGTAAAACAGTATACGACAATTAGCACTGAATATAAGTTTATGAAGATCAAACCTGACTTGAAAGCATGGAGACGGAAAAGACTTCCTCAAGTGAGAACTGCGATAAATTAAACTGTTTGCATAAAATTTACGGGTATATCTAACCAATTCAACTGTCAATTGAAGAGATATTGTTGCCAATCTATTAATGCGCTTACAGTCATAAAGTCTAGATCCCATAGTAAGGAACTCGTGCTAACAATTAACATTAGATTAATTACAGAAAAAGCAAGTAGCAGTTTTACGATAGTGGGAAAGACACTGGAACCAAGATGGCAAAGATTAGTATTCTTTACTGTACGACAGGCATTGCAATCAAATTTTCTCGTCTATTTTAAACGCTTAAGTGTTCTCTCTTGCCCAGTTGAAAAAGCATCCAGAATATCGCAAAATAAAAGTCCCCATATATTTAGTCACCATAAAAAATTCTTCTGGGTTGGTTGCTTCGATTATTAACGTTTTGTATGTTATATCCGCATTTGAATTTCCGAAATCGTAGTTCTTTTGAGTGTAATGATTCCTGCATTGTGATTTATTTCCCTCTTTTCGGGGAATTATTTAGTCATTCATTTATGTCCAGCTTCAAGAGATTCCCCGATAGCTCACCATAAATACAGTCATGTGATTTATTTATTCGACCCTATTTACTCTGAGCGGTTTCCTTTCTAATATCATTTTCTTCTCAGAAATTCTTCATAGACCGTTTAAACTTATTTCGTTCGGCTTGAAAACTTGCAATATCAGGAAGTAAAATATTCATCTTCTTTCAATATTGTGTTGTTTTCTTTTCGCCATTGGCGTGTTATTTTATTCCTTGTTTTACTTTTGGCGCTTTTTATATTATATTTTTATTTTTCTGCATTGAGCGTTTCCCGATTTCAAATATTATTCTGCACGACTTGACTGGCAAAAATTGTCTTATGATCTACAATTACGTTTCTTTTGTATTTAGTAAGTTTGTTTTTATATCGCATATATACGAAATTTAATTCACATCTCATTATAAAATATAGTGCTATATCATCCGTTATCTGTTCTGCAAAACAAATAGTGGATAGATCTCCGATATAATAAACAGTAGTAAGAACATTTCATTTCTAACTTTGTTAGGGATCCTCTTCATGCAATTCTGTTTTCGTTGTTACTTCACGGTAAAGTATTCCTAGATTGTAGAATCTTCAGATTTTGTGTTCTACTTACGGCATACCTTAATATATTTCTGATCAATGAATTCTAGATATCGTATCTCCGTTGTTCAGTTTGATACAACATTTCTCCATCAGTAAGTACTTTTCTCATTTACATTTTAAATGTCTTGGACCCCATTTCTATCAGGGCATATCTCATATTCTGCATACATATCAAAGGCCTATAGGACACATACCTTCTATGAAAATTTCTATGATGTTAAGGGCGGAAAAGGTGGTTTAATACAGTTCATTATAAGCAGAGCATTTGCTTAAATATTTCTGTCCATATAAATAACATATAACTATAAAACATGTTAAAATTATTTTCGGAATTTTTCCATTTCCTTAAGCGTATATATATATATATATATATATATATATATATGACATTTCAAGAAAATCAGAAATATGAAATGGATAAAAGTAAAAATATCAGGTCGTCTTTTGAATTTATTTTCACTATTAAATTTTCGAAGCGCTTATGCAAGGATAATAAAAGGACATCGAGAAAAAAGGCGCTAAATACCGTTCACATTCGACGCTTCCTTCTACACCACGAAATACCTCGGTTAAACTTGGCTGAGAATCGTCAAACATAGAACATAGAAAACTGGACGAAAGGATTTGCTTTCTGATGAGAAATGATCTAACACAGATGGACCACTTGGCTTCCAAACTTACTGGCACGATAAAGATATCCCACCGGAGACATTTTCTACACAACATATTGGAAGAGATCCCGTCATAATGTGGGTGTCATCTCCTTCCGTGGAACAAGAAAGCATCAGGTCATACTGGTACGTCACACGGCGGCTGGTTCTATTGACATTTTGAAGAGAGCAATCTTATTGACTGGAGGTCCTGAATTGTGTAGAAATGGGTCATGGATCAGCAGGACAACGCCATAATGCTCCGAGATAATGGACATTTACATGACAAATAACGTGACCCTTTTAGACAATCCAACCTGTTGGCCCGATTTAAACCGCACTGAAATGGTTTGCGAGTGGATAGCAAATAAAGTTTATAGAAAAGGACGTCAATTACAAATATTGCATGGTCTTCATGAAGCTATCTTCTCCACTTGGAAAACATTCCAGCCAACCTTTTGAAGAAGCTTATATCGACCATGTTAAAGCGAATATTTGAAAGTTATTCACAATGACGACAGTGTCGTTCACTATTGAGACGTCTTTTTGGGGCATATCATATTCTGTTTAAGACTTTTTATGTGTGTTCTTCAACTTTTGACAGGTCGAATTTATCTAATGCTGTAGCATAGTAGTAAATACTGTATGTTTGTCTGCAGTTGGAGAGTCATTATCCAATTCACTTGACTCATTTCTAGCTATTGATTAAATCTACGCGCCGCTGGCGTTTCTTACATGTGTTGCTAGTGCCCTAAGTATTATCGTTGATTACTAACCTTTGTGCGATTATTCTATTCAGTAACCTTCTCTAAGTTACAGCACCTAATTTTCCCGTATTCAAATTTTCCCTCTTAAATGCTATTTTTTTTCCAAACTTTTTCTTATCGTCATTTTAAAATCTCTACTCAAATAAGTGGTTCATCCTAAAAACGCAAAATTTATTATCATTTCTTTATTACCATTGGCCTTCAATTTTGGACAGAAGTATATTTATTCTAAATTATATTTCCTCCAATATTTTCGAATGAAAATGTAACAACCCAAAAATCGCCAAATGGCGTAAATTTGTATTTTATCCTCCTTTTTCCTACATATTACTGATGTGGATTCTGTAGAAAGTAAATTTTATGGGTTGTAGGTAGCAGCTCCAGCTGAAATCATTTATGGCTTCAGATAAGTTATTCCCATAGACCGGTATGCAATCAAGTTAAAAATCTTGTCTACACTATTTAACTTATAGCTAGATGGAATAGCGATGGATAAATAAATTTGGAAAATCTGAAATCGAAGAACTCGGTCAGAATTTGAAATCGACAAGACCAATGTTATTAAGTTTAAACAATTTAATTTATATAAATTAAAATATTTCACTTTATTTTCACGAGAAATAAACGCATATTCATAATAACAAATCTTCCTAAAATACATAACATTTTTTGAAGTATTCCGTATCAATATAGGAGTAAAAGTTTTACAATAAATGTGATGCCCTAAAGTATTTATATTAATTATTATAACTTATTTCGTTTCAGCAGTTATCTTATTATAATTCTGTTATTATGCCCTTTAATTTTTTTAGTTAGGACGTATATACGTTATTTCCTGCTAATAGCTTATAAATAATAGACTATTCCGTTTAATCACGTTGGAAGATGGAAAAGACATATCATAGACGATACTTGGTTTCACTGATAAAATAAATAAATAAATAAATAAATAAATAAAGACAACAAAGAAAAAAAGAAAAACAGAAAGAAAGATCCCTGCCAATAACCTATAAATAATGGACTCTTCGCTTTTCTTTAAGAGGAAAGACGAAAACAACATTTCAGAGATGCTATTTCAGATAAAGAAAGAAATGGGATAGTTCTAAAATTTCCCCAGGTATAATTCTTTATGTGCCATGCCCAATCAGGTCGTAAGCGTTCATGGCTCGCCGCAACATCCTGTCTCTTTTAGCACTTAAAAATCTTGTACTTTTGCTATTTTTCACAAATCCGGTTATGCCATCCATTTACTCAAGCCACTCAAGTATATTATGCGCAGTTTTCTCAATGTGTCCTGTGAGTATTAGATTTTCTAAGTCTTCTTTCCTCATTATGTACCCAGAAATTTCATGTCTCTTCCTGAGTATTAGTTGAGTATACGTTTCTTGTTTATTCGCATTTACTGTAAAATATTGTCTTTGCTCACGCTTTCGGTCCACGGTTTCCTCAGCATCCTTCTGTAGGACCATATCTTTTGTTGCTTTAGTTCTCTTCAGAATCTCTGAAAAGTTTATCCGTAAGTTCCATGTTAACAGTTTGTTTACTCGCGATTCTCGCGTGTGGAACTCCCTTTCGACTCCATGCTTTCCACACAACTTTAATCTGCAAAAATTTCAATCGCTATCTACTGACCTCCTGATTACTCATTTCTCTTTTCGCTCATTATTAATATTTATTTTCCTAATTTTTCAGCAATAAGTAACCCCTTGTGTCTTAGTGGTCTTTCTGCTTTGCATGCGGTGAAACTGATTAAAAGAATAATCAGGATTCCTGGAGATATAGGAGGACAGATATCACATAAGAGTTCAGTACTCTTCTCTTTGATTGTAATGATGTTTTTCCCGTTTCTTAGCATTATGCATAGCTTTTGAAAAGCATCTTCATCTCACTTATATAGTAATAGTTGTGTTCATTGAAACGTATATTTGCAGGCGTAGTTTGGAGTGGCCTTGTATTTGATGATATATGTAAATGTCAGCATCTGAGGAAATGTTCTCTATTATTCCTCAGATTCTATTTTGCGGGTATACAATTTCTCTATGCAGTCAAATTTAATCGTTTGCACAATTCCCAATGCGCCATTGTTAAAAATGATTAGTATCTATTTCTGAATGTATATGCAACCTTCACGTAGATGTATATATTTGTTAGTACCTCTGCACGTTCTTGTATTTCTTTGGGTAGGTAATTTTTTTATATATAATTTTGAGGTTGTTCTTGTTCATTCTGCGATGCTACTAGGCCAGAGTGACGCAAATTACTAGGTGCAACCGAGAAGACTTTCCAACGAAAAAATACATAGATATATACGCATATATGACCATTTAATCAGATTGTAAGAAATGGGAAACGTTAAGATATCCGTGCCTCTTAATAAGTCGTTGAAACAGATGCTTGAAGCACCAAGAATTCCACAGTGATTGCATATCTGAGTAAGAAACCAAGTTCGACGTTACTTAATTTTGGAGATTAGACAGGAACCAGTGTAATCAATAAGATGTCGCTCTAAGCTTATTAATTTCTCTGCGACTACAAAGACAACGAAATCTATCATGCTATTATATCATTCATAAAGAAAATTCTCAAAAAATTATTACATTGTAATAATTTATCAAGTCAGTATTTTTTTAAAAATTACATTATTTAACAAATATTCGAAAAAATGCCAAGATATATTTATACGATAAATATAAAATATGGAATTTAGCGGAGACGCAAAAGACACTACCATTTACCCCTGTCTCAATAGTAAATCCGATATTGCCGACAATGTTAACCTGGACGTTCGTCTCAAAAAGTAGCCTAATCTGTGGTTGTGGATTTAAATACCTTGTGAATTTTATTGCATCCGAAACGAAACTGCTCTGATTTACTCACCATAGAGAAATAGTTGATTCTCAACTCCAAGTGAACGGCTCACCGCACCTTTTTGGTCTCGTTTTGTCCTCTAACATGAGGTGGAACAAATACTTTGAACCAATAGATACATCTATCGCAAGGAAAATTTGGGTTTCTGTATCGTGCTAGAATACTTTTCAAGTCTGAGTCCATCCTTCAAATATACAAATCTACCATTCGTCCATGCATAGAATACTGTTGTCATCTATGGTCTTGTACCTCGCTGTTCATTTCGACAAAATCCAAAGACGTACATTAATCTGATCGGTCCTGACTATAGGTCACGACACCAGTCACATTCTCATCGACATCATTTTACTACCCCCTGTCTTTTCTATAAATATTTTCATGGCATCTGATAAGACAAGCTATTTTTACTCGTGTCTGACTGCATGAATTTAAGCGGGCTACTAGGTTGGCATCTCGATCCCACCCTTTTGCTGTCAGAACAGTTAAATGTAACCGATTCTTCTACTCCAACCGCGTCTTCTCTCGCAATTCCCGCCAGTGGAGCTCTATTCCTCTTACGTGTTTCCTGACAACTATAATCTTGAAAACGTTAAAAGTTGTCACTCGACACCTTCTTCTGCCCTGATCTACGTTCTTATTTTTATCCTTCTCCGTTTTTATTTTTATGCTTTCCTCAATCCCGACGTTACCCAGATTTTTCGCTTAATTTCACTCTCTGTAGCCCATTGCGTACTAGAGGGATCCTCGCCTAGCTTAAGGTGAAATGCGTAAAAAATATCTAATAAATATATATTATTCTAGAAAATATTATGAGGTTTCAATTTATATCATGCAACACGAAGATTATTAACCATATTGTTTTTATTGATTTATTTGTGTTTTTTACGGTTTATCAACATTTTGAGGTTATTTGAAGTAGAAACATTGTTGTGTTGTAAGACGTTTGAGAATAATAATGAATTTCTGTTACAAGGCTTATTATTCCACACATAAATTGGAGGAGAACAGGTGGATTCATAACTTTCCGAAGGGTATTTGCACTTAAGTCGGCACCCAGGTTTCTCATTTCAATTCACTATACCATGCGCTCAATCAAGATGTAGATAATGGTAAGCGTTCACCCACAGAAGAAATGACTTGTTTCACTATTATTTAACTTCGGTGATCTGATGAGATTTGTTGTTTAAACGTCAGCAAATTATATATATATATATATATATATATATATATATATATATATATATATATATGTAACGTAAATCATTCAAACGAAAAACAAATACTGAAGCTAGTTATATGGCGATAATCACTCTCACAAACAATATTTAATAATAAATTACAACCAACTTCGAATCTCGGCATATAACTAGCTTCAGTATTTGTTTTTCGTTTGAATGATTTACGTTACATAAATTGAATACGCACTACAAAACCGATATTAAAATAACCTGATCCTAAGTGCGAAATTCCTGATATTATTATCAGGAATTTCGCACTTAGGATCAGGTTGTGACAATACTATTATTATTGAACAATTTAGTTCATGCCACTTTTCTCCAGTACAAGAACGCACATTTTTCAAATTTAAAAAATTCAACCTCAGCGTTGTGTCTGAAGCGCTCCAAAATTATTATTACATTTAACAATATCTCATTACTAAAAAAGCACTCTTTCGGACCACAATATCTTTCGATGTCGCATTACT
Source organism: Acanthosepion esculentum (assembly GCA_964036315.1). Lineage (NCBI taxonomy): Eukaryota > Metazoa > Mollusca > Cephalopoda > Sepiida > Sepiidae > Acanthosepion > Acanthosepion esculentum. The sequence goes on from OZ038491.1 coordinate 100,701,881, forward strand.
ATTCGGAATTTAACAAAAACACACTAATATGTCTACCTGAGGATGGTCGTTCGAAACGACTGAAAGCCGGCTCGTACAAAAAAATAAGACCAGATAAACCCGGAATTCATGAACACGGATCACACCATTCATTAACAGATTCGAAGTTGGTTGTAATTTATTATTAAATATTGTTTGTGAGAGTGATTCTCGCCATATAACTAGCTTCAGTATTTGTTTTTCGTTTGAATGATTTACGTTACATAAATTGAATACGCACTACAAAACCTATATATATATATATATATATATATATATATATATGAGGTGTAGCAACGTATACCTACTTTGGGTGCGAGTTCCTCAGGAGGTCAAAAGCCCATATAAACATATGTCTGCGAATCATTCGTTTTTGAGATATTAAGTTTAAATAAGTTTAAGGTATATGTTTCAGGCTGTTAAGTTCACAATCCAAGATGCAATCCAAAAACATCGATCCATAATATCTGGTAACATGCATTCTGTCTCAGATGATGCGTCGAGAAGCAGCTGCAAATGTTTGATGACTCGGTTGCCTTTTGTTTGGAAACTTAACTTGTTACAGTCGTCAAGCCTCGAATCCCACCACCGTATTTAAAAATCATATGTGCCTGATTACGATATGAATATCCTGCTATTGTTAAACGAAACACTTTCAGTTAACCCTTTACTTCACACTTTAAACGAGAGACTAGCTACGAATATACACGGATATTAGAAAATGACATAGTCTACATGACAACATAGCGAAATCTACCGTAAACATTCTCTTAACTAAAAGGAAGGATTTTCGGATATATGTTTGTGGGCATTCCCTAAATTTTTGAAAATTATTTTGATACACAATATATATATATATATATATATATATATATATATATATATATATATATATATATATATATATCTCACTATGAACCTAAAGAGCCAGGTAAATCAAACTACGTTTCACCTACGCGGATCATTAGGTAGGTTTACCTGGCTTTTTAGGTCCATAGTTAGATTTGCTCTATTTAGTGCGTTGAGCACTTTACTTAGTTACTTTTCTTTACTCGTTTTGGAGGTTTGTTTCTTTGGACTCTGAGCTTGGATTCTGGGCGATTGTTTTCGCCTCAATTACATCTTAATTCTTTCTTTTTTATCCCTTATTTTTCCTTGGGTATTGTTTTGTTCATTTACAACCCAAAACACCTAAGGTTTTTTCCAGATTATTAT
>OZ038491.1:100708113-100718113 GCA_964036315.1 Acanthosepion esculentum
TGTAGGTGTGGAAAGAAGAAACCGAATAGGGTTCTGTCCATGTGGAAAAGACATCTGGGTCATCCCATTATAACCTGCTCATTATTCTCGTTGTTGCTGCTAAGTCAAGCAAAGTACGGAAGACCACACATCACACAGTAGCCAACAAGTAAGAAAGTGTCTAAAACTATGGGTTATTTAATACTTAAATTTAAATATTTTGTACGTAATTTTATGTTATTTTGAAATATAATAGTGGTTTAGTGAAGCAAGACTTACTAATTAACCAATATCTTTGGAAAAAGAGTCTGAATCATACGTTTCCCAAAGTTATTTCCGCATTAGTGAACATAATTTATCCAAATGCAATAGAAAAATGACTCTCCGATTAACAATTCCGATAATTAAACAACTCGTAAATACAAGTTTATAGCACCTGGTATTCCCAAGCTGTTCACCATCTAGATACTTAGCAGTCTCTACGTTGCTTAACTTCGGTGATTGTACGAGATTTGGCGTTTCAACTTGATAAGCCACAACTGATAAAGAATGGAAATAAATTTAATAACAACGCCATAAAATGCAGATATTGAAACCATAGCATACTAGGATTTTCTCAATGTAGGAGTACCTTCGGTGGCATAAACCAAAAACGTTCCAAAGTTAACTAGGTAAAAACTATCTGGAACGGCCTGTATTCTATCAATTTCACTCCGACGGTTGGTGTATTTCTTGAGCTTTTCAACTTATTTGACCTTGATATTATGGTTAGCAGGAACAGCCCTGTCGATAAGGACGCCTTCTTTTAACAACGACGGTGATGTCTTGAATAGTAGCCTCCAGGACGCGCTTGCTCTGGACCTTGAAATCCCATGAGATCTTGATCGCTTCCGATCAAGGTTTATGGCTTCTGGCCGTGCCATATCTCGTCGACTTTAGTCAATAATTCCAAACATAGGCACAACTGCACATGATAGGCCATTTATACATTAGAGTGTCTGTATTCTTTTTGCGCAAGCATTCCAAAAATGAATATTATGTGCCCTTTTAAATCTCCTTGGTTGACAGCCTGCACTTTTTTTAATCATTTCATCCCAAGTAAATTGGAAAGCCAAGTATGCAGGGTGAACAGAGAGTGGAAATGAGAAAAAAATGAGTCTACAGAAGATTGAAGAAAAGGAGAATGTTGAACGGAATCTAATAAAATAGAAGATGGCGATTGACGTTAAATTGAAATTTTTGAAGATTGTATTTAACAGGGAAGCAAGTAAATGAAAGGCGGGAATAAGAGAAAAGAAACTGTTGGGGTTGACGAGGGGTTTGCATTTATCTCTTTCAACAGTAAACGGGTGGAACCTAAATACCAAACAAGTAGCACGCTTGCATTAATTTTGTTCGGCGACCAGGGATAACAGCTCGCAAAGAGTAGTTAACATGGACATATTTGCATAAAAGACAGACGGTATCCATGTAACGTCGGTGAGAATGTGGCTGATGTCGAGATGACAATTCAGTATAGATTATATCGTCTGAATATATTACCTGAGAGATGAAATTCAGGCAAGAATTAATATCTTGGTGTTGGTGTCTGTCAGCTATCTGTAGTCGTTTGATCTCATATTTACATTTATTATTATTTCGACCACATATTTAAATTTATTATTATCTATTATTATTTAATTTAAAATATTTTTTTAACATTTTCATAGTGGACGATAAATATAAGAATCTCAATTCAGTTGCGTATTTAATATCAGACTTCGTCTTCCGTAAATATTAATATATATACTAAACAGTTCTATTTTATACTATACAGAGTTCTAAATATGAAGTAACTGTTTAGGGAGACTAGCCCAGGGCTAAACGTGATCGAATGACGGCAATGCACGTAAAGAGGATTTCTGACTTGAGTACACGTGAGAATTAAGGGTGCTTTAAATATCAAAGTGTTTAAAGTCACTATGAATAAAAGTTTCACAAATTTATTTTACATATAGATTAATATTTGTTTCTTTCTTTAGATGTTCAGCGAATTAATCTACTTATACATGGTCATTTTTATTTTCTGTGTTATAGACAGTATGAGAATGTGTGTCATTTATTCAGCCGAGTTCCTCTCTATTTCCTTCCGTCCTCCACGCGAAGAAAATGTGCAGATGACGTAAGCTCTGAAACGCGAACCATACAGCCACCCCAACAATTCTTTATAGTATTGTTTAGCCAGTACAAGGCCCAAAGTCCACTCAAGGTAAAGGGATACTACATGACTCTAGTGTAAAAATGTACAAGGAGGGAGGAAATGGTGCCTTTTCTGATGCTATATAGGAAAGATAAATGTTGACCCTACACTTGAAAATGTTTGTAGTGATCTGTATTTCCCATCACACAATATAACTGCAGAGAAAGAGAATGAGTAGATCTACCTGGCTACAGATGAAATACCCTAATGAAAACGCGTCATCTCAGAGTGGGTGCCTTGGCAGATACTCACTGGAAAGGTGTGGACTGGTGGTACCAAGGAATGTTAGCTCGCCTGAATATATGACATGAACATAGTGATATATCAAGAGGCTTGCAATAATCCGTCTGTGGAAATTGGGTTGTAGGGTGGAAAATATTTCATCAACTATAAGTAACCGGCACTCTGTCATGGCCAGGGAGTAAAAAGTGGGTAGTTCCAGCACTGATGAATTGGTAATATTCCATTTTGGACCTATCTATCTCTTCGAAGTATACAGCATAGGAAATGGCGTCTGGTACATTCTGAAGCAGCAAAAAGAACCGTATTTGTCAGCAGTAATAAAAGTTGTGCATTAGATAAACGTTTGCTCATATAAATAGTTATAAAGTGTTTTACTTGGAGGGGTTACATTTTTTAAAGAATGTGAACTATTATTCGATATATTTCAAAACAACAGCTGCTTAATAGAACAATGTAGATTATTCACTATTGTCTTTCTACAACATTCTTTCTTTTACACCTTTGCTGTTAACGAAAGGAAATTTTAAATGGCACATCTCATGCCAAAATATATATAAACGGTTTGACTGTTATTTTTTACATCAGGATGGCAATATAGCATTCAAGAACAATGGGGCCACGTACCTGATACTGCATACGTTCAGTAAGAAGATTGTTAACTTTCATGACTATAGAGGTATACAGATTAATCCCATATTGAATGTTTATGTGACATGGTGTTTTTTTTTAAATTGATTCGTTGTTAGCTCGCTTAACATCGGTTGTGTATTACGTCAACATAATGAAGAGCCATTTAATAGAAACATTTTAATAATTTCATCAAAATCAATGCAATAATGCCAATAAAACGCAAGGGGTTACTTGAAGGAAAATAGAATGAAAAGAGATTAGTAAGTAGAAAGAACAATAAATGAACTGTTTTCAGGAAAACAGAATATTGAGATTGACTTTAAATTGAAATTGCATTTAAAATTAAGAATGTTGGTGGCATGTACACAAGAAACTAGCATGAGTTCCAGAGTCGATACGTTTGAGACAAAAACATTATAATAGAACTTACACTGACAAAAATGAAATTCCAACAGTAAAACGACGAAGCTGAGTTGTCAATCTAGTAGTACGCTTAAATCCATGATGTTGAGGCACGGAGAAGACCATATTCGAACAAATGCCACGAAAATATTAATAAAAAACAAAGAGAGAAACCGCGTCACTGCGGTGGAAAAGTGACTGAAGGCGAGATGTCATCTCAGGTCATGCTAGACAATATTTAACACCAGTATCTATTTTAAATATTCATAAGTGTACAATTCGCCCTTTCTTTGAATATTGCTGCCACATTTTGTCTGGTTCCCCTGACATATATTTAGAGATTCATGATAAAATCCTAAGAAGTATCTGCAATATAATTGGTCTTGACCTCGCATCTTGGCTTGTATGCCACCCCCCCCCCCGCCGCCGCCGCACTAACATAGCTTCCCTGTGCCCGTTCTATAAATACTTTCGTGGTAATTGTTGTGATGAAGTCTTAAATCTCTACGGAAACTAGACTATGAATCTAAACGCGGTACTAAATTGGCGGCAACTCTCATCATTTTACAGTCGAAATGGCTAGAGGTAGCCGTAAGTTCAATGCTAACGTTTCTTCTGTCGCGCATCGCGCTAGTGAAACTCTCTTGTGGCTTCTTGCCTCTCAGTCGACATTGATATTCACAGATTTAAATGTTCTCACAAACATAAAATAGATGTAACCTTCAACCTAATAAATGATACATATAAACTATGCAGAAAACTCGATGACGAACCACTGTATTTACAGAGCTCTTCCAACCTCCCGCCATCAATAAAAAAAACATATATCACATGCAATTTTTCCAGTGAAACAATCTTCAACGAAGCCAATAACGACTATGAAACAGGCTTAAAATATATTGGAATCTCGGCAATCCTCACACAGCACAAAAATCAGCTGGAAAAGAATCATTATACATTTCAACCCAAAGTATAACAAAAACGTAAAACAAACGTAGGAAAAATATTCATTAATCCCAAAATATTAAAAAAAACACAATAAAGAACAGCTACAGTCTCACATGGCACAACAGGATAAGTATCAACAAACCAAACATATCAATCTCACGTGTAATTTGCAGAACCTCGTAATATATCAAGTCACTGTTAAATCATCAGATAACATATATATATATATATGTATATATATATATATATATATATATATATATATATGTGTGTGTGTGTGTGTGTGTATCCCACTACTGGATTGGTTTAGACGGAATAAATTTCCAATAACCAAAAACACTAAACTATAAAAGTGCTCAAGATATTATTTTCTCAAAAATAAATATAAATATGTTATAAAAATCGCTTCGAATATGGGCATTTTGTTTCAACACTTTTGGTGTCGTCTCACGTGATGGTGTTGAATGTAGAAACTGCATTAAGTTCTACATTCAACACTGTCACCTTGAGAAGACATCTGAATGATTGAAACAAAATGCTTACTTTTGTAGTGATCTTATACCATGTTTATGTTATAAGTTTTGAATAAATTATATATATATATATATATATATATATATATATATATATATATATATATATATATATATATATGTATATATATATAAGCACTAAGCTGAAGACATTGGAAACAGCGCACGCAGAATACCGTTTATAAATACGCGAACAACACAATATGTTCTTAACATAACTGGAAGATTAAAACCAAAAGCGAAATCACAACAAAAAATATTATGAAAAATAAAGAGAACACCCACAACCTGCAACAATACATCCGTAGCTGTAAACGCTACCTGGAGAAGAAAATACCTAATATTTTCGTCTCAGACTAACACAAAAAATAGATAAACGATCAGAGCTCCTCTCAAAATGTAGATACGAAAACGTTTTACTACATTACTTAAAAATCGAAGACATAAAATGAACAAGAAGAAATAATAAAATAAAAAAATTGAAATATAATAAGCAAAAGAAATGAATCCAAGCCAATAAATAAGTAAATATTTTAAGTAAATAATAACACTAACAAACGACGAACGCACAAAGAACACAGTAAAATGTAATAATAATAACCACCAAGAAATAATCAATAAAAATAACACACACACACACACACCACTATAAATATCTCCTAAAATGCATCCGGATCCACAATTAGTCCCACTCAATAGACAGTCAAATAATTCGAAACATAACCGTAACCGCCACCAAAATAACCGTTATAACAATAAAATAGTCTAGACACAATACTTAACTGGCCTGAATTTATAAATAGTCTAGCAAAAACGGAAACCACATGGTCTGACGATTGGATGAAACAGTCTGTCACCTCTGGGTGGGGATTTCAATATCCCCTTTTATATTTACATACGCTCTATCCCTGATATTGGGCACTTTAACCCATAAATACAGCATACATTAAAATGATATTATATCATGCGTGTCTCTCTCTCGCTCTCTCTCACTCTCTCTCTCTCTATATATATATATATAAATATATGTCTCTCTGTGTGCGAGTGTATATGATAGAGAGTGAGCGTCGATTTTATCTAAGTATGTGTGTATGCACACGCGTCCGTAGCATAACTGTTTCAGTGCAGTAAAATTAAGAATCGCTTCTACTTACAATCAACTCTACTGCGCACATTTCTGGCTAATAAAAATGTGGACACTACCAGCATTTGTTATCGATAGGAGTAATCTTAACACTATATGATACAATGATGACATTGTTTTTATAGTCGTTTCAGAAAGAAAAGTATGACACCTTGACGGGCTACTAGGAGAGAGAAAAACGGGAAAAAAACATCAAATTCAAGAATATATGGTTAACGCCAAATCAAAAGAGATGTTAGATAGGAATTAGAAATACAAATATGAAGCCGGTTCGGAAGTTTAAATATCTGGGAAATGATTGAATGAAGGATGGGAAATGCGAATGAGCATTGAACTTGCTAAAGGAGTATTCTAAAAGTTAAAATGCCATCGAGAAACGGATACAAAAGTTCTTTCGAGACGAAACAAAAATAAGAGTGTTGGATTGCTGTGTTATCCATCATCTCATATAGTAATGAATGACAAAATTTCCTCACCGATAACGAGAGGACTAGAGGTAGTCGATATGCGATTGTATAGAAGCTTACGCAACATTCCATAGACGGATCGAGTAATCATCAATGGAGTCTTAAATGAACTTGCAGCAGAGAGAATTATTCTGTTACTGAATCAGGAAAGAATTTGAGCGGGAGCGTGCTGATGAGAATGGATGGCGTAACTAGAAGGCAGGAGCCATATCAATGTGATAAAAACGGCTAAGAGTCTTAAGGGATGGGAAGATTTGGAGAGCCATGATTGCCTATACACTAAAATAACTATCTGGAAGGCCCAAAGGTATCTTACTGACAGAGCAAAGATTTATCCAGGACTTTCACTCCTGTTGCTTTATACCACTCGTCTTGAATACATCATGGCTTCTATATCCTGAAACGGTTGTAATGGTGTCCATTCCTGACATCTTCCTTCTCTCATTCAACTAAATCCTTCATTTATGCGCACACCGTGTAAGCCTGTCATTTCATAAATACATTTGCCCACAAAGTAACGAACAAACCCGAATAGACTGCCTATGAATAGACTGCCTTTATTATCAATGATTATCTGCATTTCCTGCGCTTTTTTAATTAATCAATATACGCTGAGATTCATGAGTCCAATGTAAGTAAGTTTCAACATATATCGATCCCCGAACTAAATACACACACACACACACGCAAACGCAAACACACACACACACACACACATATATATATATATATATATATATATATATATATATATATATATATATATATATATATATATATATATATATATAAGGAATTGATGAAATAGAATGCAAAAATTTATTTGAAGAGGAACACTTTGTAAAATGGGGATTTAATTTTCAATTACCTTGTATATATTCAGTCTGTGTCTTCGCAGTCACTTACACACAGACAGACACACGCACACACGTCATCGTACACACACACTCCTGACTTGCTTAAAAATACTAATTCTACTACAACTAATAATAACAGTAATATACTACTACTAGTATATATATATATATATATATATATATATATATATATATATATATATATATATATATATATGTGTGTAATTCGTAAGAACATAATGTCTTAGTGAAAAGGTTGACGCCTCACACTATGTCAAACGAAACGTTAGGAAGGAAGCCATCATTAATATCGGAAAGTATTATGTGATACTGTTTTTAGACTCTAGTTATATAGTCTCCAGCCAATTTGAAATTTTTCGCAAATTTCAATCGAGAATAATAATGGCTGTTCGTTTAATAAATACAAAATGTTTCTATATGAGCAAATGGCAAGAACATTAGACTAAATAATTTGTTCCTTTTCCATATTAACGCATTAACTGTCAAATCATTTTAATGCACATTTTTCGCCCATACAGGTGTCTTAGGAGTTTATTTATTCCTTATGTTTAATTTCAGTAGTTACCATTGTCATTCTTATAGAAACTAGAACATCCAATATATATGTGTATAAAACATCAAAAAATAATATCGATTAGAAATAATAAAAAATATACTTTTCAAAATAGTCATTACTTTTTGTCTCGTGAATTGTAAAATTACGATAGAATAGTTTTGTAAAATATACTTCTGCAAATGAAATACATGTAAGCAATTCAATGTAAATACAAGAAATAACATGTAGGGAGTTTAATTTAACACAAATGGGGCTCATGGCAGGTAATGGATTAAACATCGGGGGGAAATTCCCTACAATTTATCCAGTTCAACAATCAGCTAGTTAACGCTAGAGGTTACATGAGAAGAAACTTTGTGATACCAACAATGATGACTGGGACAATAGCTCGACTGTAAATAAAGATAACTCCCCATCCCCCCAAAAATCTGACAGAAAGAAAGATATTGTATTCGATAGAACATATCCCAACAGGGTTGACGTCAGAATTATGGCCCGTTTCGTCACACTCCGAGAAAATATATTGATTCGAAATTGATTATCAGTAAATTATCACCGTCCACTATAACGCTACTCCCTGTGTAATATGTTAAATTGGGAAGATGTTTCTTCACCAAGAAGGTTATTTATATGGAAATGGAAATAAATTAAGGGTCGATATATTATGAATGACATTTTATAGTTCTCTCCCTTGAGAAATGTATATCTTTTTATTCTTCATAACGCAATCAAAGAGCAGACGAGAAATCATTCAAATTCAAATCATCTGGATATATTTTTGCATTCTCCACGTTAACGCAATTTAGAGGTACATTAATTCAATATCGCTGGCTATAATGCAACGTTTCTGCGAAATTTAGATACAGAAATAAAAATCGGACATTTCCTCTCATACTTGATAATTTTGCGACCACCTGCGTTAGTTTGCGAGGAAGGAGTATTAAACTATATATATATATATATATATATATATATATATATATATATATATATATATATATATGACGACAAAACCAAGCGGCAGTCTGTTACATGCTTGAACACAATATGAAAGCCATACTCTCTATCTCTGATATTTTATTCTATCTATATCTTTATATTATATTTATGTATAAGTATTGCTCACGTTAAAATTATATATTTATCACCCCTATATATATATATATATATATATGTATATATATATATATATATATATATATATATATATATATATATATATCCTCAACGGTAGCATGAGTTTCATGTACAACGCAACCTTCGAGTGCTGACTCGAGACTGACCGTTACATAATTCAAATTTAATAAAATATCTGCTTAATTCAATGTTCCGGCAGCCTATATAGTATACGGGGATTAATATTTTCTAATATAAAATAGAAAGCAGAGATTGTTAATGTAAAAAATTATATTTAAAATAAACGGCTATAATTTTTTTAATTTTGCATTTATAATAAACGTAAAATGACTATTAACAGATATATTGTGCAGTAGATCTCAATACAAATCTGTAGGTGATGCCACTATTTTCGCGCTAATTTATCATATTCTTCTGGGCAAGACTTAATTCTATGTATTAGAGAGTAAATAATTTCGAAATTCAATGCACGTTATCTTTTTATGAGAAAGAGATAAACTGATTTTTCGTTCTATGTTATTGACTAATCACACTAAAGATATCAGGTAACGATATTTTTTCATTCAGTGCCGAGAGATTATGGAATGTAGGTCTTTAAAATAAGGTTAAATATTACTTTCATTTTTGTCGAAGACGAAGCCTTCATTGAGCAAATTAAATTACAAGCTTATACCAATTGATTCATTAACAAGGCTTACACAATTAACGCAGTCTTAACCAAGCTTGGCTTATCGATCTAATCCTCTTTCTATATTTCATAAATTATCTGCCTAAGGATGTACTCTTATTCCGTGTGAATATCTCATATGCTGCTGATACACCTTTATATGCAGTTCCAAGATGC
>OZ038491.1:100728113-100773113 GCA_964036315.1 Acanthosepion esculentum
GCATTCTAATTGTTCCTTCTACTGTTTTTCGTTTTATTAACTTTCTTTTTCTTTCTTTTCTTTCTTTCTTTTCTTTCTTTCTTTCTTTCATGACATTTCCCCACAATGACACACCCCAAACCCCTCTTTTCCAACTTTCATGCCGCATGTCTTGGGCCTCGTTCTTTTTTCTTTCTTACACGTTTTAACTTTCTTCTTCTCTCCTCGCATATTATATTCACCCCTTTTCAATCAACTTCATCGATGCATTTCTTCACTATTATTTGTGCTAATTGTCATCTTCATCTAACTGTCACTTCCTCTCTGAAACTCTCATCAGTTTCTTTTGTCACTTTCATTTTTCACTCTATACTTCCATTCTATATTTATTTTCATACCTTCAATATTTTAATTATTAATTTCCTATTTTTTCTTTTCTTTTTTGGCTATCTATCGTTCTTTCCTTCTTCCCTTATTCTTTTACTTCTGTCTATATATCTGAGATTAGGTATAGTAACTATATACATTGTACGGACTGTTGTTCTCATTTTTATTGTCCATTATGGATAAAAGACTCGGTTCAAGTAATCAAGTGACTCAACCCAAAGAGTTGTAAGTTCAATACCTGACCACAGTAGAGATGAACAAAAACATGGAGATTTGAGTTACTAAAGGGAATCCGCTAAAACTGAGATATCCATAGAAAAAAAATATGGCCAGTGGAACTAGAACAATCTAACCCGGTAGACTAAATAAAGAGTTCGGGTCGAAATTGCAGCGTATATCATCTGGAGAAAGCCGGGGCGTACAAACGTAGCCGATATGACAATAAAAATGCGGACAACAGTCCGAACAGTGGGAATAGTGTAAACGAAATTTATCTTTATCTCTCTCTTTTTCGTTGTTTTATTTTTACTTTGTCGTTTCTTATAATTCTTTCCTTTTTTCATTTTACCTTCCAATTCATTCACTCATATTTGCCAGTCATTTTATCTTGCGATTTCTAATTTAATTCCAAATAATTCTCTAATTTCCTTAAATTTCAAACTTTCGATTACTCTCGTTTTCAACCTATTCTGTGTCGAATAGCCTTTTACATTCTATTTGTTTGTGTTTGCTTTATTTTCTATCTGTTTGTCACATATTCATTTTATTTTTCTCCGATGTTTTTCAACATTCATTCTATTTCAGTCTCGCTTATTTCATTTTACTCTGGTTTGTACCATCTTTAATTCATCCTAAATAATTCCCTTTTTTTATTTTCACTTCTTATTTGTCTTCAATTACCCCTCTTGTCTTCACAATGTTTCGTTTCTTAACTAAACAGATTTTGCTGATTTTGCACGCCTTCTTGTTTATTCTAATTTCTATTTCGTTCTTAAATCTCTTTTTCATTTTTTAGCTTTCAAATTTGCTTATTTTTCGACACCCCATTGCAATCCATCAGCATTTTGACTCCTTTTGTTCATATTGTCGAATCAATCCTACGAAACTATCTCATTTATAATAAATTCATTTATAAGATAGGATATTAATAACATTATGAGATTATATCAAATAAAGTGATTCATACCATGTGAGTCCAAATTTTTCAATTTAATACATAACACATTAACACCCTACGCAAGACTGATTGCCCTCTTATTCTGTCAATATTAACACTATTTCTTTTTTCGGCTCCCACAAGGTATGCTATTAATTCGTTTCCTTCTCTTCTCCAGTATATTTTCCCCGATCTATTTTTCTTTCTTTCATATCATACTGCCTCTTTTTATTTTTTAAATATTTATTCACCTGTATTAGTTTGCTTCCAATATATTTAATATTGGACTCCAACGGCTTTGCGTTTCCTTTTTTTTTTCGTTTGTCTCTATTCTGTAGTCTTTCATCCTTCTTCTTTTTCTCAGACTTTATTAATTCATTATCTTTCCTTTCTTTCCGCCTTCATCTTTTACTCTTTCTTTATCTATTTTTCTCAAAGCTTAACATGGAATGAGTTACAACTAATTCTAACACAGGAAAAGGCATAATTAATAATAACAACAAAGCAAATAAGCTAAAATTTGATGGAAGAATTTACACTATCACCTGTAATAATTGGCACAAGTAATACATAGGAGAAACGTCAATGAATTATATGTACAGGAAAGGCATATTTTACAAAAGAATACACTCAGTGCATTAGTTGCTCACCATAATGAGCCTGACCATATTTTTGATTAAAAAAAAAATGCTTAAAAGAGAAAGCAATTTACTTAAACGAAACTGAATACAAAGTGGTTTATTCGCTTGATGACCCACAGTAAATTTACGTCAAGATTCTTACAATATTTCTCCTGCCTTCGCACATCTTCTGTCATCAACATGTTGGAAATTTAAAAGAAGGTGATAAAACGTATAGAAAATAAACTAAATGAAATCGGTTAGATTGCAAACAGACAACTTTATACATTCTAAAATGTCAGCGTCCACTCTACTTCGTGCTCATCTGTAGTTGAATCAACGTTAATATCACTTTGGTTTGCACTTCCCTAATTTTTTAAAATGTTAATGTTTTAAATATTATACACTTTCTCTAATTGCTTGATATATATATATATATATTCACTTTATCTTGAATGATATAAAATCGATCTACTAGAATAATTAGTGAAATTATTCATTTTTTTTTGCTTTTTCCTTTATTTTATTTTCATTTTTCATTTCAGTCGTTTCCTTTTACATTATTTTTTCACGATTTCTTCATATTTTATCCCCTTCTATTCTTCCATGTTTCTTTCTATTTGTTTTTCCTATTATATCTTCTTCTCGGCTTTTCCAGCCAAGGACATTAAACAGGCAAATAATCCTCTGATAAATCTTTAGCATGAGTGTGGGGGGAGGCAAATCATGATTACTTCTAGTGGAATCACGCACACGCCTTTTTAGAATTTGATTGGCAGTTGACCTTTCGGCCAATCGCCGCACAGATTGAGTATCAGCTCAGTGTAAGAAGGCGAAATTTTAAAGCTAGCAACCTGGAAGTTGGTACGGCAGATATGGTATTTTTATATGAGAACATATGCGAGACAAAGTATTGCTTTCAATCTGGGCAGCAACCTTTGAACCAAGCGTGATTTTCCACGTGATATAAAATGATATATATACATACATACATATATATCTATATATATATATATATCTATATCTATCTCTCTCTCTCTCTATATATATATATATATATATATATATGTATATATAAATAAAAAGGAAAGAACAGTAAAATATAAAATCCGGTGTTCTTATAGATATTTTTATTTTTACACAATAGTGCTCAATGTAAATTTAAATTTACAGAGCATTAATATTATAAATTAATAGATTTAAAATATGGTTTTACCGCTACACAGTGATAACCATGTTTCAGAAATGGAAGCTAAAGCCCCTGAATTTAATTTTGTTATTAAACCAAAGACATTAGTTCCATTTCCTCATCAAGCGAATTAGCTTCCATTTCTGAAACATGGTTATCACTGTGTAGCGTTAAAACCATATTTTAAATCTATTAATTTATAATATATATATATATATATATATATAAACATGTACCTACTGCGTTATTTAAAATTAAAACTCATATTACTCGTCTAGATAGTGTTAAGTCTGTAGCTTCGAGTGTATTATTTCTAACTGAAACGTAAATAAAATAATTTTAAGCGTGTTTTTTTAAATTTTCACATCCTGCTTTATGTCTTAAGCTGTTTATCTTGAAATTTTTCTCACAGAAAAATACGATTAAACAACAGTATGTGATACTAAGTATATGAAAAGATCCATTGTATTTGGTAGGGTTTATCATTTATCATCACGTAGATGCTACAGGCCGTCGGAAAGATGTGCCTTTAAAATCGGAAGCAAGGTAGTTAGACAGGGTTAGTATTATCGGATGGGTTTAACAAAAATCAGAGAAATATAGTTTTAAAAAAGGAGAAAATATTGGCATTAAAAAAAACGAAAATAAAATGTTAGAATGGCGAAAAATGTTTGGAAATAACTTAAACTTTTAATAAGCGAGAAAAATTCATACCCTTGGCAAAAATCTTCGAATAAGAAGAAAGCAGGAATAATAATAATAATAGAAAATCAAATATCATCTGCTTTCGTTGTGGAAGAACCGAGCATGTACGTGCGAAATATCAGTTTTATACAAGGAGTGATTTTTGTAAAAATGTAAAAGCCTTTTCGAATGAGCGAACATATGCCTTTTCGTTTGGTTTGGATACTATACCCAATAATAATAATTCTTACTTAGTCGATACGGCTGCGACAAATCATGTAATTACAGATGAAACAATATTTATTAACTTTGACCCCTAATTCGAGCCAGATTCACATTTTATCGAGTTGGATGACGGTACTAGAGCTAATAATTTAGTTTTAAAAAGAGGCGATGCCTGTATTTATTTACGAGATACTAAAGGAAATATCTGTAAATGTTTATTAAAAAGGGCTTTATATATCCCAAAATTTAAACAAATTATTTTCTCGGTTCAGTCTGCTGTTAAACCTGGTGTTAAAGTTAATTTTCCCCGATAATAATAAGAAAAATATCGAATATTAAGAATATTATTTAAAAATAAGTTAAATAAGACACTGCATTTTCATGTATATAAAAACAACAACCGGATAAATGAGCGTGGAAATAAAAAAAATATTAATGAAGAGTAACTATTAAGGATGAATGTAGAGCTATAATTGTTGCACCTAACGGATATACGAGTGACTGGGTACTTCATGGAAAAAAAAAAAGAAAATGACGGCATGGAAAGTGTAACACAGTTTTGATCCTTTCATTTTCGATTTAAGATATAAAAAATGCTGGGAATTGTTGTAATAATACGTTCTTGTGTGAAATAATTTTTGCGTAATATAGGTGAAAATCATTAAATTTTAATTGAATAAAAAAACTCCTACTGATCCTTCTCATTCTCCAATTTTATCTATCACAAAAATGTT
The DNA here is from genome assembly GCA_964036315.1 of Acanthosepion esculentum. Taxonomy (NCBI): domain Eukaryota; kingdom Metazoa; phylum Mollusca; class Cephalopoda; order Sepiida; family Sepiidae; genus Acanthosepion; species Acanthosepion esculentum. The sequence goes on from OZ038491.1 coordinate 100,733,088, forward strand.
TCAAAATTTATAATATACCCCCATACACTTCAAATTGATATCTGAAGAGTATTGGTATGGGTATTTTATGAGTGCCAATTTAAATGATTTGAGTAAGGAGGGTTTATGTTTTAAACCCGATGATCCACGGCAAAATCATTCTGGAAGTGGGTCTCAGCGTTGTTCATAAAGGGCGGTAATATCTTTCCGAAAGTATCCAGGTAAACACGAGACGCCGTAGATCAAGGGATGCTAACTGTCTATCCCTAATTTCAGAAATGGAATGTCGTATCCGTGTAGGTCGCACTTTGATACCCCGAGTGAATATAGAGCATGCACGTCTCCTCAGTCTAGGCGAGATTCACACCAATAAACGATCAGAACGCAACTAAAGTATGTTCAGCGTCAATATACGGTGATGCCACTAAGCATTATTTGTACCTAACTTGGAATATCAATGACTTGGAATATCAATGTATCTTACTACATAAATCGCAATTCTGATCCGATTCATCATATTTTGTGATTTGGTTTTAATCAATATCCGAGAAAAAGCAAAACAATGAATGTATGGCACACTAAAAGGATCATAGGTTTCATTGGCTTAATCATACACCAGAATATATTGATTACTTATCTGATTCAATGCCAAAGAAAGAAAATATCGAATATATATATATATATATATATATATATATATATATATATACATATATGCGCACATGTAATTGCACGTACATATAAATATATTTATTCCTTACGTGTTATGAATAGAGTGCTAAAACTTGGTCTCAAACACATTAAATAGAGAATCTCGATCTATTGTTTCCGACATAGAAACCAGGGCCGTTTCTAGTGTTGCCAGGTCCTGTCTAATTATTTGGATATTGCACCTGTATGCTGTGAAACCTCTCCTAAATATAATACTGTATGTAACTACTTCCCCTCCGCCTTTGAGATACTTACTTTTGTCCATCAAAACGTGATATATGATAGAGTGAGAGTGTGTGTGAGACAGATATATATATATATATATATATATATATATATATATATATATATATATATATTTTGAAGGTACAGAATTTTATCACAGCAATAAACGTATGAAGCTTGATATGACTAGACATATTAAAAACGGACGAAGGAACCGGATTCGCTCCCGCTCATAATGCTTACAACGGGAGAATTAATTTAAATTAAAAAAACACAGAAAATGTACAATGAAAAGGAAATGTGGAGGAGGAGTGAAAAAAATTAAAAATTATGAGCAAAAGGAGCTAGAGGCAAATAACAGCGAGCCCCAACAAACACTCACGTTGTTTGCACAAGGAAGGCTTGCGGGATCCCGATGTAAAGTGCCTCCAGCACCTTAAGGTGAAATAACGAATGTGACCGGGACAACACGGTGAACCGGTCAACACTAACAGCTCCTTTTGCTCATAATTTTTTCCCCTCCTCCACCATATTTCCTTTTCATTGTACATTTTCTGTATTTTTTAATTTAAATTAAATCCCCCGTTGTAAGCCTGATGAGCGGGAGCGAAACCGGTTGCTTCGGCCGTATTTAATATGTCTAGTAATATCAAGCTTCATACGTTTATTGCTGTGTGATATATATATATATATATATATATATATATATATATATATATATATATATATATATATATATATATATATATATATATATATATATATATATATAGATAGATAGATACAAGTTAGTTAATGGATCAATTCAGAGGCCCACGCCTAATATTCTAATTACGTTCTTTAGATGAGAGAGTGCATTCGCATATATTTCGTGTCCATGACGGAAATAAGAGAGAAAAACTACAAGAAATAAAATCGACTACTTTCTGGAATTTTTCCTTTTCTTCGGTGGCCCTCTCTGTTTTTTTTTGTTTTTTGTATTTTGTTTTGTTGTTGTTTTTTCTTTTGTCTCGATCGCTTTCTTAATGCTGGGGTCGTGCGATCGAGGTTTAAGGTGGTCACGGTGTGTATATGTCAAAAAACCAGTATAAGAGAAGGAAAAAAAATCTGAATTTAAAACCGTATGTTTCCCTAGTAGGGGCACATATTTGATATGCAGTAAAAGTCTGTTCAGCTTAGTTGCAATAGAAACACAGGTTTAATCTATCTCTGTTAAAAAAAGCACAAACGGGCCCAAGGAGGTGAGCGTACTCGGAAAGAAACAGCCATACTGAAAATACGAAATCGCTCTTATTTACTGTGTTCCTTCAAATCAAAACAGCACTGATGATGTTGACGTGTACAGGCTTGACTTGATCGACTGATTCAAATGATTTTGATGAAGCCCTACATGGTTGAAATATCTGCAAACGCAAAGAACCGTATGCATAGCAATATGGAGATAAAGGGAGATAAGCAGGCATATTGCAAATGCAATAGTTAGATTATGTAAACAGTTTAGTAGAGAGGAAAAAACTGGATAAATGTGATAATATCGACCCTAGCCTTTATTGTACACATGCTTGGCTTTTGCATATTTCAGTACACACGACTGAGTTAGGATAGAATAGGGTATTACACACACACACACACACACACACACACACACACACACACACACACACACACACACACACACACACACGGACGCACGCACGCACACACATATCATTTCATATATGAATTATCTAAATATTGTTTAAGTTTGAACATGGAAACCGATATTTATTGCTTTAAGTGATTTTTATAGTGGTTTTATTCATCATTATGAAAAAGTTCATTCTTTCTCCAATAATAAGTTAATACATTTAGCTGAACAACTTACCGTTTTCCTATCTATCTATCTATCTATCTATCTATCTATCTATCTATCTATCTGTGCCTTCTCCTTCGTTTGATTGTTCTAGAGTTCATTCTTAAGTTCTTACTTTTCCTCCCTTCCTTCCTATTTCCGACTATTGATTTGTTACTTTAGATCTATTTTATCGTTCGGTCTTTTGTGATTTTTTTTGTGCGTTCTTTCTTTATTTACTCGTTTCTTTTTATTCTTCCTTCATTCCTTGCTAACTATCAATCTATCTATCTATCTATCTATTTATCTATCTATTCCTTCTTTTTTACTTTACAACTTTCAAATCGTTCGCTCGATGTGCTTTTATTTGTACGTTCTTAGTTATTCATTCGTTTCATTCTATTTTTTCTTCCTTCTTACCTTCCATCCTTACTTATTTCTTCCTTACTATGTATCTATCTATCTATCTGTCTATTCCTTTCTGATGTGCGGCTAAGTAACAATTTTCGGCTCGGAAAGCGAAATCAACGGTCAGGGTTGAAGTACTGAACTAGTCTGTTGCAAAATCTTTCGCACAAAAACACTTTGTAAATACATGAATCCATCTTTCTTAAATAGCAGTCTAGACTATGTTCTGTGCAGATGGTATTTGACTAGTCTACAGAAAGGAATGTGCTGAATTACTGACAAAGCACGCTATCTTTCCCAGGATTCTACTGTCAAGCAGAGATAAGAAGAGCTGCCAGTGGAACACCATGATGATGTGTATCCATTAGGGATATGATCTTAATTTTTATTCTCTACTTCATTCTTTTCTATCTATCTATCTATCTATCTATCTATCTATCAAAGAAAATGAATTTTAAAAGTGGATTTCCTTCTCACAATAGCAACAGGGACAAATTGAAAACAACAATATTATATATTTTTTTATCTGTCTATATTTCTGACATGGATTATTTTTACTATTTAAACTATATATATTGTTCAGACTGGTGGACTCATCTTTATTGAAATATTCCCGAGATTTCGGTCGTTGAAAGCTCCGACTTTCTTCAGGTGATATACGTTATAATTAGGAACCGATCGTTTTATTTCGTCCACGGGATAGATTGATCTCGTTCCACGTGTCATGACTTTTCTGTTAAGTTTTAGTTCATTCCCTTTAGTAACTCAAATCTCCAAATGATTCGACCCAAAGAATCGTGAGTTCAAAAACTGGTCACAGCATAGGTGAAAAAAACCTTGACAGTGTAGGTAAAAGGAAAAGGAAAAGTGATCATAGCCGACGCGCATCACGTATTTATTAGTATATACTTCCTGGCTCTGTTTAAATATATTGAGCACTTTTTTGTTTGAAACATAGATTAAATAAATAATTTTCACTTCCATATACAGTTGCTAATATCTCGTAATTTATTTTTTATTCATATATATATATATATATATATATATATATATATAATCATTTTCTCATGTATATTACATTTATTGTCCTTCTAAAGTACCAAAAAGATACATATGTTCGAATCTGAGCATGGCCGATTAGTTGCTGCTATAACAGGGTAGGTCCTCCCAAAATGTGACACATTTGTATATATACAAATATTAGTGTGAGAAGATTTGGTAGTCGGAACTGTTCTGAAGCCGGCGAGGGTCATTTTGACCGAGAGTTTAGCAATCCAATGCGCCTTTGCAATTTCAGTGTCACACTTTCCGTCCTCTGTTAAAACATTTCCTATTTATATATACATTGGAGTTACCAATTTGAGCCATCGACTTAATTTTAAGTTTCGGAAACTGGTATCCCTAAGAGCCACCATCTATCTAATGGCCAGATTCAATGCTATTTAATTCCGGTGATCAGACAAAAACAGTTTCTTTAATGCAAGTTTTAATGTAAACACTTTCGATATTTTACATTTTGGTGAAAAATATACGTCTGTATTACATGTGGAATAAACGATTCAGAATACCGAATAGCCGGAAGAATAAAAGTAGGGTAACAGCTTTTGTGTATCACCGCTCAGGTGAGGATAGAAATAGAATATGAGCTGGATTAAACAGGCAGAACTCATTATCGAATTAGTTACGATGGCGGAAAAATTTCAAGTTGAACTCACATCCTTAAACCAAGCACGATGCCCTTATCATCCCGAGATTTAAATTAACATTCACCGTTTGGAAATGATGCATACATTTTATGCAATTGCAGGCATCTTGAATTGCCAAATTCTTTAGAGGAAGCTAATTTAGAGAAACTTGAATATTCCTCAATAGCTAGAAAGTTGAAATAACCTGTACAGATTTACGAGACAGAAGAGATTTAGAAAAATATGCATGAAACGAGCGCATATATGAATATATTATTCAGAATGTACATTTAAACATAAATACATATACATATATATATATATATATATATATATATATATATATATATATATATATATATAATCATATAATGCCATTTTACAGTTCTACGAATTTCCTGTCAACTCCCTTATATTGGAACACTTGTTTTGCAAAAGATTCCACACCTAGAACGGATAAATTTTCATTTTTAAAATACCTATGACAGAGCGTTTCCATGCATGATTTTACCCACCCCCCACAACAATTATCGCTGTTACAATTAATTTTTCTTTGTTTGTAATTTACCCTGAAGATGATCTTGGAGAAGTATAGGATTGTTGTATACGGAGTAAATTTCAAGAACAAAAAATACTATTCTTAAAAGGGTGATCAATACAGAGTAGAGCAAATATAATTTATTCGAAAATTATAACATAGGTATGTTAGAAAATCACTACAAAATTACCAATTTTGTGTTGAAACACCATCACTTGATAAAACATCAGGTGTTGAAACAAAATAGTTTTGTAGTGATTTTATAACAAATCTATATTATCATTTTCGAATAAATTATATATATAATGTTGATATTACCTGTCAAGTTTGGTGGTGATGAGATAGTTATGACCCAACAGTTGCTTGAGAAATTCTGTAAACGGTAATGTTCGGAAGCCAGCGATGGCTGTGATAGCACGAAGTCTGAAGTTAGCGTGATCGAGATTATGAGAGTTGTCGCCTCGCTAAAACTGTTGACCATACCAGATTATGCACATTCTACCAGACACTACCACTAAGTACCGTTAAGCGTAGTTGCATTATAAACAACAGGTGGGCTATGGGATGTGGGAAAAGACAAATGCGCACGAACAGGCGTTTGCAACATTGTTTAGCTGGCCACCCATGCAGACGGTAATGGTTCTAAAAATAGATAAGTTTCCCATTATATATATATATATATATATATATATATATATATATATATATATATATATATATATATATAATATTTTTTGTTTTTAAAAATATGATTCCTTCGCTACATAAGAGTTCTCATGTTTCGAAAGCGAGAGCCGAGACCCCTAACATAATTGTTGATGTTATGTTGAGTTAAGGTGCCTGGACCCGCTTCCTCGTCAAGCGAGAATTTTGGAATAAGCTATCTTTTGGTTAGCGCGTGTTTATAAGTGTGGTCTCATTGGAACATTAGTTGCTATGGAAACGGCTAGTGTCGGCCATTTTGATTTGTTGGTTCAAAGAGCTAAGAATTATTTTTTTTATCTACAGACCAGTCCCCTTCGAAAAATGTGTGTCAAGTTACAATGGGGGGTCTATTTCAAGACTGATAGTAGGTTAAGCTGGTCAAACGGCAATTTTTTATGGCTTTGCCGCGGGTCGTTAAGTATCGAGAAGGTTGTGTTTCATTATTATCTATTTAATCTTTTTATTTATTTGTTTATTCACATGGCTTTTTTAAAATACTTTAACAAAGGGTTTTTCTCAATAATTATTGGGCTGAGCTTTTAAGGCTTTTAAACTATGGACTTTATTTGTTTATATCTATTTATGAATTATTTAAAGCGAAATAATTAATAAATTAATAAATAGATATATATTTTTGAAAATAAAAGCAAAAATACTAAGGAACACCGGATTATTTACCTAACGTGTTCTTTCCTATTTTTCTGCATACCTGCATATATATATATATATATATATATATATATATATATAGATATATATATATATATAGAGAGAGAGAGAGAGATAGATAGATAGATAGATAGATAGGTGTGTGTGTGTGTGTGTATTCTCTTTAAAACTGATCGTGTTTCTGAATTAATTTACTTTAATTATGTATCCCTGGTAATATTTTAAAAAAATATATGTTTCTGGTAATATTGACAAAATGATGTTTATACTTTCATATTGTCTGACCACAGTTTGGGGGTTAACTATTGGCCCATAGCTGGGACCGATACAAGTGGTACCACTCCCGGTGAGGAGATTCTTCCCTTCTCAAAAACTCCTCATGTGAGGCCTTGTTGCCGGATGTAGTTTATCGTTATACCTAGAACGAAAACATATCTTAGCCGACGTATTTCCACCACTGATTCATTTTATCAATCCAAATCACATTGCTACAATTATATTTTAACAGATGTAAAAATGGTGTCTGCTTTTCAATTTTAATATTTAAGTGGCGCTCATAAATATTCATTGGTTTAACTGAAAAATCTAGGTAAATTATGGCAGCTGATAAGTCACGTAATTTAATGTCTAATAAACGAAAGTGATTAAATGATGTCCTAGATTATTTTTTTTATGCAGATAATATTTAAATTATTTTTGTATGGGAGAAATGTATGTATCATATATTTAAAATATATACAAGGTTCTTAATTTAGCCGTTTGTGATATTTTTTGACGTTTTTTAGTTATCTGCATTGGTTTGGGTAGGGAGTAATTCATTCAAGATTATCAAACACCAACCCCTATTCATCGGACATGTTTCCGGTAGTAGCATTCTGACTGGGACTAATTCATTTAGACTGACATCTTTAAATTTCTAAGTGAGAATTGCGCCACTGAGGTTTCTTCTTGGGTCAAAGACGTCATGAATGTTCTCATTCCTTCTCGGAAATACTAGGGGAAACTTCAATCATTTCCAGGGTTCTCATCAGCATGCCCGGCCACTATAGCACACAAGAAACACTATATTCGATCATACCAGCGCGGCAGCTCCTGTCACAACATATGCCTATTCTTTGCTACTCGTAAGAAATGTAAACGAATCCACGAAGGAGCAAAGTTCCTGTTTTTCCAGCGATTGATGTACAGCATTGCATCGAAGAACTTTGATCCATGCCATTACTATAATAGCGTATTAAGTAAGTGTAATATCTCTGTCTCTCTATCTCTCTCTCTATCTCTCTATACATACATACATACATACATACATACATATATATATATATATATATATATATATATATATATATATATATATATATATATATATATATATATATATATATATATATAGGTGACTATACTCGTGTCGAAAAACCTTCGAATTCTTGATTTAATAATAGCCAAATCAATCTCGAAGGGAAAAAAGGTTTTAAAAAAGAAAGAGCCAGGAACATGAAAGCCTGTCGAAAATAATCGCACAGATACAGGTTTAAGGCCCAAAGAAGAAAAAAACAATACGAGTAAACAACTAACTAAAGAGCTCGATACAAACGTAGAGCAAACCTACTCAAAAATAATGAGCCAGACAAACCTACCAAGGTTCCACATAGGCAGATCGTCATTTGTTGGTAGGTTTGTCTGGCTCATTAGGTTTGACTATATATATATATATATATATATATATATATATATATATATATATATATATATATATATATATATATATATATATATAAATATATAGGCACCTCGAGTTGATATAATGGTTAGAAAGCTTGTCTCGCTAGAAAAATAACGAGTAGTGAGTTCGATCCTCACTGGGTACCCCCTACTTTCGGCCTTGTGCCACATCTAAGCTAGCTAGATAGATAGATAGAATTAATCATAAGTAATTCATCGGCTATTTCGTTCTATATTTGGGACTCAACAGCAGTGCGCATCCACTACCGAGAATTGAAACCCAGAACAGTAACGCCATATCATCTGTACAAACAGGCCTCGGTGACGAAGAGGTGACGAATTAGACTCCATATAGCGCCACTCGGTCATGTATTCCGTGGTGGAACTCATCCTAGTTTCTCTTTACACATAGGAGTGTGCCTCCCCGAGCTATGACTTCTATCCCCAAGCCGCTCAGTCCAGAGCATTAGAAGCCGGTTCAAACAAGGATATATAGATAGAAATAATTAGGAGGATTTGAAATAATCATATGTATGTAATTCATCGAGTACTTATATATATATATATATATATATATATATATATATATATATATATATATATATATATATATATAAAGGACAAGTAATCGATCCGTTTTTTATAAAAATTCGGGTGGATCCTAGTAATATTAATTATTAAAACTTTATTTTTTACACCAAACAAAAAAAAAAATTACCCCAAAATCGGAATTTACTATTTCAAACCATTCTTCAAGGGCTTTGTAAGGCTCTAATTGATTGTCTTGGAGCGTTATTCTAAATTTATTTTCAAAGTCAGTCCCTCTCGGATAGGCGCCGTGTTCATGAGAGTGCGTTTGTATTAACGATTGGTGATGGCGTACGGTATCTTATCACGGAGGAATCGGTCTGGGTTTGGAAATTACTTATGGCTAGGCTTTTTGTTTGTAGTTTTATATCAGTTCGTACCATATGGTGTTTGTTATAAAAATCCTGGAGTGTGTTTTTTTCTGGCTTTGAATATGTTTCGAACAGCGCTCAGGGACAAGCAAGTGGAGGCTAACGAAAGCCGTTGAAGAACGGTTTGAAATAGTATATTCCGATGTTGACCTAATTTGTTTAGCTGTAATATATACATATATATATATATATATATATATATATATATATATATATATATATATATATATATATATATATATATCTTTATATATATATATATATATATATATCTATATATATATATATATCTTTATATATATATATATATATATATCTTTATATATATATATATATATATATCTTTATATATATATATATATATATCTTTATATATATATATATATATATCTTTATATATATATATATATATATATATCTTTATATATATATATATATATATATATCTTTATATATATATATATATATATATATCTTTATATATATATATATATATATATATCTTTATATATATATATATATATATCTTTATATATATATATATATATATATATATATATATATATATATAATCCTACGCGTATCTTTAGGTTACTCTGGCCAGCGTACCCTGACGATTCGCGTAGTGAGACCTAGGTAGGTTTACCTGGCTCTTTAGCTTCATAGTTAGATTTGCTCTACTTAGTGTATTGAGCAATTTACTTAGTTACTTTTGCTTTACTCGTTTTGCAGGGCTTTTTTCTTTGGAGTCTGAGTTTGAATTCTGGACGATTGCTTTCGTCTCAATTACATATTCTTATTTCTTTCCTTTTTGTCCCTTATTTTTCCTTGGGTAATGGTATGTTTATTTACAAGCCAAAAGACCTAAGGTTTTTCCAGACGGGTAAAATTACTTATTTTATTTATATTATCATTCTTCTTCTTCTTATTATTATTATTATCATCATGATATATATACATATATATATATATATATATATATATATATATATATATATATATATATATATATATATATAAGCAGTTCGCCCCAAGCAAGGCCGGAGAGCCACTAGCACGCAAGGGGATACAGCGAGTAAAAGTAGAGGAGTGTTTGCGAAAAGGATACATAGAAGAACAGGGATCAAACTGAAGGCAACAAAAGATGTCGATTGAAATTACATTTGAATAGTTGAAGATTATAGCTATCAGGGAAGCAAGTGATAGGAACGGAGTCGCACTGGACGGGAGGTGCGAGATAAGACTCTGTTGTAGTAGAAGTGATGGCTACATATAGTCGTTTCGACAGTGAACGCATGTGACCGAGATGCCAACCAAGTAGCACGCTTCATGCAATTTTGGAACCAGTGCAAGTAGCTCTTTGGTGCAGTTGGCGTGAAATTACTTCTAGACAAGGCATAGGCAAGCCACAGCACGTCTGTGAGATAACGACTGTAGACAGGATGCCAGATCAGGAAGAACCGTATTGCATATCCGTCTCTGGATTTTGTCTAGGACCTCGAGATGAAAAGCGGGAGCAGCAGACCATATATGGCAGCACTATTCCATATATATATATATATATATATATATATATATATATATATATATATATTCATGAAAGATGAGGCAATCATTTTAGCGCATGCTTGACTATAAGACCGAATCCAAGGTAATCTCATGTAGACAGGAAACTTAGATTGACAAAATTTTTTAAATTTCATTAAAGTTAAAAGTTTTAAGCCTGATAACACTTTCTGGATAGCCGTTGACGAGAAGGATATTAGTAAGTACCCTACGTTCGGCATCAAGTTTGCACTCCGAACATATTAATACACGACGAGTAAATGTTTTGACAATGTTAATTTTCCTTGTCTTCGGAGCAAAAGTGTCCAAAATGAGAGACAACCCATCAAAATGCATTTCCTATAAATGCTGGCAAGGAAAATTGGGAGTTCTCTCAACAAGCACGTCCAAGAAAGGTAACTTATTATTAATCTCTACCTCAATCGTAAATTGTAATGGCGGCTGGTGACAATTTAGATGCTGAAAAAACTTGTCTGCGTGATGACGTGATGAAATTGATCTAAAAGTGTCATCAACTTAACGGAAATAGCTGTATGGTATAGGGACGTTATCAAACAATTGCTTCTCATTAAACCGTACAACGATATTGCTCTAGAGGTCCCTTTAGCTTTGAGACGTAGGACCCATAAGCCCTCAGCACGCGCTAGCTTAAGATACCGCATGTGTTGTTGCTTTAAGGTAGTATTAAATATATTGTAAAATTGCAGTTGAAAAATCTACAGTAGAGAACAAAGACACCATTTTCAGACATGTAACTTTAGATCGAAGTTCGAATGTTCACTAAATAGTAACTTCCTACAGAATGAAACAAAAGATTGAAAGGAGACCCAGCAAACATACATAAAAGTAACAGAATTATATCGGGAAGACAACACCTACTTTTTTTAAGCGTATCACCCCAAGCAAGGCTGGAGGCCACTATCACGCAAGGGGTTGAAGAAGGGTTGGAGGAAGAACAGATAGGAGTGGTAAAGGAGAGGATGTGGAGAAAGAGAAAGACAGTGGGTCAATCAAGGCAAGGGTGTTACAGAAGATTTGGAGCAAGAGCAGATAGGAATGAAAAATGAAAGGATGTGGAGAAGGGAAGTGGATAGATCAAGGCAACTGGAGATGTCGATTGACGCTACACTTAAACCGTTGGAGATTGTATTTGTCAGGGAAACAGTAATAGGGAAGGGAGTTCCATAGGCGAGATATGCGAGACATGAAGCTATTGGAGTAGAAGAGACGTCTACATCTAACAGTTTCCACGTGTAGGGGTGGGAGCGGGATGCCAGGAAAATTTCGAACCCGAACTCATACAATGTAACATGTAAACCACTTCAATCATAGTGACGTTTGAATGTAGTCGAAAATCATAATAATTACCTTTAGAGAACAAGTTGTATACCTAAATAACATGTCTAATCTTATATCCAAATCAAGTAAACAAATTGCTACTAACCTAGCTTATTTATTGACCCTAAGTCGATAATGTCACTCTGACGTAAATAGATTCTGAGAGTAAAATAAAATAAGAGGTTAATAATGAGATAGGAGAATAAATTAATATCAGTCAGTATAACAGAAAATGTCGTTTAATGTTGCGCTTAATGTTTTAAAATTTTTATGTGATTCGGAAGCAAGAAAGAGTAAGAAATGCGAGAAAGTAGCTATTGAAGAGAACTTCCGCTCATATTTAGCTGTTTCAAAAGTAAAACGGTGAAACCCAGATGCCAGTCAAGTCAGTCAATTAAGTGCCATACGGGATACACGCTTGGGCGACCATGTATCTTTCGATACATGACTTACTAGGCTGATTCTTTTACGCGGTAGGGTTCCATGTCTTCCTGCGGTAGACTGGTTGTCAACGAAGGCTAAAAAAAAAGCTCAATCTGGCTTGCTATTTAACCTATAGCTGTGGTAAAAGAGAAATATTCATACCTTTCCCAAGGCTATCTGAGCGTAAGAGAATGTAATGAACTCAACTGGAATTCGAACTCCGCTCTCCGAATTTTCACTCCGATCTGATAGCCATTAAACCACAACGCAATCTACAAAGTAACCAAAAAGTTCTGTCCGTTTTTTGATTAGTTATTGAATGAAGTTTATTTATTTATCTGAAAGAAAACCGTGCGTAGTGAGAACCTTAACCACTTCGAAGTTGAATAACAATAGTATTCTTTTTTATGTACAGTGTCCCATCAGGTCTTAGCCGATCATGGTACTCCACATCTTCCTGTCTAGTTGGGCAATCAATGAAGATTTCGTCATTCACATACACAACAATACAAATCTTCTTCTTTCATGTGACGTGTCGCTTGAATATGTAATCGATAATGGCCCTCCACATTTTCTTGTCCCTTGTAGCTCTTAATAAGATTTGTCTTTGTTATTTCTTCCAAACCCTGTTCTACCATCCATTTATCATGCACTCATCGACTTGTTTACGCTCCGCCTTATTTGTCCCTCTTTTCCCCAATCTCCACCGAGGATATCAGGTTTTCCAAGCCCTCCTTCCTCATTGCGTACCCTAGAAATTTCAACAGTCTCTTTCTGATGTTACGTATAAGTTCCGGTTTGTTTCAATTTTCTCCAAATAACTCGTTGTTGGTTACATGTTCGGTTGATGGTATCCTCAGCATCTTTCTGTAGAACAACATGTCTGTTGCTTGAAGTATATTCTTCATCTTTAAAGAGATTGCAGAGCATTTGGTGATATACAGTAGAAAGGATATCATGTAACAGTTCAGTACTCTTTTCTTTGAGTCTCAATACATTTGAATGTCACTTAATACTCTGCCTGTCTCTTACAATGCCTGTTTAGCCGCCTCAATACGTCTACGGATCTGTGTCACAATTCCCGTCCTCTGTTGGAAATCACCCCAGATATTTAAATATTTGTTTGATTTTAGCATCACTAATTTGCAATTTGCGTTTTGGGCTCATATTTTTGCTGATGACCATACATTCTGTCTTCTTGTAGCGTTTCATTGACAAGAAAAGGTGCAAGATTGATAGAACGAGAATTTTAGGGATCAGTTCGTTTACGGGAGATTTTTTTATATATAAGAATAGCAAAACAGGATTTCCCACAAGCGAGAAAGATTTCTGCTGTAGACTTTGGAGAGAACAGAAATATCAGCTCCTTTAGTGTATATAAATATTAAATAAAATTACAAATTAAATGTAATAAAATTATTTCCGTATGCATAACTTTACACTGTTCGATGTGCCTTCAGGACGTGAGCGATCATGGCTTCCATATATAATTGTTTATCTCAGTAGATTTAGCAATGTTTGTTTATTACTAAGGCCAACTCCCTATTCGCCCTCGCATTTACTCAGGTTCGGTAAGTAGGTGGTTCGCTGTTTGCCTGTATCGCACAAATATTCAATAACGGAAAAACACGAATGAAAAATATCACGGAAATAAATACATAAAATTCAGAGATGAAAACATAAAGTATATAAACGAAGGAAATTAATAAAAGTATAAATATGCTGCCTGGAAGTTATGAGCTTGAATAACCCTAAGGATCGGTCCTAAAGAAAAATCGAAAGAATCGGTTACATACTTCAAGCACTTTACTTAATCATCTATATACAAATGCCTCTATAAGTGTAGCAGAAACTGGACTCAAAATCGTGTTGAGGTGAATAACAATCAACCACCTCGCAGTATATATATATATATATATATATATATATATATATATATATATATATATATATATATATATATATATATATATAATGTGTGTGTGTGTGTGTGTGTGTGTGTGAAGGTAATGATGGGTTTGGGTTTGGTAATTCGTACAGATAATTCCAAAGGGGATGTAATCCAGAGAGCTCAATGTAACAACAGAGCAAATGTTAATTAATTAAATTAAGAAAAAGACATAAAACAATTTTAACCTGTTCTCTTTTTAGCTAAATAACTCAAATGATATCAAGCTGACTATACTTCTTATCTGAAAACCTGGAAAAAGTTATTTGTTTGTTTAGATATTAAAAGGTTTGGCGGTAGACAATTATGGTGTTTTGCGATTTGGGGAACTTTCCGTAGTACCCGGTATATATATATATATATATATATATATATATATATATATATATATATATATATGTGTGTGTGTGTGTGTGTGAAGGTAATGATGGGTTTGGGTTTGGTAATTCGTACAGATAATTCCAAAGGGGATATAATCCAGAGAGCTCAATGTAACAACAGAGCAAATGTTAATTAATTAAATTAAGAAAAAGACATAAAACAATTTTAACCTGTTCTCTTTTTAGCTATATAACTCAAATGATATCAAGCTGACTATATTTCTTATCTGAAAACCTGGAAAAAGTTATTTGTTTGTTTAGATATTAAAAGGTTTGGCGGTAGACAATTATGGTGTTTTGCGATTTGGGGAACTTTCCGTAGTACCCGGTATATATATATATATATATATATATATATATATATATATATATATATATGTATGTGTGTGTGTGTGTGTGAAGGTAATGATGGGTTTGGGTTTGGTAATTCGTACAGATAATTCCAAAGGGGATATAATCCAGAGAACTCAATGTAACAACAGAGCAAATGTTAATTAATTAAATTAAGAAAAAGACATAAAACAATTTTAACCTGTTCTCTTTTTAGCTAAATAACTCAAATGATATCAAGCTGACTATACTTCTTATCTGAAAACCTGGAAAAAGTTATTTGTTTGTTTAGATATTAAAAGGTTTGGCGGTAGACAATTATGGTGTTTTGCGATTTGGGGAACTTTCCGTAGTACCCGGTATATATATATATATATATATATATATATATATATATATATGTGTGTGTGTGTGTGTGTGTGTGTGTGTGTGTGTGTGTGTGTGTGAAGGTAATGATGGGTTTGGGTTTGGTAATTCGTACAGATAATTCCAAAGGGGATATAATCCAGAGAGCTCAATGTAACAACAGAGCAAATGTTAATTAATTAAATTAAGAAAAAGACATAAAACAATTTTAACCTGTTCTCTTTTTAGCTAAATAACTCAAATGATATCAAGCTGACTATACTTCTTATCTGAAAACCTGGAAAAAGTTATTTGTTTGTTTAGATATTAAAAGGTTTGGCGGTAGACAATTATGGTGTTTTGCGATTTGGGGAACTTTCCGTAGTACCCGGTATATATATATATATATATATATATATATATATATATATATATATATATATAAACTACGAAATGGACTAGGCCAGATAATTAATTTATTTTCTAAATCGATATTTTTGTCATGTATACTCTTTTCCAGCCACGCTGCAAAAAATTTCTTCACGAACATCCTCTTTCATATTCCAGTTTAATTATGCACATATAAATATATCGCAACAGAGTTTTATATATTATACGTCATTTCTATCGACATATATATTTCTCTCTCTTTAATATTTTTTTAATGACATTTACCAGCAAGAAATTTCTTAGACAATACACTTCCTCCGACAGGAATCGAACCTGTATCCTACTCGGGACCGTCATGTAACCAGTCGTGCTATACCAGTGTAGCTATGAAATAGCATCTGGGTAGCCGAGTTGATTTTACTGATTTTCAACTACAATCTTCCCTTGATTTCGTTCGAATGTCATTTGTTTACGTTATGATACGCTTCGAGCTGACATGGAGGGGTCGAGTCCAGTGTGCAGCACCTTTTGGAAAGTGCCTGAAAACCATTCCACGTGTTGAAAATCATACCAAGGGTTGACCACGGGTTGACCTTGTCGACTGTCGAAGTCACAAGTTATCGTGACCGAGGGCTTCAGCGTGCTTGCCTTGTTCATAATTGTAGATCACGATAGATAACATGCTCTAAACCTAAGGTCGACTCAGCATAGTTACAGTATAAACCACACGTGGAGCTGTGCGTGTTGAATAAACACAAATGCGTCTGAGCAAGCGTTTTCAATAGGGATTGGGTATCCTCGAATAATACATGCTCAATATCAAAGATAGAGTATATGTAAACAGAAAATGAACACTGTGTGCGCGTGAACACTATCACACACAAAAACACACACACAGAACCACAAATCCGCACACACTCGCACCCCCAACACACACATGTATATAACGATTACTCTAAATTGAATGAAGAAGTACCTTTAAAATCGGGGCTTCTAGCTTAAAATGTTGTATTAGTGAGGCGAGTTCTAATTTTTTCGGGTTTCGTCCATCGCCCTCGCAAAACTAAATTTGTAAAATTAAGAATCTATCCCTATCTAGGACAACTCAGATTTCAAAACTTGTTTCTTTCCGAAAAAACAGCCATATGAACTTTCGTCGACAGTCTAGCTTTATACTTCACAGATATTATTTAACAAATCTAACCCAGATTCCCATGATTTCGAGTTGGTGTAATTTTGTATGTGAGAGTTTACGAGAAATTTTACACGCACGCATATATTCAAATGTTTCGCATTTTCATTACATACATACACACACACACACACACACACATATATATATATATATATATATATATATATATATATATATATATATATATATATATATATTGCATACATATATAGATGTTTCTGTTTCTATACATACTTAGGTATGTGCATGTTTGTGTATAGTTTTGTCATGTATACTCTTTTGTAGTTACAATTAGATGTATGCTACGCTGCGAAAAATAACTTCATGAAGATACTCTCAATAGTTCAGTTTCAATTATGCACATATCCCAACAGTCACATATATATATATATATATATATATATATATATATATATATATATATATATATATATATATATATATATATGCGTATGTATGTATTTATATAATTATATACCTGTGAGATAGATTTGTGGATAGATATTTGATTCGAAGCCCATGCACTAACTCGTTATTCGCAGGATATATATTTGTGCTTATTTCTTCCAATCGAACTTGCTTACATTTCTCGATTGAAGTATATTTCCTTGAATATTTTTCCCTCGTTAATTGGGTTATAAATTAATTGGATTTATACAGAACAGGACACAAAAAACACAAGTGGTTATGTTATTTGGACAAAATCCTGCATTTCGTGACAGCAATTATCGGAACTGGTTTGCTTCTTGACTCACCGAATTGCATATTGCCTTAGAATTAATTCAATATATCTGAAGATTTGAATTTGTTTTCATTAAATCCCAGCATCCCAATCCGCATCATTATCATCATAACCATTATTATTATTATTATTATTATTATTATTATTATTATTATTAATTATTATTATTATTGTCGTATAGATCTGGAATGATAACTCAATCAAAAGTAGCATTTTCATGCCAATGATTAAATCTGTCAATAAAATGGTAATCCGAAAAGTATATTTAATCTAACTTTTATCTTCATTCCTATTTGCATTATCTGAGTCCTAATCTTGTTAAAGTTGTTTCATATTTTCCAAAGCGTCAGTGATCTGTGTTCGAGTTCTGCTGAAACGCCATCATTTATAATACCCTTCCTTTTCAAAATTGAAATAAAGCTACCCATTGAAAAAGTTCCGTTTCTTCCCACCTCAAGATCTCCTCCTCCTCCTCCTTCTTCTTCTTCTTCTTCTTCTTCTTCTGCTTCTTCTTCTTCTGCTTCTTCTTCTTCTTCTTCTTCTTCTGCTTCTTCTTCTATGTGTTGTGACGCTTCAGGAAAATATTTAGCTCAGAAAATACTAATGTATCTTTCCCCCTATATTGGCCATGTGAGTCTGTAATATAAAAAAAAAAAGTATTAGTAAACATGAAAAATGACGTTAGATTCAAACACAACGATGCTAAGCTCTTATGCCCCATCAATCATGGTATTGAATGCTGGGCATTTCCCATTTCTTAATAACTTTTTTTACTCAGCCACTTTCAAGCTCAGTAAACCCTTGCATCTTACTAGCTTTATGGCTTGTTTGCGTTGAAATGAATTAACATTCATATTTAATCATCAAACAAATTAAGTGACATACGTGATACACGGTTGAATGATCATGTCAATTTTGATTCATCATTGACGAGGCAGATTATTTTCTCGTCGTTGACATTTCTTTCTGCAGTAGACTGATTGCTAGCCAAGACAACACGACACATCTTTGCAGCTTTTCAACACTTAGCAGGGTAGATCGTGGTTGTATTCATATATTTCGTAGGCGAATTTGCATTTAAGTAATTGAAATAATTATCTGCTCTTCAATTCTTCCTTGTCTGCCATTATCTATTAGACTATACTGCACAGCTATAGTCCGTCATAAGTAGCATGAAATAAGAACACAGCAGATGACATTTGTTCCTGGTGAGATTCCGGTGAAGAAGCTGTCAGTAAATTAAAAATATATTTTTATTGAAAGATATTTTGTGATATCACTTCTCCTGATCAATATATACTTTAATTTTACTTCATTAGCAGTAACGTATATATTATAGACATTTACAGAAAGTATCCTGATAGAAAATGATAGTATAGATGATGGATAATAGCCTAGACGACACATTCAAAAGAGCAATATATTTTAGGTTAACTCTTTAGGATTGAGGAATCGGAGAGACGAGTTGGAATTTCAAGCGTATCCATTACGTGGTAATCTCTAATCTAATTGGAAAAGTATGAATCCTATTCTCCCCCTCACCACCACCATCTATGGGTAAATAGCAGGACAGGCCGGGTTATATAACCGTGAATGGCAACTGGTCTACTGCAGAAAGAAATGGGAAATATACGAGGGTCATTCAATAAATAAGGTGAATTTTTCGGTATAAGGACATCTAATACAGATAGAAGCTTACTTTCTTTCTTTTTTCAACGTAGTCTCCCAGCACTGTCATACACTTTTCTCATCTGTGCACAAGCTTTCTTATTCCCGCAGCCAGTCGCTCACAACACTTTTGACATCATCGTCAATTTTAAACTTCGTGCCTCTCGTGAACGCTTTCAAGGGACCAAACAGGTGAAAGTCTGAAGGGGCAAGGTCTGGGCTGTAAGAGGGATGAGAGAGCAGTTCCCAGCACAGATCGTTGATGGTCTGCACCGTTTGGGCTGCTGTGTGAGGCCTTACGTTGTCACGATGCAGGATGACTCCTTCTGATTGATGACCCCTGCGTTTGTTCTTTATATCTTTCAAAGTCCTTGCAATGTCATCCACTGTCACCCTTCTGTCAGACTGAATGAGGTCATTGACTGATACGATCACCTCAAGAGATATCACTTCTGTAGGCCTTCCAGGCCTGTCTCCATCCTCAACACTGCTCCGTCCTTCTTTAAACAATTTAGCCCACTTGTAGACATTTTTTGGCTGAAACATGTGGCACCATACACAGTTGACATTCTCCTATGAATTTCAACTGGTTTGCACCGTTCAGCAACCAAAGAATTGATTACTGACCGCTGTTCAATCCTGGAGCATGCTTCTTGGTCGGCCATCTTTGTTAATCGCCAAAATTCACAAGTTTTTTTTTATCTGCAAAAGAAATTAAATCCATGTGAAAAACAGGTAAAACAAAAAAAAGAGTAAGCTTCTATCTGTATTAGAAGTCCTTATACCGAAAAATTCACCTTAAGCCGATTCGCATATATATACATACACACGCACAAACACACACACACACACACACACACACATATATATATATATATATATATATATATATATATATATATATATATATATATATATATATATATGCATATATATATATATATATATATATATATATATATATATATATATATGCATATATATATATATATATATATATATATATATATATATATATATATATGCGTATATATATATATATATATATATATATATATATATATATATATATATATATAATAAAATGGATTAAGTCAGACAATTAATTATTTAAAATATTTTCCGTTTACAGGTAATTTTTATAGATACAATTGATTTTAAGTAAACTGTCTTTTTCTGATTTACACAGTATTAATTAATTTTACATGATTGAATTTCGTAAAAACTTCGTATAAAATATGCATTTTACGACATGAATCGAACCAGTATTCCTATACGGAATCAGTCAATTCGAACTGACGTTCTATACCATTTAGCAACGTAGACGCGTCTGGTTAGCAAATTCGAAATCACTGTTTTTAAACACGCAATCTTAGGTGATTTTTCTCGATCAACCCTATCTACTGACGAATATCATATATTTCTATATTTCTTGAGGTGAATATATATATATATATATATATATATATATATATGTGTGTGTGTGTATGATGAGTATATATGTATATATATAAATATATATATATATATTATCATTATATATATATATATATATATATATATATATATATATATATATATATATATATATTATAATTTTTAAAACATATGATTCCATCAGAACACAGAAATTGCTATGTTTCGAAACTAAATCTCAATTCCTAAAGATTAATTTCAATATTAAACTTAATATTTAGGGTACTGTTTCATTGTCAAGCGATGTTTAGAATAACTACCTGAAGAAATATGATACCTATTTATAGGGTCAAATGTTGGCATATTCTGTAGTATTTTTTTCATTGTCAATGGATCTCTACTTTGATGAATGTGTGACTGTTTATTAAATGTCAAATTTTTTAAGTCCTGTAAGCTTGGGTTGGAGAGTTTGTCTGGTTACAAATGCCTTTTTCTATCAGGTTCTGATGTTTTTATTACTGTCAGTTAAAACACGTATTCAATGATGTACTAATTACAGACTTTTTCGGTGTTTATTTATTTGTTGTTTTTTTTTTCACTGATGGTTTCTTAAATTGGTGCTTCGATATGATTGGGTTGTGTTTTTAATCCTATAGTTTTATACGTGTCTGAAATTAATTGACTTTGCTATGACATTTTATATGGTATCGTGTAATCATTTATATATGCCATTGTGGAATATCTATATATATTTAGATAGAATGTCGACATTCAAACATTTTTGCTTGAATAATCTGTAATTATTTTTAAATAGGTCAATAGCAACAATGTTTTTTAAATAATTAAATTTTACTGATAATAAAATTACGATTATATAAATTAAAGTTACATCCCTGAAATAAAACATGAAAAATATAATATTTTTAACGGTGTATTTTTCAATCAATTGTAACAGATCGCGTTTATATGTTTTTATGACATAAAGCTTAACAAAGCTGGTTTCATTCGCATTGACAAAAAATCCAAAAGTATCGATTACAGTATTTTTTTCTTAGCAATTCACCCATCAATATGATCTCAGATGATAATTAAAGTACTTGGGAAAATAAAAGAAATGGAAAAACTACGGTGCCGTCCTTAATAAGTTTCTTATCAACACTAAGATGAATTCAAAAGCATTAAAAATAACAAATATACATCATAATATATCTAGATTATTTAATGAAATATATTTGTGTTAATATATGTATATATATATATATATATATATATATATATATATATATATATATATATATATATATATATATATATATTGGGGGGATATTAAACATAGGAATGGCGCTAGAAGTAGTCTCGCAGAAGACCGTCTTCAAATTAAAAAATATTAACCGAAAATCTTGTGTCATGTATTTAAATAGACACATCGGTTTAATTTTTTTCCCCTCAATTCACTCCAAGCTTCGTCATCGCCTGGTAAATGCGACTAAGATTCTTGACGCTCGTGGGAGTTAAACAAATAAAAAGAATTTAGATTGAAGTGAAAACCTAATCTTAAAAATGGAAAGAAGCGATTAACCTCTACTCCTCTTCAAATGATTTGGAAGGAGTGTGAACCGGGCGATAGGAAAACGTGTCTAATTCAATTTTATTTTGATATGGATGCCATGTTTGGTATTAAAAACGTTAATAATATTTTCTCAGATCACTTATTAAAAATTTTCTTTGAGATAAGAAACTTCTAACATTTAACGAAGAATATTCTTCTAATCTCATTGACTGGCGCTACACAATCACAAAAGAACCGTACGAAATATCAGAAACCACTCCACTTGAATACTCTCAACAAAAGCAAAAACAAAAATTATATATATATATATATATATATATATATATATATATATATATACATAATACGAAGAGGAAATAAATAACATTAGGATGATACAGACTGCATTAAACAGAAATTTAGGAAGGAAACCTCGCTTCAGTAACAGGTACTAGATTGAGCTGTTTTCCTGAAAAAACAAACTGAGGTGCAATATTTTATAAATTTCAACAGACATTGACACTGTCTGTTCGGTCACTAAATAACCAATATTTCCTTATAAGGGAACTGTTAATATTATATTAACGTTAACATTATTATCATTTTCAGCCGTCCCTATAGACAAGCTCGTTAGAAATCTTACAATTTTTTTTCTCTGTGCTTTAATATATATATAAATATATATATATATATATATATATAGGTGGGGCTGAAAGAATATGATGAACATTTCATGTTTTCTGCGAATTTTTCCAAGTACTATTCACAGATAATCTGTTTCCTCCCTTGTGAATTGAGATATGCTTTATTTGAAAGAAAATGTTTTTTTTTTAGCATCGGTTAATATTCAGTTGCGTGCTTGCTTCATGTTTGTATATAACGTAGTTCTGAAGACATTCTTTTCTATTTTGTTTCGTCACAATGTTTCCGCAGTGTCCTTTGTGTTTCGGATTTGTGGTAAGCCGCTGGGTACGGAGCCGCACAACTTTGAAAAAACAAATCAACACAGGGGGAAAAAAACTACCTTGTATAGCACGATTCAAACACTGCGTCTAAAAATGTTTTAGCAAGGAAATTCTAATATATATATATATATATATATATATATATATATATATATATACACACACACACACACACATATATATATATATATATATATATATATATATATATATATATATATATTATGTTTTCTATTTCTCAAAGTTTAGGTGCTCGTATATTTTATAAAGGTAAGCTAAAAATTTAAATGTGCTTCTTCATAACCTGTGATCTCCCTGCTTAGTAAAATGCAATTTTATTCATGGATTCCTTACCCTTAATTTCATTTACAGTTTGTAAACCTCAGACGAAACACCAATTCGTTAAATAATTGCACATGTATTTAATTTTTCATACAATATTCACTCTCAGAAAAATAAGTCTACTTATAGACCAGAATAAGTTTCTGTTTTAAACAACGCACAAAATCTTGATAAGCCGCAAAAAACACAATCAAAAATTAAATGTTTTATTTAATAATGATCATAAAACAAGTAGCATGTATTATTTGTAATCAATCCGCCCGAAGGAAGGCGATTAGGCCACTAACACGCAAGCATTTACTGTAAGTTAAAGAGATGGAAAAAATATTTTGATGGACCCATAAACTCAATCCTAAACACGTCACAAGGTATAAACCTTTACTTCTTTTTCTCAAGACTGGAGACGTGTGAAATAATGTCAGTTTGGATATGTAAAGCTGGTGTAACAGTGTGCTTGCTTTATGTAAAATGGTAAAATAATTATTTCATGATCCTCTGACTTCATTACGTCTCTGGTAATGTACATACCTAACTTCCTATCTGTGTAGCACTAAACAGTATTAATTCCTTTTCAAACTCTGACATTCGCTGTTTTTCCATCCATTTAATGAAACTACTCTCGTAGAATTCACGACGTCTTTCATCTGTATCGGTCAACACCCATTCCTTCTGTGAATGTCAAAGACAATTTTCCTTATTATGAATTTAAAAATGACATATCTTTTTAGTACACATTACATTTGATCTTTTTTCTTCCTCTTTTACTTAGCACTTACTCGTTGGTAACATATCTTTAGGACATCCTGGGTGTGACATTAAACTGCATCCGAGTCCTGGGTAAGACGATAAACTACATCCAATAGCAAGGCCTCTGATCAGGAGGTTTTGAGGAGTGTGGAACCACCTCTTAATTGCTGATGTTCCCAGGTCCACCCTTACCCGGGGTGGTAGCACCTGTTAGGGCCCCAGCTATGGGAAAATAGTGAAATCCCAAGGTGTGTCCACGTCCTGGGTATGACGATAAACTACATCCGCGTCCTGGGTATGATGATAAACTACATCCGCGTCCTGGGTATGACGATAAACTACGTCCAACCAAAAGGCCGTCGATCCGATCAATCGGCTAGTCATGTCATGCCCCATCACATCTAACCCATCCCAAAAAAACTACAACTTACAACTTTCTTACTATAACTTTCCCTCCCAAACCCTACACTAAATATACTAACAACTTACCCCTAAAATGTGATGGGAAACAATGATGTTGCCAGCTATACGTTTTTGAAACGATGATGTTGCCAGGGATACGTTTTTTTTTAAACAATGATGTTGCCAGCTATACGTTTTTGAAACAGTTGCCAGCTATACGTTTTTGAAACAATGATGTTGCCAACTATACGTTTTTGATATATCTAGTAAATACTGGATCTGACATTAAATAACCCATAGTGGTTGATATGCCATAAAACCTCAAACAAACAAACATATCTTTGGGTGATTTTCTCAGCATGATACTGCACAAACACATTGCTGTTACATATTGTATTGTCTTCATCTTTGAGGAAATTGTCCAGTTTTAACTGATCTATTTGAGATTCCTTGCGCTCAGGATTAAGAAAGTGATTTTGGGGAATCTGGCACTCAAAGTACATAATGAAAGCTCACAGAGAAAAATCTAGTAAAATTCCTAACGAGCTTGTCTATAGCGATGGTTAAATAGAGATTAACGACAATGATAATAATGGCAACGTTAATGCAATATTAATTGTTTCATTATAAGGAAATATTCGGTATTCATTGACCGAGCAGTCAGTGCCAATGTCTGTTGAAGTTTATAAAATATTTCTCTTCAATTTCTTTTCGGAAAATACCTCAAGTGTAGTAGATGTTATTGAAGTGGGATTTCCTTTCTAAACAGCTAATTAATATAGTGTGTATCATCCTAATCTTGATTACGTATCCGTTTCCTATTCGAGTTACATATATCACTTTTAGTTTTGCTTCTGTCAGAAGTACTCAATTGGAGTAGTTTCTGATATTTACCACGGTTCTTTTGTGATTGTGTACAGCCAGTGAATGGCATACGAAGAAAAATATTCCTCGTTAAATATTACAAGAAAAAGAAAAATTTTAACCATTGATCTAAGAAAGTGGGTTTAAATAGCTGACAGTTTAGATATTTTTAACGAATCTGATATCAAGCATGGCATCCATGTATAAATAAAATTGAAGTAGACACGTTTGCCTATCGCTCGGTTCACACTCCATCGCAATCTTTTGAATAGGAGTAGAGGTGAATCCCTTGTTTCCTTTTTTAAGATTGGGTTTCCAGCTCATTCTAAATTCTTTTAATTCTATTTAATTCTCACGAGCGCGGAGCATCTTAGCTGCATTATCAATGTGATAATGCAACTTGGGGTGAATTGTGTAAAAAAAAAATCTTGAGTTGATGAGGCACAAGATGTCACGAGATCTTAAGTTGATGATGCACGAGATGACACGAGATTTTCGGTTAATGTTTTAATTTTTGAAAAACATACGGTGTTGGAGGAAATTAATTCCACCTCAGCCTATTCTATGTTCAATTTCCTTTTGATAAAGAAACAAATATTACTTAAATCTAAAATAGTTTTCAATGCTGTACCGACACAACAAATAAAAGAAAAATTATGAATCACCGTAAAACCTAAACCGCTTAGCTTCAACGAATTCTTTGCAACTTATTCGTACATAATTTTAAAAAAAACACATTGCAAAAAAGAATAATAATAATAATAATAATTCCCCATCCTAAAGTGCATCTATGTAGAGTAGAAAATCAGAGATATTTCGTTCATGAACCTTTCCTCAATATATTTACTGTTCCCGATTTGTATCGATATTCGCCTTCAATTAGATTACCAAACACAAAAAGTCTAGGGAAGTGTATCTCAGGCATAATGAGTTATGGCGCAATGTTTTATCACAACATTAAGCTCTGCATTGTGGATAATTCTGAAAAAGCCAAAGAAATAACGACGTATTAAATTATTCGAAAGTTATCGCTTACAAACCAATGCCTTAACTGTGTGCATCCTTGCCCTAATAGATTTTATGCACTTTGAGTGATAACATTAACTCATAAGTAGACGTCAGGTAAAGTTAAAGTCACAGGCGATATGTAACCATGTCACAAAGATGACAGATCGGTAGAGAGAAGAAAAATGCGAAAAAGAAAGGTCGACTGTAAACGTACGATGGGAATTCTTGCAGAAGATTAAAAAATATTTTGAAAGAGACAATGCAGGCTTCCGCTTTTACCGAAGTGAAAAGCATCAGCTGAGATAATCGAAGAGAAAGACGAAGAACTGATTAAAAGGTAAAGGCGATTTACCATTCAAAATGACACGTGTCTGGCAAACTGAATTTATATATCGCAGTGCAAGACTTATTAGCGACAGTATTTCTTATTTATACCATCCTGTGGCAGGCGATGTCATTAGAGAAACACGTCAGCTTGAATAAAACGAAAGTATGGGAAAAAGATAAGGTGGCCTTTATAAAGAAAATACATTTTTATTAATGTAATAAAGGGAATCGTGATATGTGCGGAGGAAACTCAAAAAGACAGATATTATTATAAATGCATATGCTTAAAAATGATTTATCTTTTTCTTTTGTCTTTCTGGGCAAACAGTCTTATGAATGTAAACAGATAGACATACATGACTACACATACAGGGAAATATCAATGTATATAGTGCCAACATTTTGGAAATATATGCATATAAAAATACCAACAACAGTACTACTACTAATAATAATAACACTAATAATAATAATGATAATAATAATGAGAAGAAAACTGCAATGTATCTTTGAAGATATTCAAAAAACTGTCAAAATGCAAGGACCTTGAAATAGAAATCTCAAAAATGTCGCACATGGGAACATCAACAATCCCTGTTGTAGTTGGAGCCCTTGGGCTGGTTGGAAAAGATTCTATTAGGCTAATTGAAGGGATCCGTTGAAGTCCATGCCTCAAAGAGATACAAAAAATTGTTCTGACAAGTACAGCCCACACTTTATGAAGGGCTTTATCTATGTAGTTTTTGTTTTTTTGCAGTGGAAGTGTCATAATGCCGTTTCTAACATTAGGTCCCTGGGCGGGACCCGGAAAGAAATGTGTAAACGCCAGATATGAAAGGAAATAAAAATAAAAATAATAATAAGAAGAAAAAGAAGAAGAAGAAGAAGAAGAAGAAGTACAACAAGAAGAAGAGTGTAGTGTTATCTATGTAATATGCTTTTGAGTTTAGATATTTTTTTATAAAAATTGTCCGTACGATATATCATGAAGTCATTTGTGAAATTAGGTCGTTGTTTGGGACTCTGAAGGAATTGTGTATACAAAAGAGTTCAAACATAATAATAATAATAATAATACAACTGCTAAAATATTTGAAGAACGCAACAATACATTATGAGACGTTTAAATTACTTACCTGGTGAGCTGACTAAAGGGCTTCGCAGCGAAACCAGATATTTGATAAGTCAAGTTGGTATATTTGCCTTTTTTTTTAAATCAAGTACTTATGTGCTCTTCGAACAGAAACTCATATTACGTAACTACATAAGTAACTTGATCTTTTTTTAAATTTTCTCCCAGTTTTCTCTCTCTCGCTGGTTATCTCTCTCTCTCTCTCTCTCTCTCTCTCTCTCTCTCTATATATATATATATATATATATATATATATATATATATATATATATGTGTGTGTGTGTTGGGAACCTCAAGGTGATGTAATTGTTAGAAAGATTGTCTCACTAGAACAATTACGAGTGAGTAGAGAGTTCGATCCTCACTGGGTGCCCCATACTTTCAGCCTTGTGCCACATCTGAGCTACGATTGAAAATTTAATTTGGGCACCTCGACGTGGTGTAATGTTTGAAAACTTCCCTTGCTAGATCACTTACGTCTGTGTAGTGAGTTCGATCCTCACCTGCTGCGCCATACGTTCGGCCTTGTGCCATATCTAAGCTGGGCTTAGAAAATATGTATACATATGTGTGTGTGTCTAGTTAAGTTGAGACCGAATTGAATAGATTTCCAACGTCCCTATCATTTAAATTAAATGAGGGCTCAATAGATAATTGAGCCATATTATTTATTTTAAGATATTACACCAAAAACGTCAACATTTCTACATAATTGCATAATCTTGAGAAGATCATAAAGTTACACACTGATAAAATTTTATACAAATTTAATATTCTGGATCATAATACCCGTTCAAAGGAAAAAGTTATTAATGACCAATGGCCAATGTAATTTTAGGAATTCAGATTGATCCCCAGTGCCAAACAAATGTATAACAAAATATCTTGTTTATCTTTGTATTATCTCTACAATAAAGAATTCGACGGTTGAAAAATTCTATATTGGTAGTACTAAGAATTCTTTAAAGAGAAGGCGCTATCAACATACCTTGTCCTGCATCAATACTACTTCACAAAGAATACATCATTTTCTAAATATTTTTAGAATTTAACAGATGCTAATAAAACTCCAAAGCTGAAATGGAATATTTTAAAAACGTAAGGACATTTAGATTTTTATATGAACCGTGTTTTCTGTGCTTACATGAAAATTGGTATTTATGAGATTTAAAAGAATTCCTTATTACACCAAAGAAATGAATAATCTGTAAATTGTAAACTAGCTGATCTTTTATCTTACAACTTAGTTGAATATTGAAATTCGACTATGTTTTTTTATATTTTAGTTGTACTGCGTTGCATCATATATTGTTTATCTTTCAATTTGTAAGATTAATTTGGATGTAATATAATTTTGTTGTGATCTCATGGTAGTATTAATAACATCTCGTACTGATGTATTAGTATTTAGTTAGTATTTTTCACATTTTACATTTATTGGTTAGTGTTATTAACGTCTTATATGAATAATCTTTATTCAATAGATGAATATTAAATTACCATATTATTCTATACGTTAAAATAATTTACTAGTTTCTTAAAGATGCTACTTTTTATCAACTATAATAATATTTTATGTAGGAAACTCACAATAAATATAACTTTTTAGAATTCTGTTTAATTACCTCTACACCCCATTTGTATGTCTTAGGAAACGTCATTGTCTAATTTGTCTAATTTATGTAATCATTTAAATCCTTTCTAGTTTATGTCTGGCAGCTTCTAGCGGCCAATCTATAATTTATAGTAAAAATTTTTTTTTTAATTTTTGCTTCTTCGCTTAGTTTTAATTGAACGTAGATCATATTTGATTGGTTGATCAAAGGAAAGCCTACAAAAATTATACCTAATATTTTTGTAAAAAAAGTGGTTGTAAATTGATTCGAAATCTAAATAAATCTGATGAGATGCATTGATACATATCGAAAAAAGACAGCTATTGTTTAGCGATTTTGCCATCTTTTCGGTGTAGTATCCTAATATATATATATATATATATATATATATATATATATATATATATATATATATATATATATATATATATATATATATATATGAGAGAGAGAGAGAGAGAAAGACGGCTTAAAAAGACGGCATAGATTTGGATTCTCTCGCGCATACATACTACGTTGTAAAGTTCTCATTCACCACCGTTGGTTATAACAGTGCTTGAAAGAAAAGTGTGTAGACTGTGGGTATCTCACCACTCCGCAGATGTTTTGTCAGTGACTATAGCTTGTGAAGCATATTTTGGCCCAAATGAAAATCCTGAGGTTCGACATCTAACATATTCCCCAGATTTCGGGTCGGGCGACATTTTTCAATTTGAAAGGAAGAAGATATCAAAATGTCATATCAATCCAAGTGTCATGGTACTCGCTATCACAAAAAAACAGTTCCAGAAAAGCTGGATAAAGTGTGTGGTTTCAGAATAAGACTACTTCTGACGATATTAAATGCTGAATTAATGTGCATTCGTTTTCTTTTAGAGCATCAGGCGCGAAAAGTTTTATCAGTTTTTGTAAATTATAACCAATGGGCAATTAAGGTTGTCTGTTTTCTATTTCAATTAATATATATATATATATATATATATATATATATATATATATATATATATATTCATTTTTAGAGTCATGAGTTTGTGATTTCTTTTCACGATTTGTGATCATCAGACAAATATGTTATCTCTATCACTGGTATTGAGCACTTTCTAATAAGAACCGCGCATATATATATATATATATATATATATATATATATATATATATATATATATATATATATATACGCTCGTACACACACATATATACATACATATATATATATATATATATAATATATATATATATATATAATATATATATATATATATATATATATATATATATATATATATATATATATATATATATATATAAATGACCACGATTAAACCGACAGAAACATTATATCGATTAATTTTAATAATCACCTTTCCAAAATTCGAATAATCCTTCTTAAAAGAACGATCCAATTTTGTTAAAAATAGCCTTTTAGTGGTTAAAGTGTTAGAAATGTCCAATGGTTATTATTTAACTTTTTGCCGAAAAACACTTTTAAATTTTAAAATAATCTAGAAGAGAGATTTACAAGCGATAATTGCGAAGAAAGCCATTGAATAAAAGTTACTATTTACATCTAGCTATTTCAACAGTAAAACGGTCAGCCAATCCAGCAGTGCACTTAAATGCATTCAGCAGAGGTACCAACGAGGAGAGTTCACGTACAGGGTGCGATGGATTAATTGGCGCCATTTTATATTTTTAACTTCGCACAGGTGCATTGTTACTTTTTGATTTTGGACACTGTCTGTAAGAAAATAAAAGAACTGTTTGGCGCAAACCCCACCGCCATAAATTTGGCATTAATAAAATAAATGACATGTGTAAAACCTTTTTTCAAATGCGTTTCGTTCCTCTGAGGTATTTTCTCGATGCCTTTGCAGAGATCTAATATTTCAAAACGTCAATCGTAAACAGCCGTAACCTGGAGAAGAATAACGTTATTCGTCGACATTTTCAGTCGTATTAGACGACGCTGAAATATCTGAGGACGAATTAAACATTCTGTTTTTCTTCGCAAAATCCATGCGTTTAGGCAGAGATGATTTCACACGTCCTTGTGTATAACTTGAGTGGAAGAAAAGTGGGGAGACGTGAATTGGGATTTTCTTAATATGAATAAAAGTGATTACTTGAAGATGCATAAGAGTAATTATATTTTTTATTATAGTGTGTTAATAAAAACGCGGATTTGCTGAAATATACGTCTACCAAAGAAAAAAGTTTCAAAGATGAATTCAGTCAAGTTCTAAGAACAAAAGACCTGCGTGGCATGGTACAGATTCCTGTCGTCAGACATAAGGTCTTCGAGCAGAAACCCTCTTGACACAGGGCGGCACTTCATTCTCAAAGAACATATTGTAGGGCCTCTGTGTTGAGTCTGAGTCCCTCACCAGCAAATACGGGAGTTCTTTTCTAGTCAGAACGATCACCGTGTATTTTCCGTACTGCCATAACCTTCATAATCTCCATCACACTCAACTAAGTCACACGGAATCCTCCGCATTATTCTCAAACTGACACGCGAACATTGTGAAATGCATTACGTGATGTTGCTCGTTTTCTTTTAGAAGGTGCCCAAATGATCCAACTATCCTGTGTAGTCAAAATATTCAAAAACAATTAAAATTATATGTAAACAATTTGCTTAAATATATATATATACACACACCCACACACACACACAGAGACATATATATATATATATATATATATATATATATAAGTCAACATAGATGTCAAAACTTTGAAGCGACAGACTGTTTCATGCTAGATGAAATCCTCAGGCCATGAGTGCTGTTATTTTTCTCGGCTATTTATATATACGGGTCAGTGGTACATTGTGGGTAGTCTATTTTGACGGTTATTTTACCAGAAATCGTTTATTAGTTTATTTATTTAAAAAATTAAAAACTGTTCCCTCCAAAATAATAGAACAAACTACAACAATCAAACCCCAAAGTGAACAAATAGCTTTAATTATCTTCTCAAACAAAAACAAAACTATTAAATATGCCATATAAATAAATTTTTACTACGTTAATAAAAACACCGATCAAAATAAAGATAAATTAATAATAAAAAATAAATAAATATTTAAGATAAGAAATAAAAATACAGAACAAAAATAAAAAATAAAAATAAATAAAAACTAGCAAAATAATTTAACCCAAATAAATAAATAAATAAACAAATAAACGAATTCCGTAAAATAATCGCCAAAATAGACTACCCACAATGTACCACTGACCCGTATATATATAAATAGCCGAGAAAAGTAACAGCACTCGTGGCCTGACCATCGCATCTAGCATGAAACAGACTGTCGCCTCTAAGTGTTGACTTCTATGTTCACTTTTATATTTACACACACGTTATCTCTGATACTGAGCACTTTATCCCATAAATATAGCACATTTAAGACTTTATTTCTTCATATCCAGCTTCTGATAATCTGTAGAGCACTTTCGCTACACTTATAACACAGTATGGACATAGGAAAATTTAGCCTCGACTACTCCCTAAAAAACGTACCCATCCCATCCCCTTCCATAGATAAGCTAAAATTAATTGAAAAAAGAGAAACTTTCAAAAAAAATAATGAGATGGAAATCCCACTTTTTAAACCAGGACCTTCACAATAAAAAATACACAGAAGGAAAAATAAGGTTTCATAACAAAAAATGCCCGCCGCAAAAAAAAGAATTAGATGACTTCGAGAAAGACTTAACTGGCCTAGTTACAAACATAAAATTCCACAAAATCAAGATGCATTTAAAAAAAATCTGAAATAAGATATAACTAAAATAAACAATTCAGCAAATATATATATCGCAGCTGACAAAACAAAAAAATTATACAAACTAAGCCCTCCTACGCACAATAAATTACTCAAGAACAACATAACCAAAACATAGAAAAAAGACACCTAGAACACCTAGTTGACCGAATAAGTTGCATCAGCAAGGCGCAAGCTTTTACCACACTAAAAGACCACAAAGAAAATGTTAAAACCAACCGTGCACGCAGACTCATAAACCCAGCCAGAAGCGAACTAGGTAAAATAAGTAAAACGATACTAGAAAGAATTAATTCTGAACTTAGGAAGAAGTTAGGAGTAAACCAGTGGAAAAACACAAAAGCAACTATTGACTGGTTCCACAGCATAAATAACAAACAAAATTGCCAATTCCTACAATTAGACATGAAAGACTTTTATCCATCTATAACAGAACGCATGTCAGATAAGGCCATCAACATAGCTCAGGAACAAATAATAATAAAACCAAACGAAATCGACATAATTAACCACTCCCGTAAATCATTACTATTTCACGATGAAGAAGAACGGATAAAGAAAGATGGGATATTTGACACTACGATGGGAAGCTTTGACGGTGCGTCCATGCGAAATCATAGATATTTACTTACACGAAATAAACAAAATAATAGATATGACACAGGACAACAGGGACAACGGTCTCGTAATCTTAAGAAACTTTAACAAACAAAACACACACAAAACTAGAAAAGCAATAAAAAGATTTTCAAAAATAATGGATTCGACATATATATAAAAACTAACCTAAACGAAGTTTATTATCTAGATGTTACCTTCAAACTAAGAAAAAGCACATACAAACCCTATAGAAAACCCAATGATAAACCAATCTATATACACACATCTTCCAACCACCCGCCATCTATAATCAAACAGATACCAAAATCGATTAACCGCAAGCTTTCCAACAATTCCTTGAATGAAACTATATTTAACAACGCTAAGAAAGACTACGAAACAGCCCTAAAAGATAGCGGATTCCCAGCAACACTCACATACTCACCACAGGACACAAAAAAGGCCAACAGGAAAAGAAATATCATATGGTTCAATCCACCGTACAGGAAAAACGTAAAAACAAACGTAGGAAAAATATTCTTCAAACTTTTACACAAACACTTCCCGGATTCAAACACCCTACACAAAATATTCAAGAAAAACAGTAAAAATCAGCTACAGTTGCACCGAGAACATGGCACAAATAATAAAATAGCAAAACAGGAAAATTATCAACAAACCGCACGAACAAATCAATCCAACGTGCAACTGCAGAATAATGAATGAATGTCCCTTAAACGGTAATTGTTTACAAAACAACGTAATATACCGAGCCACGATAAAATCACCAGATAATGAAGAAAAAGTATACATAGGTGTAACTGATGGACCCTGGAAACAAAGAAATTATGTACACAAAACATCTTCCACAAATAGTAAATATGCGAACAGCAAAATTCTTTCTAAATTTATCAGGGAAATTAAAAACAAAACGCACACCACACCAAAAATATCTTGGAAAATAAAGAAAGATCATCAGCCAATCAAAAACTTGCAAATTTTGCTTGGAGGAAAAAATAGCTATCATTACCTTCCCAGACCAAAATAAATTATTAAACAAAAGATCCGAGCTCATCACAAAATGCAGACATGAAAACAAATTTTTACAACATTACTTAAAAATCGAAAACGGAAAAAATAAATAAATACTTAAACAAACAAAATATAATAAAATAAGCAAAATAAATTAATCCAAACAAATTACCAAATCACACCTATTAGAATAGACGAACTAGAATAAAAATAAGAAACAAAATCAATAAATAAAGTAAATAATAAACAAATTAGCAAACATTTATGACCAAAATATTAGTTAGACTATAAAAATCAAAACAAAAAATCGGACGAAAAAATAGCTATAACTGTTATATAACGATAAAAAATGAATAAAAAATAATATAATACGTAATTTAAAATCGAAAACCAAAAAGAGAAAATATACAGTGTAACAAATAAATAACAACAAGCAAAATAAATTGATCTAAATACATCCAAACATATAAATAAACTAACAACCGATACCGATAAACTAGCCGTTAGAAAAAACAAATAAAGATAATCAATCCAAATAAATACATGTAGTAATAAACAAATTAAAAACTGTTCCCACCAAAATAATAGTTAGAACAAACTACAACAATCAACCTCAAAATTTAACAAATCGCTTTAATTATCTTCTCAAACAAAAAACAAAACTATTAAATAAGCTATATAAACAATTTTTTACTACGTTAATAAAAACACCGATCAAAATAAAAATAAAATAATAATAAAAAATAAATAAATATATAAGATAAGAAATAAAAATACAAAATAAATAAATAAACAAATAAACGATTTCTGGTAAAATAACCGCCAAAATAGACTACCCACAATGCACCACTGAGCCGTATATATAAATTGCAGAAACAGACTGTCGCCTCTAAGTGTATACTTCTATGTTGACTTTTATATTTACACACGCTCTATCTCTGATATTGAGCACTTTATCCCATAGACATAGCACATTTTAAGACTATATTTCTTCATATATATATATATATATATATATATATATATATATATATATATATATATATATATATATATATATATATAGATAGATAGGAGGATATTGTATTCGATACCTGTCTACTAGGGCGGTTAGCCAATGCCTACTGCAGACGCTTGCTCAGGGGTATTTGTGTTTATTCAACACCCACGTAGCCCACCAGCGGATTATAATGCAACCATGCTGAGACGACCTTAGTTACAATTTCTGGCAAAGAACGTGTTATATATCTAGATCAACACCACGCTGAAACCATCGGCTATGATGACTTGTGTCTTTGTCCTAGCACAGCTATGATTCTCTTTACCCAGTATCACTTTCAAGGCTTGGGTCAACCCATCGTATAGTTTTCAATCACTTTCCAAATGTGCCGCACGATGAGATCGACCTATCTAGTCTGATAACATCATTGTGGGTACGTGGCTAGAACGTCGCATTCTGACCATAAGACCCGGGTTCCAATTTACATTTTTCTACTAATTAGACTAAGTATCTTGGTGTAATGCTTACGAGATTATCTTCTTTTTTTGGTTTATTTAACACTGAATAGCGGGGTTCCATCCTGATATGGGTCGTTCATAATTTCGGCCTCACATAATTTGCAGGCATAGAATCTTATTCGTCTGGTGAGTAGCAATTATTAGTTGATTGATTCAGTTTCAACGCGTTATCAACCATTTGCAGGTTATTTGAAGTGCGGAAGTATTTTGAGGTTGTAGAAATTTTGGAGGATGGAGTTTAGATTAGATAAGTAGAAGCTGAATTCGTACCTTTCCAAAGAGTACTTGCGCGAAAGTGAATATAACGAAGCAAAATTAAATTTTCCTTAGATTAGAAATTCCGAGAAAATGTTCGTTACACCAGCAGCACATCCAAAATTACACCACGCGCTATTACCCTGGGGTAACCCAGTTAGCTACTAACCATAGATTCCCCAATGTTATTTGTTGTGAATAAGTGAATGTTGTGTACAAGAATTCGACCCCGGCTCGCCAATTCCTCGTTCCCTGACTAAGAAGTAAGAATTTATCTTCCTCTATACTTGTTGTCAACTGCAACTACACAGTCAATTCCGTCCAGGTATTCATCGTATATCTGGGGAGAGACGAGATAGATTCACAACTTTCCCAAGTTTATTTGCGGGAAAATGAATATAATAAACACAACTGGAATTCGAAATCGGCTGCCAGATCTTTAATTCCGTGAAGATGTACTTTGCATCACCGCACATCCACCTTTTTTTAATATATACACTTTATATATTTTAGTGAACCATCGATATTGCAGGAATGAATTACGGGGTTCGTGTAACAGTGTTCTGCGCGGGATGTAAGAAACGGAGAAAATTTGAATTTCACGTGATTGTAACGATTAATTCAATGGGTGGCCACAGGTGGCGTTGTATTAAACGATTTAATACAAGTTTCTAACAACTTTCTTACACACGAGGACGCTGTTGGGACACCAGATATACATCATTAGTGGATTGGATGTGAATAATTGAATTGCTATCATGTAACTTCTGTTTGATTTGCAAAATGTTAATCCTCTGCCGTTCTTTAACCAAGAGGCAGGATAATCGGTAGCTTACCGATATATATATATATATATATATATATATATATATATATATGAGTGTGTGTGTATGTGTGCGTGCGTGTGTGTGAGCGTGCGTGCGTGTGTAGAAATTCGAGATATATCAGTATATCTATAAAACAAGATAAAATAAGTATTGATTTTATCTTCATTCTTGCTTGAAGCATTCGGATGTCTAGTCGCACTGAGGTGCTGTGATACAGCGAAACAGTACTGACTGCGAATGATACATACACACACACACACACACACACAGACACAGACACAGACGCACACACACACACACACACACACACACACATATATATATATATATATATATATATATATATATATATATATATATATATATATATATATATAATTTTACAACGATATAACAATGAGCGACTTAACGGAATATAATATTGTATAATTTTATATATCAACAAGCAGTATTTAGATAAAAAGAATGACAAATTAGAGAAAAAAGTTCTGTGACGCGTTCAATCCGTTAGGATTTCCTCGGACTGGGCTTTGTTTAAGTTAATATACCTACACAAGCGCAAGAAACCAGAGTCGCTGGTAGTTACTAAATTTTTGAAAGGATTTCTTTTTATGAAAGAATATTTTTTTCAATTTATACAGATTCATCTGTTGTTGCTTTTTTTCTTTTTCCCTCCATCATCTTTCTCTTTGACATTGTGACCTTATAAAATCTAACAAGAATCGTGAAGTATTTTCAGAGCCTGAACGCAAACTTACCGTAACTGAACTAGCGTTCAAGACACTTTCCAGATATTTTTCTGAATGCATTTTCTAAATAATATTTAAAAAATTATATATCATTATAACACACACACACACACACACACACACACACACACATATATATATATATATATATATATATATATATATATATATATACACTCATATATATATGTGTGTGTGTGTCTGTTATAATGATATATAATTTTGTATATATATATATTGTTAATTGCAACGTCTTGTCAGATGATTGCCACATCTTTATTGATTGACCATCCTTGAACCCGCTGTTGAAGCCCGTCTTGAACATCTTGGCGCAGATTTGGCACTCATGACCCTTGCCGTTGTTTGAGACGACAAACAATGTGTTGACATCATTGTAAAATTTCATGTGTCTCTTGAGACCAGCACCTGATCGGCAAACAGTAGAGTAGTTCGAGCGTGTAAAGTTTCCATCCTCGGACTCAGTGCGCAATAGAGAAGGGACAAGTGTAGCTGCATAGCTTTCATCGGATTTCATATGATTAACCAAGCCTACATTTGACTGCCGGATCTTGTTACACACCTCACTTGTACATATATCTCCACAATAAGTCGGCAGAGATTCCGGTTCCCTGTATGCTCTCTTGAGCTTTGTAATTGGGTCACCTCTCCTTATAGTTATCATTAAACCGTTCATCGCACAATGGACATTCATACTGCCTTTTTTGCAATATCTGGACAGGGATAATAACATCTAGTCCACGAGCTGTTGATCTTTTTATGCAAGCATTTGTTCCTTCAAGAATTGGTTCCATAGCACTATCTATTGCAGCCACATCCACATTGGAAGAATTAAAAAAGAGATCTCGAAAATATTCATACCAAATTTCATCTGAAGTCTTCAATAAGGTTGATCCGACCTTAACCGGGAGTGGTGTAGTTTAGGTAAATTTTGGACCATTTGCCTGACCAAGCAGACCATAAAAAGCTTTGATATCTTTCTTGTCATAAGCTTTCTGTATCTCCTTCGATAGATCAGACGATCATTTGTTTTTGACTTTACGTGCACAGCACTGAACGTTGCTTTTAATAAAGGACAAGTGAGCAGCAAAATCTGACCTATTGGCAGAAGA
>OZ038491.1:100783113-100785613 GCA_964036315.1 Acanthosepion esculentum
TGATTGGATGTCTTTTTCGAGACTAACGACCAGGTTAGTTTTCACAGCGATACCAGATTTGCTATTGAGGCAGGTGTAAATAGTAGTGTCGTCCCAATATATGCCTACTTGGGAACTTATGACATCGGGGAGATCGTTAATGAAGATACCTAACAAAGTAGGGCCTAGGTTAGAGCCTTGCGGAACATCTGCGTTCGTGGGAAAGGAGGAGAATCCGTTAAGGACCACCTTCATTACACGGTTTGACAGGAATGATCGTATTAAATAAAATAACCGACCTGAAGTTCCGTATCCCTTAATCTTACGAAGGAGGCCGGTATGCCAGGACCTACCAAACGCTTTAGAGATATCTAGATCCAAGGCACGAGCTTGTCCGTTATTTTGGAGTGCTTGGTGAACATTTCAGTTATGGCCGTGAGCACATCGGCTGTAGAATGAGCAAAGCGAAAACCATATTGTTTATCAGAAAGCAGATCATGGGACATAAGGTTATTAACTGTTTCAGTGTTGTTTATATTCTCAAAGACTTTGCCGAAGAGTGGTAGGAAAATGATGGTACGGTAGTTAGATGGGTCAGAAGGGTCTCTAGAGTTCTTAAAGACAGGTAGAATCGATGAGGACTTCCACCAGGCTGGAAAGCAAGATTCATTGAGGCAGTAGTTATATAATTTGGAGAGGGCCGGAGCAAGTTCAGGAGCACATTTCTTCAGGACAATGGCTGGTATCACTCGCCACCGCTAGCCCTATGTTTATCTAATTTTGAGATGATGTCCAATAACAAAGATGGGGTTATGTGCAATTCGCTCAATAGAGCCTCGGTTCTAGGGGAGAAAATCCGGTGTGGGTTAACTGGATGAGTCGAGCATTGAGTTGGTAGAGAATTTCCGAGCAAAGCACTCAGCCTTATCAGCTGAGGAGGACAGGACTTCAAATTGTTTGAACAAAGGAGTTATTGAAGGTTTGCTGTTGTTAAGTACACTCTTGCAGAGACGCCAATAATCCTTTGAGCCAAATTTGCGAGATGAAATACGTTGTTTCATTAT
Organism: Acanthosepion esculentum; assembly: GCA_964036315.1. Classification (NCBI taxonomy): domain Eukaryota; kingdom Metazoa; phylum Mollusca; class Cephalopoda; order Sepiida; family Sepiidae; genus Acanthosepion; species Acanthosepion esculentum. The sequence goes on from OZ038491.1 coordinate 100,784,157, forward strand.
ATCAGCAAATAGTGACTTTGTTTCATTGAGGACACACTTGCATTCGTTACGGGCTGAGACACAGAGATGTCTATTGCGATCTGACATGTCACTACGATATAGGTGGTAGAAGTGAATCCTATGGCATCTGATCAAGCAGCAGCAAACCAAGGGGGAGAGCATGATCTAACCTTGTATTTCCTATCGGGGATGAAAAACTCGATTCCAGCATTTACCCAGGAGGAGACCTCGGAAGCGCATTATTGAACGGGGAGCTTAAAGACCACATCCCAGGGGACATCGCAAAGGAAATCCCGGAGCGAATTCCAGTGTGCTTGTTTTGTATTTAGAAACAGGCAAATGAAATTGGATACAAAAATGAATTACTTAAACATTATATATTATTTTTCCTCTTATAATTCAGTTAATGCTGGACATCCTAATCACAGATAAAGAATGTAGCAAAAGGCCACAATGCACAACTGAATTAAGGCTAGACTATGAAAGATAGATGATGATGTCGCTTTGGTGACAGGTGTATCTAACAAGGACAGTTTTGAAAGTTATGCACACACTAATTTTTCCACAGGTGAAAGCCGTTTTGCTACATTTACCTAGAAAGGAGACTTACTTTCTCCAAATACTAAGTAACCAGCTTTGCCTCGCGCGTATTCGATCCTGTATGTCTCAAAATCGTTAATACATATTTTTCTTCTAGTGTGTTTACTGTGCTGGCTGTTTTTGTTCGAATGTTTTTTAGGGGGTCTCAAAGCTAAAATTTAGTCTTTCGCAAATGATAAAATATAAAATGATTCGCTTTCTGACTACGAGACCTGAGTTCGAATCTCACCCTGGTCGATTTATCAGGAAAATGACTACTTAGTGTTATCGGCATCTTTGAAAAGTGCCAGAATAGCATACCACGTGTTGACCCAAGACTTGTGAGTCAAATTTGTTGGTACACTTGGGATCCGCTGGTGATTGTGTTAGCAGGAATTCACAAGTCATCATGAACGAGGTTCTGAGCCTGTTAACCTTGTTCAGGCCGTTATTCACACTAGATAACATGCTCTTTCCCAGAAGGTGTAACAGCCGTGTGCTCAGCATAGTTGCAGTATAAACAACAGTTGGGTTCTTAGATGTTGAACAAACACAAATGTGCTTGAGCAGGGACCTGCAACGGGGAATAGCTAGTCACACCTGTAAACTGGCATCCTCGTATACAAATGGCCAGCCACAATGTGTGTGTGTGTGTGTGTTCACTCGCTAAAATCTTTTTTTAACAACCCGGCACCAACGGTAAAATGGAAATTAATAAGAAAAGCTAGAGCTTGTAGGATATTAATGACCCATGTCCTTTGTGGATACATGAAAAATCATACATTATTAAGTTTCTGAAAAATAAAAAAATACTAAACCAAAGAAATGAAATAGCTATTTTTTGTAGGCACTATCAAATATTTTTTCTTAAATAATAA
>OZ038491.1:100795613-100888113 GCA_964036315.1 Acanthosepion esculentum
GTTCCTCCTCTCTATCATTACTTCGAGTTTTTCTTTCATAGCTATCACTCTTCCTTCTCACATTAGTGTTATCTGTTGTTTTCTCTCTATCATTTCTTCCAGTCTTCCTTCTCATCCTCTTTAAACTTCTCTCTGTCATTTTTCTACTCTTCCTTCTTCTCCTTCTCTTTTCTTTTTCACTATCGAATATTGCCTTACTTTCACTCTTCCGTGTTCATTAGTCTCCTTCATTGTTTTCTCTTACATTTCTTTTTCTCATTGTCTATATCCTCTTCAATCTTCTCTCTATTATAAATTCCAATTCTCCTCCTCCTCCTCCTCCTCCTTCTTCTTCTTCTTCTTCTTCTTCTTCTTCTTCTTCTTCTTCTTCTTCTTCTTCTTCTTCTTCTTCTTCTTCTTCTTCTCTTCACCTTTTCCCTCTATCATATCCTTGTTTTTCTTTTTTTTATCGTTTTATCCACTCTTCGCCCTCCCACTTTTTTTTCCTTTTTCTTCTTTGATTTCTCTCTACCATTTCTCTCGTGCACTCTCTTTAGTGTTCTCTCTTCTACTTCCTCGTTTTTTAACTGTTTGCCATTTATTTGTGTCTTCTTCCTTCTCCTTCTTTTCTTTTTGCCGCCATATATGCACTTTCGCCTTCTTTTCTTCACTGTTTTCATCCTTTATCTACTGGGCGACATGTTCATTACCATCTTTCCATTTTATCATGTCTATGTCGTTCTGCTTTCTACCTGTCTCTATTTCCATTTCGTCCTGATCACTTTTCCAACGTTCTGTCATGCTTTATATTCCTCATTGTTAATAGTCTATCATTTTTCCTTTTATGTTCATCTTCATTTATACGTTTGTTAACTGCATTACTTTTTTAATTGTTTTTTTATCCCTCATCGTTTATTTTGACTTCAGTTTTCTTTCTTTCTTTTTTATCATCGTCTAAGATTCTTTCTCTGTGTACCGAAATGATTCACATATTGTACTTCATTCTCTATTGTTTCTTTCTTTATTGAATCACATTTTTCTTCATTTCTTTTGTATTTACTTTTATGTATCTTTGATTTTTTTCACAATGTTTTTAATTCTTTCCTTCGATTTTCTTTACTCATTAGATTCTCATTTTGTTCTCTTGGCATATAACTAATTCAAATATTTATCTTTTTTATTTTAATTTTAATTTCCTTCTTTTAGTTTATTTATTTATTTAATTTTTTTTTTTCTTTGTTCCTTTCTTTCTTTTTCTTTCTTTCTTTTTTCTTTCTTTCTTTTTTCTTTCTTTCTTTTTTCTTTCATTCTTTCTTTCTTTCTTTCTTTCTTTCCCTTCATACTTTCTTATACTTACAATCATATTTTCTTTTCCCCTTTACCTTCCTCTCAGTTTAACCAATCGATTCGTCTTCTTTTAACATCGCTTCCTATCTTTACTGACCTCCTCTGACATCGACATTCCCTTGCATCTTTTACGCCTTGAAATTAATGTTTACTCACATTTTCTCGATATTTTCTGATTTGACCTGTTGTTGCCTCTTCCTTCTCAACATTCTTCTTCTTCTTCTTCTTCTTCTTCTTCTTCTTCTTCTTCTTCTTCTTCCTCTTCTTCTTCTTCTTCTTCTTCTTCTTCTTCTTCTTCTTCTTCTTCTTCTTCTTCTTCTTCTTCTATAACTAATACTAATGATACTTCTAGATATTCTCCACTACTGCAACTACTACTTCATCTTTATCTTCTATTTCCTCATCTACAACTACTACTACTACTACTACTACTACTACTACTACTACTACTTTTCTCCTATTTCATGGTCCTTTTCGTCTACTTCTTATCAACTTTCAATTCTACTACCATTACTCCTATTGCATGTTCTCCTTCTTCTCCCTCCCTTTATCTTTGCTACTATTGCTACTACCGTTCGTTCTTTTTCATTTCACTGCTTCCAGAATACACCTCTCTCTGTTTCATGAGGATGTCCTCTTCCTCCTGCTCATTCTTACAGCCACTGCAACTGTTTTTATTAGCATTTACGTTCTAACCCCAACGCCAATATTACCCTCTCGCTCCTAACGCCTAAATTGTTATCTTTTCCTCAATATCCCTCCTTCTGTAATAGGTGGCTGCTCCTGCTGCTGCGCGACATTACTTGTGCATGCTCCGAAGTTCTTGTTTTAACCTGCTGTAGACTATGATTAAGCGCCAACAACGAAGAAGACGAAGAGATCAGTAGTCAACCAAGCAATGTAATCAGCATTATCGATTTGAAACGTGTAGGCCAACCCAAACCGTTTATGGACTTGCCAGACCACACCTTACTTTCATTAATGTTACTTGCCTATTGCTTCTACTCTTCCGGTATGGTCATGCCTTTCTTTCCTTCTTTCTTTCTTACTTCCTTTATTTCGTTCGTTCTTTCTTTCGTATTTTCTTTCTTTCGTATTTTCTTTCTTTCTTTCTTTCTTTCTTTTTTACTTACTTTCTTTCTTTCTTTCTTTCTTTCCCTTCATACTTTCTTTCTTTCGCTTTTTCGCTCTTTTTTCTTTTCAAATACGTATTTTTTTTCAAGTCATTCGTTTTTATCTTTGCATTTTATTACATTCTTCCACTTTTCTAAACATTTCTCATTTACTTTCGATTTCGTTTGCTGTTTTTTTAATTCATTGTGCACTTACATTCTTGAGTTCTTTGATTCTTTTTTTCTTTCTTTTTTCTTTCTTTCTTTCATGTTTTCTTCACTTTCTCTTTCTTTCATTCTTTCAAACATTTCATATATTTGTTTTAATTTTATTTTATTTGACAATTTTTTAATTTTTTTATTTATTTCGCTATTTTCTTGTCTTCGTTCGTTTCCCTAAATATATTTCTTTATTTCTTTATTTTTCTTTATTCTTTCTTTTTTCTTTCTTTCTTTCTTTCTTTGTTTCTTTCTTTCTTTCTTATTGCTTTTTAAGATGCCTATTCACTAATTATAACTATCGGTCTGACTGCGTTCTTTCTTTCTTGATTTAATCATTTTCTCCCTTCTTCACTTCTTTTTGCTTTCTTTATTTCTTTCTTTCATTTTTGTTGCATTTATCTGATGCGTACTGTCTAATTAAATTTTCGTCTGATTGCGTACTTTCTTAAATTTTTCTTCTTCCTCCTCTTTTTTCTAATCTTTCTTTCTTCTTTTCTTGCTTTCTTTCGTTCTTTATGTCTTTCTTTATTTCTCTCCTTGTTACTTTCTTTCTATTTCAATTACATAATGCATTGGTTCAATGCTTATTATGTTTCCTCTTTGTTTCCTACTTTCTTTATGTCCTTTGTCTTTATTTTTCTCATTTCTTTATTCCTTTCTTTCTTATTTACTTACATATTACATTGTTCTGATGTTTATTGCTTACTTATATTTCTTTCTATCTTTCTTACATACTAGCACACCTTCCTTTCTTTCTGTATCTTGCTGTTTTCTTTCCTTATCTTCTTTTGATTTATATCCTTTTACTTTCTTATTTTTTTTACTTTTCTTTCTTTATCTAATTTTTCTTTCTTTTTTATTTACATATTGCATTGGTCTTAGGATTCTTTCTTAATTAATTATCTTTACATTTCCTTTAATTCCTTCCGCCTTTCTTTCTCTATCTTTTTATTTCTTTAATTCTTTCCTTTTTATTCATATCTTTCCTTCTTTTATAATTGCGTATTGCATGGTTATTTTTAATTATCTTTCTTTCTTCCTTCTTATCATTCTTTCTATCTTTTTCTTTCTTTTTCTTTCTTTCTTTCTTTCTTTCTATCTTTTTCTTTCTTTCTTTCTCTTTCTTTCTTTCTTTCTATCTTTCTTTCTTTCTTTCTTTCTATCTTTTTTCTTTCTATCTTTTTCTTTCTTTTTCTTTCTTTCTTTCTTTCTTTCTATCTTTTTCTTTCTTTCTTTCTCTTTCTTTCTTTCTTTCTTTCTATCTTTCTTTCTTTCTTTCTATCTTTTTTCTTTCTATCTTTTTCTTTCTTTTTCTTTCTATCTTTCTTTCTTTCTATCTTTTTCTTTCTTTCTTTCTCTTTCTTTCTTTCTTTCTATCTTTCTTTCTTTCTTTCTTTCTATCTTTTTTCTTTCTATCTTTTTCTTTCTTTTTCTTTCTTTCTTTCTTTCTTTCTTTCTATCTTTTTCTTTCTTTCTTTCTCTTTCTTTCTTTCTTTCTTTCTATCTTTCTTTCTTTCTTTCTATCTTTTTTCTTTCTATCTTTTTCTTTCTTTTTCTTTCTTTCTTTCTTTCTTTCTATCTTTTTCTTTCTTTTTCTTTCTTTCTTTCTTTCTTTCTTTCTTTCTTTCTTTCTTTCTTTCTTTCTCCTGACTTCTAATTATTGATTCCTTCTCTTTCATTCTCTCTGGTGTTCTTTGCTTCGTTCTTCTGCTGCAAATCATTTATTTGTACAATTATTTTATTGGATATTGCTTTCATTATGTTGATAATCGCGACAGTACTTTAATGTTCTTCCTCGGAGTCATTAAACGTATCATTTCAGTTTCTTTTTGATTTTAACGCACACGCACTCACATTAACGCACTAACACATTCACACCACCGTAAGTAATAATCCGCTTTTAATATGCCCTATTTCGCGCAATAAAGCAACAAAAAAAAATGAATCAAATTAATATTTCCCTGCGATATATTCTCATCCATAAACGTATTTTAATACGTAAGTTGAAACTTATATAACCTACAGTATTTCACCGACGAAAAAGAAAACAAAATTGTTTCCGAGCCCTTATAGACGACGAATTATTCTTCACACTACAAACTTATTTTCACTAGTGGAATGTGGCCAGATTGTTGCTACTCTACCCCGGAAAGCGCTCGGACGAACTACTTTCCCTAGTCCGGCCGATACAATCCTTCAGAGCAAGAACACGCCATGCCACTTACATGGTAGCAAACCACCAACATTCCCTCCATATTCCATAGGTGAGATATAAATTCCACTCCAGCATCTTCTTACTGCAAACCACTGGCCTTTGGACCCGACTCCCAATAGGATGTTTTCCGATCACTACAATCTTAACGTTTTCAAGGCTAGCGATAACCGTTATCCTCCACTCGTATACACACAAATGGACTCCGAACGTAACGTTCTACTTCCAATGGCTTACGGGCTTAGTAATTGCATCACTGTAAAAAAAAAAAAAAAAAAAAAAATAACATGCTCATAAATAGGTACCAATATCAATGATATATTTGGTAATATCACAATAGATGGTTAAATCATATACATCTATTAGTTAAAGATTAACTAACTATCTATCTATCTATCTATCTATCTATCTATCTATCTATCTATCTATCTATCTATCTATCTATCTCTGTCTGTCTATCTCTGTCTGTGTGTCTATCTATATATTTGTCTGATGTCAGTCTGTTTGTCTATCTATCTCTACAGCAATCTATCTACTTGGATTTGGTTTATTTCATTTAGAATTGGCAAACAGCCGTGTTTATCGAATGATTGTTAACAGTCTCACAATTACGGCCGAATGAAGAGAATTATCAAACGTACGATTTCGACTTAAAACATCTATCTATCTATCTATCTATCTATCTATCTATCTATCTATCTATCTATCTGTGACCAAATACTTTTTCATCTAAGCAGGATGGATTTCGCAGCAAATAAAGACTGACATATGGCGGGAAAATTAAAATGCAATACAAGTAAACACAATAAAATACATATATAAATATTTTGCTCATTTCGCGAAATAATATATATGTAAATAAACATACCAAAAATTGCATCATCAAAAATAAATACATCTTGCAGGTTTATAAAGCAATTATTCTAACGTGCATTGAATATTGCTACTACATCTTGTTTGGTACTTATGCGAAATGTCTCGACATTCTTGTCAAAATCCAATGGAGATATCGCAATATTATCTCTCTTGACATGATTTCTTGACTTCAGTAACTATCTCATCGCCAAAACGTGGCTTCGCTGTGTTTTTTTTTCATAAATATTTTCCTGGCAATTTCACGAATTTAAACATCGACTCTGGAACTCATTTCAGATTTTTAGCTTTTCTGTCGACTAAAATTCAAAGATTTAAATGAAATTTCAGTCACCATCTACTCTCTTTTCTATTATCCTTTCTCCTCCCTATCTAAAAATTATCTGCTTGTTAGTGGCATTATCGCCTTCCTTGAAGTGAAATGACTAACTGCTATTTAATGTATTAGAAGTCACCTGGATGATTAGACTTTAGCAAATTACTCTTGTTAAAGCTGCACTAAATTCTATGGGCTGGTCAATCCTCATAGTCGGTTTCACATTTAGGAAGTTTTAAAATAGTTTTCGGCATTCCTGCAATCTTGGGGAGGAAATCTATCTATTTCTTTCGACTTTCCGGAAATTACCTATTCTGTCTGTATATTCTCAGGAATCGGTTGCACGAACTTATGTTAAATTGGCAACCAAACCAGCATGATATTAATGCGCATTCGTGAACATAGACACAATCATTGGCTTATTTATTCAGCAGAGATTCATTTTAAGGGAACTTTTGTAACGTGTTACTGTCAACATTACTCTCTACAGAGTTACATTCCCTCTCATGTAATATGTTTTCTTTAAACATCCTATCAGACAGGTCAATTAGTGTCCCATAGAGTTCAGTTCTGACTACATATTTTTTTTAAAAAAATACATAGATTAAAAAAATTATAACGATGTTGGTGATCCCGCATGAGATATTCCAGATTATTTTGTGAGTAGAGGAAAAAATGCCAATCTTCTATTTCACTAGTTTATCTATTTGTCTGTTCGTTAAAATGTCATGATATATTCCATATGGAGATAAGCACACACAATCATAAATACACACGAATATATGTATGCATATATTTATATATTAACTGCTAACCACGAGTTTTTATTGACGGCCAAAAACATTGGAACACTAGTTCCCATACGATCAGCGAAGTTAAGCAATATCTATCCTGCTCAGTACTTGGAATACCAGGAGCTGTAATCTTGGATATGCTTTGGGGTATAATGGATAAAGGCTTGGAATTGTTATTCGGAGAGCCGTGTTCCAATTCCAGTTGTCTCCGTTATATTCACTTACTTGCAATACCCTGGGATAAAGTATGAATCTACCTCTTTCTCACCTTAGCCTAGGAGTTAATTAGGAATATATGACCCACTAAAACTCTTATTATCAGCCTGCCGATAAATAAATAAATGAAAATTGCGTAAAAAATATATAAATTTCGGCATTAAATAAACCATAGACGTTTATACCCGGCTAAAAACAAAACTACCAACAAACAAGTTTTTATGACGGCAACCACGAGTTATCACATTTATAGGCCCTTGCCATCAAGATTGCAACCACGATTTGTTTTTTGTTTTTTTAAATTTTAACGCAAATATCTAGTACCTCATTCAGTTATGTGCTATGCGTGTAACGCGCTTAGACGATCATGTACCTATCGATACATGACTGACAAGGCAGATTTTCTTTCCTACAGTAGGTTACGTTTTCATTCTGCAGTAGACCATTTGCCATCCAAGGCAATAGAACACAGTCTGTCCTGCTTGCGGCGAGGAGAAGAGGAAGATTCACTTACGTGCTAATACCCAAGGGTATTAGCACGTAAGTGAATGTAATGGATTCGACAGGAATTCGAACTCGGCTGTCCGATACCTTAATCTGAACCGCTATCCATTACTCCATCAGTGCCTAATAAACGATCGAAAACTCTTACTGGTAACTAAAAAAGAAGTTCATGGAAATTATAACACACTAAAGAATTATTTTTTATTGCCGAAGTCGGCAATTCATAAATTGGTGTTTGAAGTGATATTTTGCAATTAATCTTTAACGGTCACCTTATGAACTGACTTATTGATTAATTCGTGACGTATATTTCGAAACCTGACTATTTTCAGAACTTTTGGAATTTATACACGAATTTATACTGCATGATTACTCCCCAAGTCGCCTGCTCACCGTGTATCTGGGGGGGGGGGTGTATATTAGCATCCCACATCCATAACAAGAATCTTTAATGTTGCATCAACAATTCCTCGATATTTTAAATTTCATTGACAGAATCACTATCTGTGTACAAGTATCATCGTCAGCTTTATCTTGTATCCAAGAATCTAATTTCTTCTTTTCTGACCGCTTCATTTGTGATGATGGCGTTAAGGAGGAAGTTAACCAATTCTTGCACGGAAAAGCTGATAGAATTTACTGCATGATATCGTCGGTGGAGATACGAGTTAGATTTTGTCGAACCTTTCCTTCTTGTCTTTTAATTCCTTCCATTTCTCGTCTTGTAACTTCGAAGTTTTTGTTCCGATGGAGATAAAACACCGCCATTTGGTATGGTCTCGGGCTTTTGTTACAAATGTTTCAAGTTCACGTCCAGTAGAAGTGCAATTATGCATGCCACTAATTAATGTGTTCCTTTCCCTGACAGTAACCAGAAGTGCATTTATGCACCATAACTATAAACGAATATTTGCTTCCAATAATTTCAATAAGCTTAAGACCGTTTTTATTCACTGATAATTTCAACCGCCCTAAAACTTGACACAGTGGTTAAAGGTGTTAGTTAGATCCAGTGACAGAACCGAAACAATGTAAATTCAATACCTGATTAAGGCGGTGGGAACTTGGAGAGGGGAATTAACAGGGGGTAACTGATAACTGACACCCATTAGACATGGCACGTGGAATTATAACAGTCTACACAAGCGAGCAAAATAAAGGTTCAGTTCGATATTTATTCCAATCATCTGAAGAAGGCCGGAGCATACAACGGCCGAAACGATGTGATAAATATGGCAACAAAGATGAGGACCAAAGTCCGAATAATATAAATAGCATATATATATATATATATATATATATATATATATATATATATATATATATATATATATATATGATAAAACAAAGTACAAATAGGAAACGTATATCAATCTAACATGTTTCACTTTAATTAAAACTTCGTCCGTGATTGAGAAGGAAAAGACAGAAACTCTGGTATTTTCGATTTTGTTTAGTTCAGTTCTGATTGGTCAAACAGGTGCAAAAAAAGCGTAGATAACTATATAATTATGTACGTCTAAATGGACAACGGACGTAATGTGTATTCGTAATTATGTATGCGTGTATGTCTAGTGTGAGTTCTAATGTCTTTACCTTTATGCTATCAATTAACACACCGTAGTGTCAAATCATTCTAATTTATGGGTTGTTTCTTTAAGCATGTATTCTCTGTTTTATATGGATATAAGAATAGAATCTTAGAATGGATTCAAAGAAAGAATGTGTTGTAATGATTTAGACGTTTGTAAATAGTTGGGAATAATGTTATTATTAATGTTTCAATGTATTTCAACTTTAATGAATTTTATTCTTTTTTTAATTAGCGTGGAATTTGTGAAATTAAATTTATGTCTCGCACCGTTAGATGGTTTTTCCAAATGCAAGTCTCTCTTGTGTTCGTAGACGTGGTCATTTAAAATCGATGATATTTCTCCTACATAAACATTTTTGAAACTGTAAAGAAGTTATTTGATCAATCCCGCCAATTGAATTGGTGTTGAGTTTATTTTTCTCCTCAATTATATCTCCGAATTTTTTGGAGGTAGTGGTAACAATCCTAGTATTAGAAATGAGTAATTGGTTTGCGAGTTTAGGAGAAAGAGTGTTGGAGAGCAGGCTTATGAAGTTTGTGTAATTTTTGTTAGTAGTGTTACTGGTGGTGTCTGTTTTCTTGATTTTGTTAGCTCGAACTATTCACCTCCATGAGTGTTATATAGTGTGTTACTATTAATTATATATATATATATATATATATATATATATATATATATATATATATATATATATATATATATATGAGTTATTATAACAGTTGCATTTTGTTTGTCAACGAATGATCTCTATTTGCACGACTTACTCGATACGTAATTAGTTATCAACCCCTACACACACACAGATACATACATACACATACACACACACACACGAACACAGAGATAGGCAGAGAGAGAGAGAGAGAGAGAGAGAGAGAGAGAGAGAATGAGAGAAAAGTGCATGCGTGGCCAACATGAAAAATTGTATGTAGTTTTTTTAATTAATGCTATTTTAGATTAATTTGACTAAAGATTAACTTGGGAATTATTATTATTATTATTATTATTAATAATAATAATAATAATAACCTTCAAAATATTGCATTTCATTTTGAAAGTTATTTTTGAAAAGATAAGGAAAATGGATCTCCGTTAAGCATTTTCTTTTATTCTCTTTGACAAAGGCTATTCTATTACAAATTGAGCTATGCTGACCTCCAATATCTTACACTAGCATCTTTATTTTTCCTATGTACTAATTCATTCCGAAGATAATAATTGTTTTCTTCTAATACAAATGGTGAATGCCTTAATTCTACCCCCAATGACCTCTTTAACCTAAGAGTTTAGATTTGTCTTTATCCAATCTATCATGTATGCGATCCTAAAATATTTTCATAGTTCCTCGCAAATTCATTATCTAAAAATCATTTTGCTAAAAATTGCTTCATTTTACAAGAAATGGCCAATTGTTTTATTTCATGACTTCTGCTTTACTCTATTGACCTCCGACTTGTTTATAACGTACAAATCTAAACAGTGTTAGGGATAATAATAGTCATATCAAATTATTTTTTAAAATAAAAACGTTTTATAGGGACTGCAGCTCATCGGGAAACAAATTTTCTATTTCAAGTGTAAAGAAATATGATTTTCCTGAAAAAATTTGAAATGATGTTTTCTTATTATTCCTTATTTCCGTATATTCTTCATCTTACGGAAGCTTTTCTCGACAGAAAGTAATCAAAATTTATAGTTGTTAAATCTGGTGATTACGGAGGATATGGATTAACCTCCAAATACTGACGATCTTATTATTATGTTTGGATTTACAAGTTGTGCCATTGCATGTTCATACTTGGTAATGACGCATTTCACTACTTAACAAAGTATAACACGGTTTAGAAAAAAGAAATTCCTCTAATTAAATGTCTGCAAGTATGGTCCTTCTGATGGAAGACAACTTTCATATTCAACCAGATGCAAGGATTCTGAGAAATGTAATCTTTGCTTTTTGCATTGACTCTGCTTTTCATTTTCTAAAAATTATTATTTCGCGTTTTCATTTGACATGCAGAACCCATTTTACTGCCTTTATACCAATGCAATAAAAATCAAAGTGTGGTAATCCTAATTAAAAGGCTGTTGCAGATGGTGTAATCTTGAGTTCCGTTGTCAAGTGAGAGTGCAAGATTAAAACAATTTTTTTGTTTGCAAATTTCGTCAATAAAAATTAGAGGAATTAAATCATATGTATGTTTCTCAGCCAATAAAATCTCATCAGTAGGTTTTTGATAAGCAATCATTAACTACCACCAAAATACATAGAAAATTTAGAAAATAAGAATAATAATTCCCTTCACCAGGGCCTGAAATTTGGGGAAAATATTTTCACGAGCCACTGAGAAAATATTTTCTAACCAATAAAAACCGTGGATTCAAGAAGTTCACACCTGTATATGAAATTAAATGTTGAATAATCTTACGGAAAAAAAAATACTAGTCTACTGCTTCTCGAGGCTCAAAACAATTTCGGGAGCCAGTATGATTTAATTGTGTTTATACACACACGCATAGAATAGGAGATTGACAGCCAGCAGCCGCGTAAGAAAGTCTTGTCCTCCTACACAATATAGGAGATTAAAAAGCAAACTCATACTAAACATTTTTCTACGAATTCACACAGATATTAGGATGAAGAGAGAGACTGTCCACATTTCACATAGAACTACGAACGTTTGTTTATAACACAAACTTCACTGCAAGGAAACTAAAATATGTTATTGCCATTGTATATTTCTGAAATGAATATATAAATTCTATCTAAACTGACGTACTACATTTACATTTCCTTCAGAAATTTACCTTTGTATGTTTCATTAAAATGGTGTGTTGTTGTTTTTGTTGTTAAATGTTTGCAACCCGACACTCAGATAGCAACAAAACATGGGTAGACGGGACAATCTCCAAATTCATATGAAAAATATACACCAATACAAAAAAAGTAATTCTCGACGAAATGCCGATAGATCGGCTTTGGATTGTTTACCCGTAATACATAGCAGTAAAATATGTAATATTTATGCGAGTCTTATTTCAGGTTGATCTGAAGTGGAAATATTATATTGAATCAGTTGTACATAATGCAGCAAATGAAGTCGGTTCAATGTGCCGTGATAGAAATTTTTTCCTTCCCAAGTTCGAACTTGCAGGTTTATAAAATATACCATTTCTTACATGCATTGGATATTCCTTTCTATTGCATCTGTTATGCATTTAAGAATTATTGAGAAAATACAAAGAACAATCTACAATATTATTTGTCCTGACCCGGCATATTTGCTTCAAAAACCTTGACACCGCTGTAAAGTAGATTCGCTGACCTTCTCTGTAAAGATTTTCACGGTAGTTTTTTTTTCATTAGTCTTTCTGTGTGATACTTAGATTTTATGACGTTGAGAACAATATTGGCGGCAAATTATGAATATTTACATGTGAAATGACTATATATAACAGTAAGCACTATGCTTTATTCTTATCTCGCCCCTCCCGTTTGTAGAATTCTCTTCCAGCTTATTTCTTTCCAGTCAACTTTGATATTAAAAAATTTAAATGCAATGTCTATATTGTTATTACTGTTCTTTTATTGTTATCTGTTGTTAGTAATTTATTTTATTTCGTATATTTTCTCACGCTCAGTGTATTTGCTTCCTTGACTGGGGTGCAATTATTAAAATACATTCAAATATATAAAAATATCACATATCTACACATATTTATATTTTTATTGTTATACATATCTATCTATCTATCTATCTATCTATCTATCTATATATATATATATATATATATATATATATATATATATATATATATATATATATATATAAATATATATATCAATAGTATATAAGCATACACACATCTATCTATCTAACTATCTCTCTCTTTCTCTCTCGCTCTCTCTCTCTCTCTCTCTATATATATATATATATATATATATATATATATATATATATTATGAACTGGACAATGTCCGACAAAAAAAATGTCTTAAAATACATACATATATATATATATATATATATATATATATATATATATATATATATAGTTTAATTAAAACAGACAAAATAAGAGTTCATTGATTATATTTTATTCCCACCCCCTTCTTAAGGTTGTCTGTTTTAATTAAACAAATATTCGCTCTGTTTTTTCAATGAGTTCTCTGGATTACATTATCCTTGAGATTATCCATTCGAATTACCAAAGATTTCATTACCTAACTCACTCGCTCTCTCTCCATCTCTCTCTCTCTCTCTCTATATATATATATATATATATATATATATATATATATATATATATAGATAGATAGATAGATAGATAGATAGATATCACTCGTTATCGATTAGTATTCTTATTTGTAGACTAAGATTATGAATACGTACAAATATATGTTCCATATATGAATTGCTAGGTCAGATGTTAAAGAAATTCGCTCTCTGTGTCGTGTCAGACACCTTTTCTCTCGAGAATATATCATACATATCGATATGGTCTCGTGCCGCTGCTATTTACCTCGAGCTCATTGATAGAATCGAAAGATGAATCAGCAATATTATCGGTCCTGATCTGACGTCTAGGCTTCAGTCACATTCCCACTGCCATAAGGCTGCCTCCCTTCGCATTTCCCAGAAATTCTTCGGATGAACTCATCCTTATGGTACAGGGAATTTTTTAATTTAAACGCAGTACTAGACTGGTGTCGAAATCTCATCAAATTACATTATGAGTTGGACAGATGTAACTGTACGTTCTATGCAAACAGTTTCAATTGTCGCACTTCTCACTTGAAAAATTTTCCTTCCGGCTCCACGATTTCTAGCCGAATTTAATCTGCAAACATTTAAATGCAGTGTCAATCGCTATCTACTGTCCTCCTGATTACACTTCTTTTGTTCTTGCTCATTAATATTGTTTCTGTTTCTAATTCTTTCACACCCAGCAAGCAGTTTGTCTTAGTGGCTTTATTGCCTTTCAATAGTGCACTCGATCAAGCAGCAAAATTGTCCAATTGTTAGATTAAGCTGTGAAACGTTGTATCTGAGAAATGATTAAAGATATCTTACCAATATGGTCTGAGATTTTTATAACACTATTGTCTCTACTTTGAGCAATAAGAATACATAATTACTCTCTAAGCTTAACAGAAATATCGTGATAAAATCGATCATGAAAGAAAATGATATGTTTTTCATTAATCAATCATAGGTAAGGATCGAAAGCTCATGCAGTATTGAAATAATGATCATATATATATATATATATATATATATATATATATATATATATATATATATATATATATATTTGTATCGTCTTAGCTGAGGCGGAAGTGACGTAAGTCGGTGGTGATTGGTCAGCAGTGGCATTTATTGGCGGAGTCCATTTGTTGCGTGCTTCGCGTATATTTTTTTGTTTGTTTCAGGATCGCCTGCCGGAATAGTACTGTTTCGGTAGGGTCTCTTGGGCGAGCAAGTATGATGTTGCAAGACCCGAAACTTGCCATGACTCCAAGTCATAACATCACTGACGAGGCGATCCTGAGCACTCATGGGAGTGTTTTCATAACAAACACACACACACACACACACACACACACACACACACACACACACACACACATATACATATATATATATATATATATATATATATATATATATATATATATATATATATATATATATTATTTCAGGACAATTTTGCAACTTATTGAAAATGAACCTCGAACCTTATAACTTCATGTCTTTAAGGAATTCGTCTCCTCACATTTTTTCCGTACTATTTCATTTTCATGACTTTGTCACTGTTCATTGGACTCTCATAGTTTAAACTCATCCCTCACCAGCCAAACGACTTATGAATTGAGTTGGAAGATTCTAATACAACTCTTTAGTTCTAAGTCGAATCGATGATCCCTCTTCTTGATCCAGTTTTCCTCTCTACTGTTCCTTCTGTTTTAACCTTATTCACCTTTATCTTGATGGTTCTTGAAAGGATTTTCAAGGTAGAAACCCGAGTATGAATATTGTTACCATAACTGAAGGACTGCTAGATATTTTCCTCTTCAAATTGCTCAGTTGAAAAAACGGTGGATTTGATTCAAGTCTTTGTTAACCATTTCTCTTTTTGCTGGATATCTCAATGATTCATAAGATAAATTGTGTCAAGATATCTAACCCTCTTATCTGGAAACCTGTAAAAAGAAACTCAGTTTAGTGGATGTTTAGATATTAAACATTTTGTGGGAGGGATATTTACATTGCTACAGGATTTGGACCATATTTCTCTTACATACATACATATATATATATATATATATATATATATATATATATATATATATCAGGTCATCACATAAGTTCTGTCCGAATTTTGAATAAAGTAAACAAGTGACCAAATGTTACATTTAATTACAGATTCAATTCAACAATGTATTTTCCCTGATTATCTATCATTCCTTCCATCTAATAACAAGCTTACTAATTCCATTACTGTAAAAGTCTTTTGGCTTTGATTTGAAGCACTCACAAATGCCAGTTTTAACCTCTTCCTGTGTTACAAAAGTTGTTTCTTCCAAATGATTCTGTAAGCTACGAAACAAATGGTAGTCTGAAGGAGCAAGGTCGGGAGAATAAAATGGATGAGGAATTTTCTCTCAACCAAGTTCATCGATCTTTTGTGACGTGATTCTTGCTGTGTGTTGCCGCGCATTGTCCTGATGAAACTTCACCCGTTTTCGATTCATTAGATCAGGTCTTTTTTTCCCTCAAAGCTTGTTTCAAACGCTCTAATTGCTGACAGTATATTTGAGCATTAATTGTTGCATTAGGTGGTAAGAATTCAAAGTGGATTATTCCTTAGCAATTCCACAAGATTGAAAGAAGTACCTTTTGCCCATGAAATTCCATTCTCCGCTGTGGCTGGTGTCCTTCCCCTTTACCAAACCACTGTCTACGACACTTAACATCTCGATAAAAATCCATTTTTCGTCGCCAGTCACAAGTCTATCCAAAAAAGGTGAAACAATTTGACGAGAATGGAGAGAAGAACAGATGTCAACGCGGGATTTGAGGTTGTTTTCAGACAATTCATGAGGCACCCATTTTCCAAGTTTAGGAACTTTTCCAAGTTGTTGAAGATGACGATGAACAGTTATATGGTTTGAACTGAGAACCACTGCCAATTCCTCAACTGATAAAGCAGGATATTCTTCAAAGGCTGCTTCAAGAAGCTTTTCATCAAACTCAACTGGACGTCCGGTTCAATCTTCATCTTCAAGGGTGAAATCACCACCTCTGAATTTTGCAAACCATCTACTGCAAGTTCTTTCATTCAAACATTCCTCTCCATAAATTGAGTGAATGTTTCTAGCCGCTTCGGCTGCTGAGTTTCCTTTCTTGAACTCATAAAGAATTATGTACCTCAAATGATCCTTGCGTACTTCCATGTTAGCAGGGGTTTAATCAAACATAATTTAATTTTATTGTTCTCTGAAATAAAACATAAAAATAATGTTCAGCTCCATTAGACATTATAAAATACTCTTTAAATTTCATTCATTTTAACAAATATTTAAAATTCGGACAGAACTTATGGAATGACCTAATATATATATATATATATATATATATATATATATATATATATATATATATATATATATATTCATTCAACTTGATCTCGTTAAAGAGTTTTGACGTATTATGTCCATTTATTTTTATTTCAATGCTGTATATTTCACGGATTAGTTTGCTTGTGCTGATAAGAAATTGGTCGAGGATATGTGATTATTATCATTCATAAGATATTATTTTCACAAGTACTTTCAATCTATTCTGACATCATCTTCAGAAGTAGATTTTTAAAGATAAAATGTTTGTATAGGTTATGAATAAGCGAGCATGAACGCTGTAGAATTCGAAAATGATTTAACCGCTTAGTAAGGGAGGTAAATTATGCAATTTTATTTTATTAGAATTGTAGTAAGGCGTATTGGGAAGGCAAGGACTTATTCCAAAAGCTGGTCATAGTATTGCGAGCTAGGATTTCCTTGGTAACAAAGAAAATAATACTGAGCTGTTACGTTACATCTGTCCTTCCTTATGACAACGAATGTTGCACGATTTCCGCAAAGATGAAGAAGAGACACGAGGCGACAGAGATTTGGTTCTACAGAAGGATGCTGAGGATATCATTGACTGAGCGTGTGAGTAACGATGAGGTCTTGGGTAGGTTTATTGGTATATTCGTATTTGAAATTATTTATTTTGGGCGTAATTTTGAATATAAGGGGATACTAGAATCTGAGGTTTTGTTTATTATTTTCGTGGTGGACTATAGTTGTGTTGTCGAATATTGTCTGTCTAAACTGTGAATGTGGACAAGAATGTTACTTTAAATATTCCTTTATACATACATATATATATATATATATATATATATATATATATGTATATGTGTCATGAAATATATATTTATGTATACTTGATTTAGTGTTTCGCATTCTCCTTTTGCCTGACTCTAATTTTGGCCATTTAAATATATCCTGGCACGTTTTATCATCTATACGATTGTCACCGACCCAGCTTCCAGATTACTCTTGTCGGTCTTCTGTAACTCCTTCACCAGTACATCTCGTTAAATTTTATTTTTTTCTCGATATTCCATTTGCTGCGTTTTCAACACCAACTTCCTCTTCACCACCGTCCTAACGCTTTCAAATCAGTTCAATCTAATCTGATTTTCTCCCTTTTCACTATTCTTTAGCTGCTACGCTCTGTCTTTATGTTTCTATATTTCCCTTCCACCCACAATCATTCCCTCTCTATATCCCAATACTATTCACTATCTTTCTCCTTCGATCTTTCTCGCTATCTAATACGGTCGGTTTCACATAAATATTAAGAACATATTCTTTCCCATATAAATGAGTTGTATATTGTGTCTGTGTGTCGTTCTAGTTTTGTTAGGTTAATGGACACAATACAAGCTATTTTCGCAGTGGCATGCTGGGATATTTACGAAGGCTCGTGTTTATTCGAAAGCCATTATTCCTTTCGAAATCTTCGGAGTAAGGTTCGGAAATTAATATCTTTTGTTTGGAGAAGGTAAGTTTAAATGTCGTAAAATTCACATTAATTCTTCGACGAAGATAAGTATAGCATTATTATGCGTATACTTGTCTGAATATAAATTCATATAATGAACATTGTTCTTATAAATAACGACAAATATTCATTAGGTGTTGGATTAGTATAAATTCCGTTGACAAATATGTGTTTCTATATAATAATCACTATTTTGATGGCTTATAAAATCTGATATTTACATGTAATATTACACTATTATGTCGTTATACAACGTAAACCAACGGCCGTCTACGGCGTCTGGGTAAAGATCAGTTATCTCAACTACCCTCTTAAAACCGTGTAGATATTATTTATCAATTATTATTGAAAATTGCGATCAGATATACAGGGTTACCCAATTCTTTGAGGATACGTGTTTTAATATATTAAAGAAAGAGGAATCAAACAAGGACAACAGTATAGGAATCGTTGTAACAATGGACGGAAATTGCGACATAGACAATATAGGGGCCCCATTTTGATAGCTTAAGCTGTGTTCCAAAGTCTGAACATGGAAACAGAAAAATATTGTTAGAAAGCATATAGATATTATGAGGTTAAGGACAGTAAATAATACGAGGGTCAGTCAATAAATAAGGTGAATTTTTCGGTATAAGGACTAAAAGCGGTGGGATTATGACTGAACAAAAGATATCACACCGGAACGATGATATTGCAGGGGTTACTTTGGATTTTGTCCAGAATCGATGGATGTATAGATGAAGAACCAGGCAGGCTTTGGCAGAAATATTCAATACATGGTGGAATGTAGATTTATAAATGTGCAAGATAGAAATATTAACTGGTACTATTAGTGAATATACATTCTTAGCAGCAGACTTGTCAACTCTACCTCATGCCAGTGGGAAACGTGAGAACAAGAAAGCGCAACGAACTCGTCTCATGGGGTTAGCATCAGACATGCTGATGGATGACAAAATGTCCCTCTATGTGGAGTAAAGGATAATTTTAAGCAAATATAATAGTATTAGTATTAGAATACGAAAAAAATACTATAAGGAGAGAGAACAATAAAAGCACACACTTTAAGAAGATGGGATGTAACGATTCACATTCATTTAATTTTTTTACGATCAAACTTAACTGGAAATCAGTAGTCCGGAAATGCTTTCCACAAGTAAGAAATTTACGTTTATATACAACCATTGCAACACCTAAATGATGAGACAGTGTCCTCAATCTAGTACTGCGCTTAAATTCATAATGCCTAGGTACCACGGGGGAAAGTTCATCAAAATAATTACTATGAAAGTATTTATAGAACAGACACAGGGAAATTACGTTACTGTCGTGGAAAAGAGACAGAAAGCGAGATGCCATGTCAAGACCAATAACATTGTAGATTTTTGGGGGATTTTAGAAAGCATGTATAAATATATAGAAGCAGCACCAGTCCAGGTTTTACAGCAATAGTCAAGGCAAGGACGAGTGCCAAACTTCTAAATATGTAAGGCATATTCATATGCATAATTCTACTATTCGCGCTTGCTTCGAATATTGCTATCACACGTGTCTGGTGCTCCTGATATCTATTTAGAGAATCTTGACAAAATCCAAAGAAGAATCTGCAGTGTTTTTGTCCCTTTCCCACCAACGTATCTTGCTTACGGTAGTATATTTACAGGACATGCAACAAATCTCCCCCATATATATATATATATATATATATATATATACATATATATATATGTACAGGAGTACACACACAAACGCATTCAGACACACACATATATATATATATATAGAGAGAGAAAGAGACAGAGGCAGATGTAGAGAGAGAGAAATAGACAGAGAAAGAGGGTGAGGGAAAATATACTGGCAAAAGTGCCAATGTGAATATTTCCTAGTGAGTATAAAATGGAAATATTAGCACACATGTGAAAAACTTCAGACACATATTCTTAATACGCCTTCCTTTATTTTTGGTAGTTATCAAAATGCCAATGTTGTATAAACACTTAGCCATTACATTGTCAGATTATCTCTTCAAGCGAAGTGTATTACTTTAATTGCAATTATATTATATATGGTGGTGGCTGTCGACTCGTGTCTGAGTACGGCCATTACTACATATCTTCATGGACAATATTAATTGATGCGCTGACAAATATGGCTCTGTAGCCCACGAATGGACCTATTTACGCCGGCACAAACAGGGCGCTTAAGATTTGCAACAGCGCGTGTCATATCATCATGCAATTTAAAATGTCGCAATGAACCGCTTCTGGACACGCATTTTTACCGCAAATATCACATTTCAGTTGCTGCACTTCTACGGATTTAAAGTCAATTGCCATTCTCCGCTGGTTCGCTCTCAAATGACATCTTAGAACAGCCATCGACAATCACATTCTACAAAAATCTGTGCACGTAAGATCCAGCTGCCTGCGTGTATCTTCAGAAAGTACAACGGGGACGCCTTTATGTACATCTCTTTTAAGCCACGCGTGGCACCTCTTCGCTTCCTCAAAGTGACACCTTCCACTCCGAGCAGCCTCATCCCAGTTATTGCGATCAACTGCACATTCTTGCCAGTGCTCACAAGGTATGTTGCATTTCTTCAGCGAAAAATTGATGCAGACATTATAGAGCATCTTAGGATTGACGGCATTTCTCCTACGTGTTCGTAGCTCACCATAAATGAGTTACTTTGGAATACGGCTCTCATCCATTATGACGATGTGGCTCGTCCAGCTAAGTTGATGTTTTAGTGTCAAGGACTCAGTACTATCACAGCACGTCTACATCGCAAACAAACATTTACCAGGTAATGCCAAGTTTACGACATAAGCAGTTCTGGTGGAATCTCTCAAGCCTTTTCATTTACACACACACACACACACACACACACACACACACACACACACACACACACACACACACATATACATATATATATATATATATATATATATATATATATATATATATATATATATATATGTATATATTTTTGAATTGGACAAAGTCCGACAATTTATTTAAAGATATTTATGATATGTTTAACGTTCTTTTTATAAATGCTTAAATACTTGTATCTATAAAAAGAACGTTACACATATCATATATGTACATATATATAAATATATATATATATATATGTATATATATATATATACATATATATATATTTATATATATATGTATATATATATATAAATATATATATATATGTATATATATATACATATATATGTATATATATATATGTATATGTACATATATGTATATATAATATGTGGTAATCAAATAAGACTTATGATCTTAGGTGAAAATGCATATTGTCACAATTTATCATATAAGAAGTATAAACTATTTTCTGTGTGCGTGTATGTGTGTTTATTGTTAAATGATTTTGATTTTCTGTCACTCAATTCAGCTTCTAAACTGGTTAACATATTTTACTGCATTAATCACATCGTGAAAAAAGATGAAATTTAAGTTATGAGCTTAATTTACTTAACAGAGTATCGTGTTCCCTTTATATTCACTGGTATTAAATTATCAAAGTACCCTTTGCGATTGTCTTTGTAAAGATGACGCCTGGCTGGGTCATTTTGTTTTTTTCTTATGTATATGTACATAATTTCTGCAATTCCTATATATATATATATATATATATATATATATATATATATATATATATATATATATATATATGGGCGGGCTGTCAGTGTTTGTGGGTGTCTATGCGTGTGTCTATGTGTGTTTGTGTGTGATATCGTGATGCTATGTGCTTGTAGAGGCGATCCCAGCGTGCGGATAGGTTCGAAAATCAAACTACAGCTCGACGCAATCTTTGTTGATGGAATTGTGCGGACGGAAATACGCGGGAAAAGTCCATGTTTGAACTAGCACGAAATAGCCAGTCATCGTGACCGAGGGTTTCGACGTAGTAGCCTTGTTCAGACTGTTGATCATACTACATAATGCACCCTCGCCCCGAAGCTCTAATTAAGGTTCGTTTGGCATAGCTGCTGTATAAACCAAAGTGTGTATCTCTTGGCTCGGATCGAACAAAAATATCGCTAAGCAGGCGTCTACAATATATGTACAACATTAATCTTTAATCTTCGTGTCCGGAAAAAATAGGTGAACCAAAAGAAATGTTGTATTTTTCTTGACACTCTTATCATTTTATATACCTTCATTTGTCGCCAATGTTTACTGTTTGCAAATGTGATGATTAGAATATTAATAACACCTAAACATATGATGAAATGAATTTATGTATTAATTTTATATATATGTTATATATTTTTATATTTTAATTTTGGTTCTTGAAAATGTGCAACAAAACTAATAAACAATATTTATTTACTATATTTTTATTCACAAGAATAATTTTATATATACAATATTCTTTATCCAATACAATTGAAGTATGACTAATGCAATTAAGTATTTATCATTTACGAATTTAGAGAGAAATAAATATGAGACACCTTTTATTCATAAGTTTATAAATATTATCTAAATTATTAAAATATGTGATCCAACAAGGAAATCATTATTATTTATCAACTTTATAAATTTCGAATCGATTGTCAATTCGCCAACATTTTGCTAACAGTTCCTATCTATATCTATAAAACATAAGATGTATGTGTGTGTGTCTGCCTATCTGTCTATCTATTTGTGTGTGTGTGTGTGTGTGTGTGTGTGTGTGTGTGTGTGTGTTATTTATGCACGTCAACATTTCTCGACTGATTTCGATGAAATTGGACACACCTGTTGAAAATTTCCGAAATAGGTCAAGACCTACATTTTAGTGTCCAGACATCCAGGGTGTGGTATGAACATTGATAAAATTGAAGGTGCGTACGACTTGTTGCATAAACTAAAGCAAAGATTCACGCGAACAATTTTTTCCTGAATGAGCCGATGTTCTTTTCACGTAATAAAAAACATAGCTCATGTTATGAGGCTTATGTAGATTGCTAGATATTTTTCCTGAGACAATGGCTTCACAAAAATATTGTAAAATACTGTGCAAAAATCGGGTTTTTCGTACTACTTAATATAAAGCTTGAATAACTTCCTCATTTTTCATCCGATTTTCATCAAACATATCTCAAAAAATTTGCCATCCTGCAAGAAATCAGTCCTGCTCAATTTCCCGCGTATAACGAAGAACGTCCAAAAAGGCCGTTTTTCGGCCCTAACTCCCTGGTTTTTTATCCGGTGGTTTCCAAATTTGTTATATATATTACATATGCCACACAGATCGTCTTGCGTGTGTATTTGGCTTTAAGTGAATGAAATCTGTGACAAACTAGGTTAAAAATCGGCTTTTCCAAATTAACCAAATTTCTTCATATGTGTTATATAGGAATAAAGTGACGCTGCCGACACTTGAGTTTGAACATAGATCGCCAGTGAGCAAACACAGGTGATCCCATTATTTAATTAAGTAGACAACGTGACCATAGAGTAAACGCATATATGGGAGGTAACGTGTGTCTAATTGATCGCCATTTCTACTCTATCCTCTATTACTTAAACGGATCACCATTTTTATTCTATCCTCTGTTACTATACAGAACGCTATTTTCTAATCTATTCACTATACTATTTCTCTATTTAGATCACTATACGGATTACTATTCGAGCGAGTATTATCGAGCAATCACTATTAGTGCGAGTGATATTCGAAGGCGTCATATACCAGCATTGTTCAACGGCGTGCTATAAGTTTTACCTGCGATTACAAAGCCTGTACTACAACGAGTATTACAAAAGTGACAACGGATATTTATTGGCATCACAAAAGCGGCAACGAGTGTTCATTGACATCACAAAAATATGATTCCAGCCTAAACTGGCATCCGAACAGCTTTTGATGCTAAGATTGTTTGAGAAGGATTATTGAAATGTTAGAAGGGGAAAATACCCGAAGAAACTCTTATTGACTCCACATTTACAGTAAACGTTCGAAGTAGACAGCGTTCGTGCGTTTGCACTTGCAGTTGAATCAAGTTCTGACGCTTCATCTTTGTTTGTGTTTTATTGTTAGATTAATGAACAATTACATACTATTTGAAAGTTATTACAGCCAAAGGAAATTTACTGAATATTTAAAACATTAAAACAATTTAACCGCCGGCAACGACCAGACGAGAATTTTTTATCGATTGAATTCCTTTATTAAGAACAATCAAATATTTGCGAAAGACATACCGTAAAAAAGATGTTGGGGTGTAGTTTAGTATACCAATGGATGATGCATAGAAGCGAGGATGCAGGCAGATATTTCTAGATTGAGGGTGAAAGTGGGGGTGCGCTTATAAAATTACATCCATCGACACGCGGACAAGGCCGGATAATTCGGATAGAAAACAGTATGATATCGAGTTTAAAGAAACATTCTAATAAATATGATATTATTATTTTTGTTTTTATTTCCTTTGATATCTGGCGTTTACACATTTCTTTCCGGGTCCCGCCCAGGGACGTAAGGTTAGAAATGGCATCATGACAATTTCCACTGAAAAAAAAAAAATAAATAAATAAATAAATTTTAAAAAATAATTACACAGATAAAGCCCTTCGTAAAGTGTTGTTATTATTATTATTATTATTATTGTTGTTGTTGTTGTCAAATCTCAAAAACAAATGAAATGTTTAAATTCGCAAATTTGTGAAAAGAAATTCAGTCAAATTCGGAAGTGATATCGTGTTAGTGTGGGGAATTGCTAGTCTTATTTCACTCTTTCTGGTACATTTCAAATTAAATTCTGCAGTGCATAATAAAATATATTGTGCCATACGTGGTTATGCCTCTAATATCGTATTTTTTCCTAGCCTCGCAAGTTAATGCCTCGTGATAAAGTAGCAAAAAAATGTTAAAAGAATTTATCGAAGCTGAGAATGCTGAGATTATGATATTATTAGCCCAAAGTTCAGCTCAAAACAATTGAGTAACATTGGAAAAAACTCGCTATGATATAATGGCAAGGAAACAAACGACAGGGACGCATTTGATAATTTTTTTTCTCTCTTCTTAATATTTTATGTCTATCATATTATTTCACATTCAGTAATTCCTTGCGTCTTAGGGGCTTCACTGATTTACGTAGCATGAAATTATTAAAAATAACGAAAATAATCTACAAGAGGATTTAGATACTGTGAGATAAATTAGTTAAGCTCTGTCGTTCTGTATGGTTATTTTTTAAGCATTGCTTAAATTTAGAACAAGACCGAAAGTATGGATCATCTAGTGAGAATCGAACTCACTTTTCAGCCGTAAATGATCTAGCAAAACAAGCTTGCTAACATTACACGACATCAATATTTTTTTATTACAATTCCATATGGATTTACAACTTTCTGATCTCATTTTAGACGCTACCTATTTTGATATTAACAGTTTTTGCTCCATAATATTTGTTATCCATATTTAGGTTTTAACGGAAATTTCACAGGATTATAACGTTTCATCATCACAGAACCGGCCATGCGTTTTATCAATTCATGTTGAACTGTTATGCCTCAGCGAGTATCCTTACGTGGTCTGTCTATTGGGACACAAGTCAAACTCATATTTCAAGTAGATGTGGGCACATTCCATTGCTAAAGATAATAGGAAAATATGATCGGTTCTTTTTACAGCTACAGAAATTGAATAACTCCTTCTTTACATCAGAGTAAAATGGAGTATTGTTTCCACATTTGAGATGGAACTGTCCAATCCGAACTTGCCAGTTTCGATACAGTTCAAAAGCATTTTAATTTGTTGGTGATGAATAATTTTCCAACCGTTTTCCACACAAGATATGTTACTAGCCTCTCGCTACTCTATCTCTCTTTTCATGTCTCATGTTCAGGCGAACTACATTCCTTGGTTTCTCAAGTAAAGAACTTCCAAGCTAGAACCCGCCATTCGCCGCTGGGTTTAATCCTTTGGCATTGTCTTCGCATTCCCTCCCATCCGCTCAGACCGCTTTTAAACAGAACGAGCAGGATGGTTACCCGATCGTCAATAGCCAAGAATTAGCAATCCTACACATTCTCATAATACGTAGCACTTGATTTCCATCACATAATATGTAGCTCTTGGTTCCCTTAGAACAAAATTATTTTTCTAACCCTCTATCTTGAATGTTTCTTGGTCCTTGTATCAGGCGAACAAAATTGTAAAATATAAGAATTTTTATGGCACGGTAAAATTAGAGATATTTTCTTTATTCAACATACGGAAAATATATGTTTAGATCGTTAATTAAAATACATTCTTTACGTGGAACCGTGAAGATATTTTGCGCATATTGATTTTTAATGGTAGAAAGAAAAATGCCACTTATTTATTTACTAATAACCATTATTCTTTCTCGCCAGACTGACGGCGAAATCACGTTGAAACACAGGTTCCCCTACGTTCACCGAATTTAAGAAACATCTAGCTTGGTCAGTACCTAGATGTCTGACCTCTTGGAAATGCCAGGCCTTATAAGCTTGATGGCTGTGTGTGTACGTGTGGTGTGTGGTAATGGATAATGGCTTAGAATTGTTAAACTAAGAGACGAGTACCAATTAAGGTTGTATTCGTTATACTCAAATGTGCACAAATACACTTGTTAAATGTACGAATCCATCAGTTATCCCATTGATGTGGGTTAATTAATACGATATGTAACATTAAATCATTAGTATCACAAAAAAGTTTTACAATTTAAATTATTTACTGGATTTAAAAGACCGGCAAAAAGTCGATAAACAGTAAAACACGAATTAAACAGATATGGAAATTGTTGATTTTGAAACTTTCATTTTCTAATATTGTTCGGTATTGTATCAAAATATTGTGAGCAGAATGTTAGACAAGATTACACATAATAACACGTCTGTATATTTCCGTGGAGACAAGATAGGGTTAAATTTTATTTTTCTGTTTTTCAAGGTTATATGTTAGAAAAGTTGAAAATAGAAAGAAAATTAATGTCATATAATTTCTGGTGCTATTTCATTTTTTTCTTAAATTCAGACAAATTTCACTCTTTATTAGAAAATGATCGGTTATATTTATCGCTATGTTAGATTGTGTATATATATATATATATATATATATATATATATATATATATATATATATATATATATATATATATATGTATGTATGTATACGTACACGGTTGGTTTGTCTGGTCTGCGCGTTTGTTTCCGTGTGGTTGTTTTGTTAAATTTTCTCAACAGCTTTTTTGTGTCATCAATCATTTTTGTCGATAATTTCCTATCTATTTGTTTTTGTAAATAAAACAAATGATTTGTTTTGACATTCGCCATAGAAATATAAAGTCGACTGATTAGTCCAAAAGTTACAACTGTTTATAAACTTTTCTCTTTATTTTACAATCTAATAATATCGGGTTTAGATTGTTAAATTAAAATACGCTGTTTAAGTGAAAGTGTGAACATTTTCGGCCTATCGTGTTATTTTACTTTTAATTTTTCTAGTTAAAAAAGTGCACATATATATTTACTAACTAACGATTCTTTCTGTCCACCAAGCTTACGGTCACATCGCGTTGAAGTATCGGTTAATCATCTTCTCGCCTAGTTAATGTTGTGAGAGTTTTGGAATATCAGTTGATGTAAGCTTGAAAGTGCGGGTGCTCTGATGTATAATCGCTCGGAATTTTTAATCGGAATTGAGTTCCAATCCCAAGTGGGATTGTTATCTTCACTTTTGCGCAAATACCCTTGGGAATGGTATAAACCCACCTCTTCTGTCTATAGTTAAGAATTAATTAGTAAAACTGGTATGAATAAACCATTATTATCAACAAAAAGCAGATCGGCACTAATTAAATATGTAATTTTGTCTGGCTTTCAATAATTTGCCAAAGGCTGATAATCCGTACAAAACGAATAATTCTATCAGTATTTTCTTTTTACTAGAATCTTTTTACTTGTATTTCAGCTTATACAGACAGTGATGGATTCCGACCAGGTTCGTCTACACTATTTCGCTCTAAATGCTTGTGCCAATCCGAGATATAGTTTTAAGGCACTCCTTAAAGACGCCGTACGCTGAGACTGTCAAACCAGTTTATTTTTATTATATCTTTTCCTAGTCAAAATCAAGTTTCACAGACAAACCTGTAACAATCTAATTACTCATTGATGAGGCCAGTATATGTAAAGACGCTTTACATCAATAGACTGAGAGAGTAAACTTTAAAATGCTGGGTTAATTCCACATGCACGCTATCTATATTTCTCATGTTGTCTGCCTGTGTGTCTGTCGTGGGAGTTGTTACCACGTCCAGGCCGCATTTCTCACCCGATTTCGATGCGGTTTTCACCACAACTTTGCAAATGGCTACCGTAAGGATATGACGAAGCCCGATTTTTGAGTTCGGACTAAGGTTCCGAAAAAATCGATAATCGAAAAAATCGATATTCGAAAAAATCTGCTTACAGAAGGAATGATCGCATTTCAACCAAATTTGACACCCTCTTAGAGTCTACCATTAGAAGTGTTGTCCAAAAGTTTCATGACCAAGGACCACTAAACAGCGCGGAAAATCGATAAATCCCCAAAACAGATACGCCAGGTTTGCGCGTGAACCGCATGTCGGTTTTTAGCGAAAACCGACCGGATTTATGAGGAGGCCATTGGGAGTCACCATGTGAAGTTTCAACTGTGATCACCCCCCCCCAAACAGAGTGCAAATCGACAATCGGTCAACACATAAAAATGTTTTTTTTCCAGATGCGTATTTCCCAAATGCAGATTAATTTAAGGTCACGCTATGCACGGGAAGAAACAGGCCAGTGCGTGCAGTGGAATGGAAGAAAACGTTAGACCTCAAATCCTGGAATGGGTGCAGGGCCATTGAAATTCGGCTTTTTTTCTCTGCTACCAGGTCTGACTTTGAGCCACAAATGACATATTCGACTTTGTCAACCCTTTTGCTTTAATCGTCGCATCTTACCAAAATAAGCACTTCCTTTATTCGCGTCTTTACTGAAAAAAACAAACCGCATACTTGCTGAGTGAAAATGGTTCCGCCCTCAGCAGTCCATTTTCCAATTCTTTAAATCTTTTCCCCTAGCTCAGGCCGCATCCCAGACTTGATGAATAGTTTTTGCGCTAAAACAGCAGGGCTTCCTCCCAATCCATTTCAAAGCTAATGCCGGCAAACAGTTAGCGGCTTTTCTTTGTCGCACAAATCAAACGAGCAAACTCTTCATTGCAGATCCTTGCATTCTCATCGCCGGCATCACGTGCGTTAGAGACAAGCTGCATATGCAGCAGGCAGCTCGACCCCGTTTACGGCAAAGCCTTGCGCTTACCAAATCATGCGCGCTAGCATCTTCCATTTTGCGTGAGCTCATTCATTGGTCTAAGTCATGACCATTGTCCAGGCTACACCAATCAATGACAAATCACGCTTCCTTTAAATACCTTCAGCGCGGCTGTATCCGCACTCACGTCTTGATTTGATCGCCATTAACGGATCTGTCCTTGGATTAATTGACAGCTTCCTGCTACCGCTAGTATATGTATTTGCTTAACCGTTTGCATTACACATTTTATCTCCGCGTGCTGCCTCTACTGCGCAGC
This sequence comes from Acanthosepion esculentum, assembly GCA_964036315.1. Lineage (NCBI taxonomy): Eukaryota > Metazoa > Mollusca > Cephalopoda > Sepiida > Sepiidae > Acanthosepion > Acanthosepion esculentum. The sequence goes on from OZ038491.1 coordinate 100,825,514, forward strand.
CCCGTCCATCTTAGCGTTGCATACCTATTTCTACCTTTTCGTAGTTCAGTTTTGCTATTAGACAGCTGTCGCAAGTTATTCCTCTTCTGCTTTTACTACGCAGCCCATTACACCTCAGTGTTTCACTACTTTTTAACCTTCCACACTTCAACGTTTTGGTTGCGTAGCCTCTTCCTACAGCGACGTTTTCGTGCTGCCAGAAAGCACGGCCCGTAGCTAGAAGCTTTTTCCAAACGGCTCCACTGCATTTTTAGTTTTCGCATACAACGAGGTTGCACCGCTTCAGCTTCGGCATCAACTTCTATTCGCATTCTTACACATCATTTCTACAAACCCTCAAATGGCTCATACACGACGAACATCGGCACGTCAGCAACTGAACACCCCCTAACACCGTTAAAGTTACACATGCAGAACAGGCGACTGAGGAGGAGCACATAATACCTGCAAATCACCCAGGCGAGGCAACCTTAGCAGGCTAAGGGGAAACGGGAGCAGGATTCCATTGAGTGCGCCTCCTTGGGGGGGAAGCGGCTGGCATCTACTTCAACCTGTGCTTTGCACTCTTCTGTGTTTTGTGGCGATGACGGACCCGGCAGCTTTGCTAAGCGTGCCAAAATACCATGGCGAGGCAAACTTAGCAGGCGTTCTAAAAGAGCCTCTGCGGCAAGAGAAAGCGGGAGCAGGAAACTTAGGTAAAGGCCTCTTTGAGGCTTTCCAGTCAATCTCAACGGAGGCAGTATGTTTTGTCACATGAAACGCTTGGTGAGCGTAACTACCGTTTGTACTGCAAATCAGTTTACACATATTCGTTGAAAAGTAAGAGGAAACTACCTAAACGCTTGCAAGCCAACAGAAAAGCGGCTTCATCACAAGCGCGTTTGTGGTCTCGACAGAGCCTGCATCGAAAAGCTACTCGCAATGCAGCTGACGGCAACGTCCATTCGACGGTCCCAGCTATCTATGGCTGAGAAAACCACACGCCATGTAGCCGACGCTGCAGGGCGTCGGAAAGTTCCGCGCAAAAGCGCACAAGGCGGCAACGCGATGCAATTTCAACTTCCGCTGCTAGAGCTGTAGAATGGCCTATTTAAAGGCTTGAAAGGTTGCAGACTGTTAACCGTCTCTGTAGCCCACCAAAGCAGTTTTGGTTTAAGCTGGCGTTCAACTATGAGCCAGTTTTGAGGCTTTCCGGTCGCAAAGACCTCCAAATAGGATCCATGTCAGTTGTCTGTGGGCATTGTAATGCCAAAAAATGTCCTGGAGAGTCTGAAGGTTTGTGTTGTTAAGACGGTAAGGTACAGTTGCCACCTTTTCAAGAGATACCTGCTCCGTTGAAAGATCTGTTGGAGGGTTCCAGTCCAGACTCCAAACATTTCCTCGCAAAAATCAGACAGTACAATTGTGCCTTCTAGATGACCTCTTTTGGTGGTAATGCCTTCCGCAAAGTCGGTTGGAATCCCACCTTCAAGGTTCAAGGTCAGTTTTACCACCAGATTGGGTCCTTTTTGTCGGAAATTGCCACAGATTCGGCTTTCTACAAATATACTTCATAGCTGACTACAGTCAACAGGCAGATGCAAGCATGGGCATTATTCCCGAGAACGATACAGGCCAGAAGAAACATCCTCGCAGGGTTATCATAATGACTCTCCAACAAATGCTCCACGAGACTAACAGCTATGTCCGCAGTTTTAAGTATGCTCTCGAAAATAACACTTCTTCTGATTTCTTGATTTCTTGATTTCTTGTAATTGATGCTGACAAACGGCCTCAGGGAGAGGATGAACGTCGTTACAATGCTCGCGCAAGTAACGAATTGTCCGTCATTGTCAGCGGTGATCAACACAACGGACGTGACATTATTATCGAATCGCGCGGCAGTGGGCTCCGAAGAATCAGTGAAACGCACCGGTCCTATGATGCACTGCAATACCCACTTCTCTTCCCTTACGGAGAAGATGGGTACCACTTTGGCATTCTGCAAAATGGGTCCACCATAAAAACAGTGTCTTGCAGGGCTTTCTATGCCTACCTATTGATGGTACATGAGGGTGCATTCAATCATCTTCATCGAAGCCGGCAACTTTTCCATCAATTCATAGTAGACATGGCTGCTAAGATGGAATCCGAAAGACTCTGTTACATCAGATTGAATCAAACCAAGTTACGCTGCGACTCTTACGTTCACCTCCGTGATGCTTTACGAAATGACGCTGATCCACGCAATATAGGCAAGATGTGCATACTACCTGCAACGTTCACAGGCAGTCCACGATGCATGCAGGCGAGGACGCAAGACGCGATGACATGTTACGTTCGTAAGTACGGCCGACCACACCTATTCATAAATTTCACGTATAACCCAAAATGGTACGCAATTGCTAAAACGCAGAAACGCGTCCTGCCTCGCGCACATTTATTAATTTGGCTGTGCGACAAGATTGAGGCCACAGAAATCGATCATCTTATTTCTGTAGAAAATCCTGATCCGTCGGCTGACCCTGAATTGTATGAAATAATGACACCCAACATGATTTATGGTCCCTGCGGGTCGGATTACAATTACACCAGCTGTCAAAACAGCGACGGCAAATGCCCCCTGTCGTACCCACGAGATTTCCTGGACGGAACCCTTACAGGAAGCGATGGTTATCCACTGTTTTCGGCGAAGGAGTCCCGCTGAGGGAGAATTTAGAGCCGTAGTAAAGGGCCACCAAGTGGATAACATATGGGTAGTGCCATACTGTCCTCTGCTAACAAAAGCGTTCAATGCGCACATCAATGTCTAATATTGCCATTCAATTCGCTCTATCAAGTATGTATGCAAGTACATCAACAAAGGGATTGATGCTGCAATGTTTGGTATTAGGCAGGAAGGTTCCGTAGACGAAATCCAGGACTTCCTTGCAGGGCGCGTCATTAGCAGCACAGAGGAACCTTGGCACATATTCAGTTTCCCATCCACGAACGCTTCCCAGCAATCGTCCACCTTGCTCTGTTCCTAGAAAACGACGAACTTCGTTATTTTTTCTGCGGATACAGCAATGGATGTGGCTGCGCGTACCTATGACACAACGCTTACAGCGTTCTTCAAACTTTGTCGACAGGACGAGTTTGCTAGGACTCTACTGTACCCAGACGTGCGTTCATACTACCAGTGGACAAAAAAGAACCCCTGGGCTCGGCGGAAGTGCGGGTCCAACGTCGAGGGCTATCCTGGGGTCAAAAAGGACGCCACACTCGGAAGTGTATTCACGGTTCCACCATCGCGACAGGAATGTTTTTACTTTCGACTGATTTTGCACGAAGTTAGTGGTCCATCAGGCTACAATAACTTACGGACAGTTAATGGTGTTTTATGTGACACTTTACGTGATGCCTGCCTCCGTCTCGGCATTTTGGAAGACGACAGCCAGTGAGATGTCACAATGGCTGAGAGAGCTCTTTTAAAAATGCCCTCTGCTTTGCGCCACCTCTTCACCACAATCTTACACATGTGCGAACCCAGTGATCCCAAATAACTTTGGGACAAATACAAGGACTTTTTATCCGAAGACATACTCAGAGATGCGCAACTGCTTTGTTCAACAATGGCTCTTACATTCGACGATGGAATTTACAACCCGGCACTTATAATCATTGAGAACCTGTTTGTTGAAATGGGGGTGTCTCTCGCCGCTATTGGGCTTCCAACGCCAGATCGTGTGGCTTCCTCCAGTCTCTCACCTGAGATTGTGCGGGAGACATCCTACTCTGTTGAGGAGCTCAACGCCTATGTCTCAACAAATGATCCAAAACTTCTCATAGACCAAAGGGTCGCTTACGATGCGGTTCTTGCATCCACCAGGCAGGATACAGGATCAATTTTCTTGCTGGACGCGCCTGGGGGAACGGGAAAAACGTTCGTAACAAAACTGCTTCTTGCAGAAATTCGGCGCCATGGCGAAGTGGCGCTAGCAATAGCGTCTTCAGGCATTGCTGCCACATTACTACCGGGTAGCCGAACAGTGCACTCAACGTTTAAACTTCCGCTTGACCTTATTAAGGCAGAAACAGCTGTATGCAATATAGCCAAGCAATCAGGTCTAGCGGAGGTACTCGTGCGATGTAAGCTCCTTGTCTGGGATGAGTGCACTGTCAGTCCCAAAACTGCACTCGATGCTGTAAATCGCTCTCTGAAGGATATTCGAAACTCCAATGACCTTATGGAAGGTATTCCTTCTATCCGGTGACTTTCACCAGACCCTCCCCGTTATACCTAAGGGGACAAGGGCCGACGCTATTCGAGCGTGCTTGAAATCGTCACAACTTTGGCCCACTGTTAGACCATTGCACCTTACCACCAACATGCGTGCACACCTAATTGGCGATGCTGGGTCCGCCGAATTTTCAAATTCATTATTAGCCCTTGGCGAAGGTATTATTCCAGCGGACACTAATGGATTTGTAAACGTCCAAGTGTTGTCTACAGTGGTCACAACGCCAGCGACATTAAGGGAAACAGTTTTTCCTGAACTTCAAACCAACTACAACAATACTGAGTCGCTTGCTGGGCGGGCAATTCTTGCTCCCCAAAACACCACAGTGACAACCCTTAATAGACAGCTTCTGGAAACTGTGCCAGGGTTGTTGCACGTTTCAAATCAATTGACAGAACTCCAGACCCCGCTGAAATGGCAAACTTTCCAGTGGAGTTCTTAAACAACATCCACCCCGCTGGTCCCCCTCCTCACATTTTGGAACTTAAAGTGGGGATCCCGGTTATGTTGCTAAGAAACCTGCGTCCACCGAAACTCTGTAATGAGACCAGGATGGTTATTCAGGCCCTACACCCAAACATTATTGAGGCCAAAATATAACTGGCTGCGGTAAATGGGAGCAAGTGCTTATCCCAATTATGCATTTGTATCCATCAGATGCCGACGTAAACTTCAAATTAAAATTCGCAGTGTGAGATAGGCAAGAAGTAAGGCATGTAGCAACATCAGCACGGCAAAAAACACTCCTTTAAAGGCAAGAAAGGGCAAAATATTTTAAGTCAAGTGATAGAGATTGCTGTATGAGTCGTATGATTTTAGAATCAAGCACGGGCAGCACCGGGCCATGCTGCTAGTCGGAAATGAGGTACAATGTCTCGGGAAAAATCGTCTCATATTTTATTCAAATATATGAAAAAGATGTGATGGTATTAATCTCCCTGTGAACTAAAATCTTACTTGTGTTTCATCTTGCTTTAATCCAGCGAAAATCTACAAAAAATAGATAGAATCAATAATTACGACATGTAATGTTAACAAGCTGTACCAAAGCAGAAAGTTACAAAAGTGGAATATGAAATTATTTGCGAATATCTGGAATGTGTTATTCTTATTTACAGACGTGTCTAGGGATTTTACTCTAAGGAAAGTTAAATACCATAAAGTAAGATGAATAAATTACCGTCTAAATTACGCAAAAATAAAAATAAATGTGACATCTCGTTTTAAAAGATATATTTGCCAAAATTACATTAAAATATCTTGAAATACTAACGAGTAAATGTATTCAATAAAGTCATTATTGGTTTCAATCAGAGATTTCAGACTACTTCGGAATCTCCAGCATCTCTTCCGGACAGTTTCTTTGTTTACGTTGATGAATGCTGCAATAATTCTTGCCTGCAGTTCATCTTTGGTGTTACAAAGAGATTTGTTAGTCTTGTGCTTAACTGCGCTCCACACACAATAATAAAATGGTTTGCAGTCTGGGGAATTAGGTGGCTAGATGAAAGAGCTGATATGGTCGCAGAAATTTTCTAACAGTGATGAGCGCGTTGTCCTGCTTGTGTGGAGTGATGCAAAGTCCTGTTTCTACCAGCAGCCACCCTCTTGACTCAGAGCAGCACTACCTCCTCAAGGCACTTGATGTAGGCCTCCTTGTTGTGTCTGAGGCATTGTGGGAAGAATGTAGTCAAAACATGGCCATCATTGATCACTCCAAACATCTTTTAATACCAAGAGCATGATAATGTAATTTATATACGGAATCTACAAATGCTTCATCCCAGTCTATATTTTTCATTATTTTATGGACACTGCAAACGAAATTATTTTCACTGATGGATTTGGAGAAAAAATATGGATGCCCACAACCACTGACTTAGGATGGATGAACAAGAGGGTGGATTGATGAACAATTTAGGTATGGTTCATGCATAAGAATCTCGCTTCGGAAGTGTAGTAGAGATAGCGGGGGTTTACGTAATCGTAGAAATTCTATGATAGCCATGACTAGGTTCTCATGATTGTGTGGCATGATGCAGGGTCCTACTACTGGTCATAGAATCTTCCAGCGGGCATCACTTCCTCCAAAATAATTTTATGTAATTTTATCCGTGTTGATTCTGAGGCCCTGTGTTAAGATGAATGGAGGCATGACGCCACCATCACTAGGGATCACTCCAAACTTATCATTAGACCCATCGAAATATTTCCGAATCTTCTGCACTGTCCTCAGATTGACACACTGTAATTTTCATACTGGAGCTTGTGACGAGAATGACAATAAGTACAGATGTCGTTTCCAAATATTTGGCGGAGGAAAACACGTTCTTAAAGCTGGTGCCCAACTGACCCTACTATCTTGCAGTCGACAAAATAAATAAAAAATCAAACAATGCGCATGCGCGAAATTATATATATATATATATATATATATATATATATATATATATATATATATATATATATATATATCACAAATGAACGAATCCACTATTCTGAACCCAATGTTCTTATTATCTGGAACTTACTGCTCCTGCTCTTCCTGTTGCTGGTGCTACGTCATATTTCCTTTTGAGGAGAACTGAAAATAAAAGAGAAATCTGATTAATAAAATAAATACGAAGGAATTTATTTATGAGAAACTAATAGTCTCATCCGTAGGAAATGATGAGCATCTCCATCCTCCTTTGCAGGTGTGAAACATGAACTTTCCTGTCTGAGGCAGGATTAAGAATCCGGGTATTCGAGGACAAATGTTTGCGAAAACTCATCTATATATTTTACTGGCAGTATGAAGACAACGAATATAACGTCGAAAGTCTTGTAGACCGACAGATATCACTCTTTGCCGTTGTAACATGACATGTTTAGTCACGTCACACGGCATGACGACCCCTGCAAGACCATCATGTTTAAAGGCAGCGACGGCAACACAAGTGCTGGTCAGACAACGTCAAAAAAATGGACGGACATGCCAATGTGGGAACTCCTGAGGGTCATATCCAAAATCTCAACCTGAAGGAGTTGTCTGTTTCTTCTGCCCTCGGGTCTGCCGACTGTTGAATCATTAGGGGGGGCAGATGATAATAATGAATAGACCTTTAATTCTGGTCGAAATGAAACATAGCATATATGACGATCATATATGGTATATATTCAATATGGATCATGATGGCATTCATCGCTTTATGTATTAAATATGGCTATTGTAATGCTGTATATATCAACTTTAGGAAATATTGAAGAAGAAACGCATGAAGTTTAGAGACGCAATAGAAAATGTAAAATATAAGAGTATGTTAAAATAATTTTCCATGGGGAACGGAAGTATAAATTTAGGAAAGTAACATATCAGGAAAAAGATCGGTAACCATTGATTTGGATCACGTGACGACCCCGGAAACATGGTGTCCATGAAGAATAGCGAATGTCATTCCATAACCAATATATACGCTCTAGAACTCCCTAGATGTTTCTAAATACAGGATAAAAAATGTTAGGTAATATTCACAAGCATCAACAAAACTTTTATAAATCAAGTCGGCCTATCTAAATCATCAACAACAGCTTTCTGCTGGTGTGATCCGTTCCCAGGTCATTGTTGCCTAAAGATGAAATGCAAAACACGAAGAAACCATAATAAAAGCTGAAATTGCAACACGTCAAAATCAGCAGCTGTCAATTAAGCATGATATGAGTGTTATAAACATTCCAAAGAGACTAGGGATTTAATGTGGACCTCCTCCCGAGAAGCGTTGTAACTAAAGCAAAATATATAAATCCCGTGTCACGAAGGACAGGATAAACAGAAAAGGATGACAGGTGAAAGCGACTTAATGAAATAGAAACAGGACAAAACGCCTATGACCTGCTCATAATATGAGAGAGTTAAAAAAAATACATAAGAAATAAATCCAAGCGAACAAAAGAGTAATGACGTAATGAGAGTATATAGACATACAAATATGCAGAATACAAATTTAGCATATATATATATATATATATATATATATATATATATATATATATATATATATATATATATATATATATATATATATATATATATATATATATATATATATATGTGTGTATGTATGTATGTGTATATATATATATTCAAACCCGGCCCATGATTCGTCCAGTCTGTAAAGACGTCCTCCTCCCTCCTCATCAAATTAATTCTATAATTTATAAATACGGTTGTAGTTGCGGGGCTGACTACATAGGAAGGACGACACAACGCCTGGACATGAGAATGTCAGCACGTTCCTACCAAAATCAGGAACCACACCTTGCCGATGAATGGACTTGTCCCAAACACCTACGTTTCCGCCATATGTGAGCACCTATTAAAGAGGAAATTTTGTGCAGCTAATTTTAGTTTTGACCGTTTCACCGTGTTGTCCCGGTTAACACTCGTTATTTCACCTTAAGGTGCTGGAGGCACTTTACATCGGGTCGCGCAAGCCTTCTTTGTGCAAACAATGTGAATGTTTGTTGGGGCTCGCTGCCATTTGCCTCTAGCTCCTTTTGCTCATAATTTTTCCCTCCTCCTCCACATTTCCTTTTCATTGTACACTTTCTGTGTTTTTCTAATTTAAATTAAATCTCCGAGAATATCCGAGAAGTTTTCACAGAAAATATTTGTCCTCCGACAGGAAAAATCGACTTTGCTAACCAGACGCCCCTCTGTAGCTAACCTGGTATTGCACGTCAGGCTATATGATGTTTCCTTGTAACATACAGGTTCGATTCCGGTCGGAGGACACATATTTCCTATGAAAATTTATTGGTCATTCTGGCCGTTAAATGTTGTTAGTACTGTTTATTATAAACAGCGCATTTACTTAAATATCTGAAAACATCTCTCTCTCTCTCTCTCTCTCTATATATATATATATATATATATATATATGTATGTATGTATGTATGTATGTATGTATGTATATATATATATATATATATATATATATATATATATATATGTATGTGTGTGTGTGTGTGTGTGTGTGTGTGTGTGTGTGTGTGTGTGTGTGTGTGTGTGTGTGTGTGTGTGTTATATGACGGTGGATATATATGAAGCGGGTAATATTTCAATTATTTTCTGGTCTATATTATCTTATATTCCATCTCCATATTTTGATTGGGACATGTTTCTTTGAATAATATTAGAACCAAAACTTAGCAAATTAATTAGGAATATCCCACAAATGTATTAAACTGTGTATGAAAGTTAGTTTGAAATCCCAAGGTTTGTACTAATCGTTTTTCTTTCTTGTTTTTTTACTTCTCATTTTGTAAACAAACTCTCCCCACCAAACTTATTTACCTTCCCTGTAAGGTGTAAGCGGTCACGCCCGGAGTCAGAATTCTTCACCCCACATATAAGTAATTTACCTTCCACATGAAAACAACACATTTGTCTTTCACCATAATTCACAAAACAATATTTATCAGGTAATAAACAGTTCCCTGATGATGACATTGTGTTATGTCGAAAGTACTCGGAAATAAACGAAATATGTATCAACACGGCGATTTTCTCTCGTCCTTCAATAATGACACCAAGACCTTATCTGTGAATATGAAATGATCCTATTCAAAATAAGAAGAGACACAAAATCAGTTTACAGTATTGAAATATTTCAGTGTGTTGTCCTCACCTTTATTACCATATTCACGACGTTTCGGCCGTTGTACACTCCAAACATCTTCAAGTGATTTACGTTGGAATTTCCAACGGGACCCTTCATTTAATCGATGGTGTTAGATTGTTCTATTTCCATATACCATGACGTTTTGGATATCCTGCGAGAAAAGATAAATTGAACTACAATTTTGGAATGAGTATATAGTATAAAATCATCGATGAAATCAGAGGAAAAAACTAGAATACACAAAATAATTTAAAAACCTAAAACACTGTTTAAATCAGCAAGGTCTAAGATTGATTGATTAATTTATTTTTGCAGTTTACCAACCTTTTTAGATTATTTAAAGCCAGATATTGTTTTAAGCTTGTATATATCGTTTCACGATAATAATGTTTTACTGAAAAAAATTTCTATTAATTAACCCATAGACTGGGGTAGTAGTTGAGTATTATTTCATTTCTTAAGGTTATTTTCACGTAAGTGAATATAATGACCCCGTATGGAATTGGAAACAATTCTCCGATTTCCACTTCTGAGAACTTATCCATTACACGAACCGCCTATTCAGGCATATATCACTTGGTATTCTCAACTGGTTGCCCATTTTGGTACTGTCCTGTCTCGATACATATGTGTACGGAAGGAATTTTACCGCATTCGAATCAAGACGCGTCCTGGGTATGGACATATTCTACATCCGCGTCCTGGGTAAAACGATAAACTCCGTCTAAAAGCAAGGTTTCTGATGAGGAACGTGGAACTCTCTTAATTGCTGGTGTTCCCAGTTCCACCCTGACCCGGGATGTTAGCACCTGTTAGGGTCGTAAATATGGGCAAATAGTTGCGCCTAAACTGGGATCAAAATGTGTAAAATAGATTTTCACACCAGCAATACATTTTTTGTAAATATATTACCAGCAATTTTTGAAAAAAACATTTTTTACCATCAATATATTTTTGAAAGAAATATTACCAGCATTATATTTTTGAAAAAAAAAAAAAAATTACCCGCAATATATTTTGAAAAAAAATTACCATCAATATATTTTTGAAATGAATATTACCAGCAATACAATTTTGAAGAAAAAATAATACCAGTGACACATTTTTGAAGAGAAAATTATTAGTAGCACTAAATATGTGAAAAAATATTACTAGTATTAAAAATAGTGTCGCCATTAAATAACCCATTCAGGTTGATATGCCGTAAAAAATCACACCAACCCAAACCAATCATGACGATAATAGCGATTATGAAAGGATTTAGGATAGGAAAATAGAATAAGCAATAAGAACAGGATTAGAGATGAGAGATATATTTCAAGATATTTAATATTTTAGTGGACAGGAAAGCAAGAAGCCAAAAGAAAATTCCAGAAGCAAGAAATGCGAGATAATTCTTTAGCATAGACAAAAGGTTATAAGTGACAATTTCAATAGATAGATAATGAAAAATAGATATTAATAGCATCCAGACTGAAGTAGCTGAAGAATTTCTTAAATATGATGAGGAAACAAGGCTTGGATAAAAAAAGACACGAAAATCAATTAGCGAGATAACCTGCGTATATGATATCTAAAAAATACTTGTTTTTAAAGGCAAGGTTTCTTGATTGATTGAAGTTTATTTTTTAAATGTTTATCAACCACTAACAGCATGGCCCGGCGTTGCCCGTGCTTGATTCAAAAATAGTACGACACACACAGCAATCGCTATCACTTGACTTAAAATAATTTTACCCTACCTTGCCCTTAAAGGAGTGCCCTTTGCCGTGCTGATGTTGCTAGATGTCTTACGTCTTGCCTATCTCACACTGCGATTTTTTTCTAAGCTATATACTAAGCATTAAATCTGTTACGAAAACAGAGATAAACAAAATGAACACAAAGCGATCAGCTTTAAAAATGGACTCGTAATTGGAAAAACCGAATGAAAAAAGAATGTTAACAACAAATACATTTTCACACTCAACCTAGTTCTGCGGAGTCAGAATCAACGTTGAGTTTAAGCAAGCGAATGAGCCAATTGGAGTAAAGTACCATGCAGATTTAAATTTTTCCAACTTTTGACGAATGCAGCTATCGATTGTTTTTTGCATCCTAGCATTCTAGTTAACATTCATGTCAGTCTGCTGTTGGCTCTCACGCTGGCCAATAGAAACTTCCTGCCTATTCGTGTCAGCCAGCTATAGGCTTTCACTCTGGCCAGTAGAAAATAGCCGCAAACTACATGAAAACTGCAGTAGAAGCATGAAAAAATCGATTATTTCCACTATCGATGGGAGTTGGGAAATGCAATGTCGGTATTGACATTTTCACTAACTTGGAGCATGCGCATGTAAATTTTGGTGCAAATCCGTCGAAGATTGCGGCCGTGCATTCGTTACACACACACACACACACACACACACACACACACACACACACACACACACACATCCTTCCTTTTATAGATAGAGATATTTGCATGATATGTAATGTTAGAAAATATATTTATATTGTAAAAATTTTTTGAAGGTAATAATGATTTAATAAATCAGATCCTACTAGTTAACTTATAGCTGAGGAGAAGTGCTGGGTTTATAATGTTCAGGATTAAGCTCTCTAATTTCCAATTGTTATAAATTACACCACCCACACAGCCAAACTTACAGCACTCGATATTCCCAAGCTGCCATCCATCTATGTACTGACCAGAATGAACGTTGCTTAACTTCGGTGATCGTATTAGAACTATTATTTTAAGGTGACATTACTGTATGCCAAAAATTGCAAGGATTTCTTAAGTAAATAAATGAATGGAAGTTGAGGAGAACCACGATCAAGTTCGGCCTTAATTGAGTGAGATGCATTGAGGAAGGCTATAGCAGTCGAAGCTTACATAGATAATATGATCGACACTTTTGTCGTTCTTATCAAAAAGCATCAGCATTATGCGCCCTTGTGGCAAACTTGCGACTGACTGAATTTCAAAGAGCATGATTAATTAAGTGTTTATTTTAAATAGCAAATAATTTAATCTTCAGGAAGATAAAACTTTTCATAATTCATTATCTTTTCGTATATGTCACATGGCAGAAATATTTGCAAATAGACGGTTAAGGAATTTAGAATTTGTATAATCTATTTTGAAATTTGCTCTCTTATTTATTTTTACATACTGTATATTAGTCTTCTATGTGTTGGACGTCGTCTTAAAGCTTAATTTAGTTTTGAGCTCAAGGGAAGTGAATGGATCGGAAACACATGAAAAGCTGTCAGTCAATCATTTAAGTGTCACACGTGACATACTCTTGAACGATCATATATCTTTCGATACATGAGTGACGAGGTAGAAGGTTTTCCTTGCTGTAGGCAGCCATTTCTTTCTAACCAAGGATAATGAACCTAGTCTGTTCTGCTACTTAACTCATGGGAGAAGAAATGATGGATTCATGCCTATTTGCGAGGATAATTGGTCGTAAGTGAATATGACGAACGACTGGGATTCGAACTCTGCTCTCCAAGTTCGAATTTCACACCGATATCCATTACACAACAACGCACATCACATGTATAAAGTCAGCGTTCCTTAATATTTTTTATATATGTCTGATAAATGTACAGAGAGACGAAGCTATGACAACACCAAAAATCCTCTTCCAGATAATATTTCTGAGTGAAATAATACTCATAAAATACACATTAATTAACAATAATTTCCCCTACCATACCATCAATAAACAAGTAAAATTACCTTTACAAAAAGTACATTACACCAGTAATAAAAATACTGCAACGCAAAACATCAACATATTTTAATGCAACCCGATGTACAATAAATATAAGCTGAATGATTTCGCGATACGGGGAATCATTAATCACCACATTTTATCCGTAATTTCTGAAAAAAAGCCAAAACAGGTAAATTACTTAATATATATGACAGTAAATGGAAAAAAATCAAACCTTTTGCCACTCTTCAAAATAACCTCATCAGATATATGCTAGCGATGAACAATAAACTGTATCAATTTCATTGCCTAGAATGAAACTGTTGTTTCTTATCATAAATCAATTAACTACATTGGAAATACTACCACCTACATGAGTTGGCGCCTCACAAGCAACTTATCAGATTAATGCGCTATAAAAAAATTGTCAGCACGATTTAGAGGATCCCTTAAGGAGAATTCTTGCTGAAAACACAAACATTTTGTATAAATCAAATTACAGTAGACATGTTGCTGTAAGATAGACCCTGTGTAGAAACCCTTTCGCTCAGTCTGTCAACCTCATTTTATACAAGGATGGCAGTTGTGTGATGAAAGTTTTTTCAAAGAGTGGAAAGACACTCACTGAAATTCCAACCACTCTCAATTCATATTCAAAACAACAAAAAAAACATATCTCATACTGTCAAATATGAAGATTAATTAACAACACCGAAAAACAACTCCCTTGTAAATGGCAAAAGAAGTGGACAAAAGCGCTTGTGACAATGGATATTACAGGCACTCTCTTCTTCCCACCAAAAAACGGAAAAATTGTAAGAACAGTAGAAAAACAAAATTACATTTCCCTTGTCTGTTATATGCAACGAGAATTGTTTAATAGAAAGGAAACTACCCAAACATACACAATCCTAGAATAATCCTCAACAGAATGCAGAAGGTACTGGATGGCTGTTTCATCCTGTCTGGGACTCATCAGCAGGGCGCATTCTCTACCGAGAATCGGACCCGGGCCGTGGTACAGTTGGAATGATGTTTGCGTGGGAATCGAAAGATTGCACGAAACGGCCGTACAGTTCTTTCTACATACTATTGAGGAATTAGTATATGATATATATATATATATATATGACACAGTATGTTATGGAATTTCCAGGAGGATATAGATACAAGGAGAGCTCTATGTAAAAAGACAGGGCAAAATTATTATGAATTAAAGAATATCAATCACTTAAAATCCCATATGTAATTATCTTTATTTCATGAGAGCTATATAAAAGCAGCTCTCAATCTTCAAGTCCTATACACAAAATCACACACTCATATCTATCCATCTAGGTATTAATATATATATATATATATATATATATATATATATATATATATATATATATATATATATATATACATACATATATGTATATATATATATATATATACATACATATATATATATATATATATATATATATATATATATATATATATATATATATATATATATATATATATATATATTATGAGTACAGAATACTTAAATTCTGTACTCATTATTAGTATATCTCTCTGTTCTTACATTGAGCTCTCTGTTGGAATTATCCCTACTATCCTTTGCTATTATATATATATATATATATATATATATATATGTATATATATATATATATATATATGTATATATATATATATATATATATATATATATATATGAAAAGTTGTTCAACTCTGGTTTAACCGGCATTTTCTCCACATATGTAATTAAATTCTGCCGCTTATTCTGTAACCCTCTGCCTCGAGTGAATTTGGGGCCTTACACAGGGTGAACTTTAGTGTAAAAAATCGTCTTTAAATTACAGAGTAGTGTAACGAATATCCTTGCAGTAATGAAATCAAAAAGACGAATTCAAATTCTGGTCTCGTCTGTGTTCTTTTCGTGTTATCATGTTATATGGAGACATCTATTTTGTCAGCGTTGGTTATGCGTTAAATCGAAGTGTAGATAGCAGAGTGTCTCGTCTAACATGACAGCCAGTCTCAGAGAAAGATGATTTCGAATACGAAGTCATGGAGATGGTAACAGAAAACCTGAAAATTCTTTGCATTTCACATAAAATAAAGAAATAGACAGATTTTTGAGAGCTTAAATTAGTCATAGTTTGAAAGGACACGATATTTAATAAAATTATCATTGGATAACTTAATTTCAATCGTAGATTGTTAAAATTTAGTTAAGATAGAAGTATAGTTATATTTTAAATTTACCGTGAGAATTTCTGCTTTAAACTCAATATCTTATTTAGTGGCGTGGGATGATTCAAATGAACTGCAGTCTTAACATATAAATTAATAAACACGGGTAGGTTAGACAGTAAAGGCAATTTTAAAATTACGCAGCAAAAATCAGCAGGGAGATTCTGACGTGCGCATAGAATGGCGTGTAGCTAGCCTGCGGGCAGTACGCCATCGTTCAATCGAGTGACAATGAACTACAGTATCAGATGTATTGGATGGCCCACTCTGTGATTGCACCACCGAGTATTAACGCACCGTATTGTTCTTTCTGTCCGTAGAACGATTCATTCTTACAGAAATCCAATGCGACATGTTAGCACAGTATGGCTCACGCAGCGTTAATCAACGTAAGTTGCATGTCGATTTTGTAAACGTAGATTAGATGTGACACAAGTCCGAAAATATGGGGGCAGGATCGAAGTCACGAGTCAGTCTAATTGATCTAGCGCGTATAACATGTTAATCCTTACACTACGTCAAGGTCCCACAACGTAATGGAAATATAGCTTACAACATGGTGATCATAACGGTGTGGTATAAATTCAATATGTATCAGGATGGTATTATCAAAGGATATTATAATATTAAATATGGAGACCATGATGGTATATGTAGCTACTTTCGAAAATACTCACGAATTATCACAGAAAGTTTATAGCCGCATTAGTAAATGTAAAACATCGGAGCAATTTTCAAAAGAAAATCATGGGGGAAAAGAAATACAAAATTAGGAGAGTAATCTGTAAGCATGTGATTACCTAAGAAAAATGGTAACATTAAATTATATGCCAAATCACAGCAAAGAATTACGCCGTAGAACACACACAAGAGGTTTGTAGATAAATATAAAAAGAAATCTCAGTAGGAAATGTTAAATACTAGATAATACAAATTACGGAAAAATGAAAATAACATTGATATCCCATTTTAATAGATATATTTACCAAAATTACACAAAAATTCATTGAAATCCTAAAGAGTAAAGTTATTCCATAAAATAACCATTGGCTGCAGCCAGGGTCTCCAGACGCCTTAGGAAACTCTTGCAACCCTTGTGAGCGGTTTCCTTGGTTAAGTTTGTGAATGCTGCCATAATCATTGTCTATATTTCATCATTGGGGTTACAAGGAGTTGTGTTGGTGTCTCGCTCAACTGCACCCCACACTTAATAATCAAAGAGGTTGCAGTCTGGTGAGATGTGTTGCCAGATGTAAGGGGCGATGTGATCGAATAATTTGTCTGACAGCCAATACTGGTTTTTCCTGATTGCATGGCATATGTGCATAGTCCTGATGCCAGACAGGGTTTTCCAGCAGCCAACCTCTTGACCCAGGGCAGCACTACTTACTCTATCTACTTGATGTGGGACTCCTTGTTGAGTCTATGGTCCCCTGAAAAGATTGATGGACGTATAATTTTGTCATCACTAGTGATCACTCCAAGCACCTTCTTCATCACCATTAGACAAATCCAAATCTTTCGAATCCTCTGCAATCTCCTCAGATTGACACCCAATGTTTTATGAAATGTTCGTATTGAATCTTCTGACGCGAATGCCAAGCAGTACTGCATGTTGTTTCCAACTTTCTGGCTCTGTGTAATGCGTCATGGTGCTCTTTTACTCACAGACGTTGCCCAACTGACATACTATACCGTGCAGGCGATAAAATCAAAACCAAACACTGCACATACACGAAAAGAATCCAATGGTGACCCTGTATATGCCTCTGTCTGTATGTGTGAGCGCCTCTGTGTGTTTGCTTGTGTCTGCCTCTGTGTGTGTGCGTGTGTCTATGTTAGCGTGCCTCTGTCTGTGTTTGTGCCTCTGTCTGTGCCTCTGTGTGTCCGTGTGAATGTGTCTCTCTCTCTGTGTGCCTCTGTGTGTACCTCTGTGTGTGCGTGTGCCTATGTGCATGCCTCTGTGTGTGTGTGTCTCTGTGTGTGCCTCTCTGTGTATGTGTCTCTGTGTGTACCTCTGTGTGTGTACCTCTCTGTGTGCATGCCTCTCTGTGTGTGTACGCCTCTCTGTGTGTGTACGTGTGTGCTTGCCCCTCTGTATGTGCCTCTGCGTGTGTGTCTTTGTGCGTGCGTGTGTCTTTGTGTGTATGTGTCTTTGTGCGTGCCCCCTCTCTCTCTGTATGTGTTTGCGTGTGTGGATCTCCATCGACGCACCCGAACTCACTAATGATACCGGAAAGTTACCCAACAGAAGAGTAATTTGTCAATTATCTTTCTATTTAATAAAATCTTTATTCTTAAAAATGCTATCGACGCCAAATACATATCTTCCATGTCTGAGGCAATCCATTGTCATTTGATAATTAAAAGTAAATGCTAAATTCCTTAATCTTTACGTAGTGGCTCATCTTTTATTCCCTGCATTCCTCGAGGGATTTAAATCCGCCATTACCGGCCTCTATCGAAAATAAAACAACAATAAAGAATAGCCATTTCTTCCTAAATCCATTGAAATGAAAACGATATCGTTGACCATGATTTTGTCTGGGAATTGATAGTGGAGCAGTTTGCAGTAGACTTATAATTAACACAAGGAAGAGCCATCTGAAGTTCCTGGGACACATAATGTGAAAGGAGAGTCTGCAGAATCTGATACTCACGGGACGAATAGAGGGAACATGAGATAAGGGAAAACAACACAAGCCATATCTAGCAGCCTTGCTTAAGTAGATGACAGAATGTGGTGTGAAGAAGGTGACAGGGTAAAGGACTTTTTGATAGATGAAAGGGATAGAGGAATGTGGAGAGCCATGATCGACTACGTCCTGAAAGGAAACAGTGCATAGAAAGAAAGGTATTTTTAACCTTCTTTTTGAATGCACATTGCAAGTTTCATAATTTAACATGCCATGACTAATTTTCCTTTATTAATATGTAAAGTGCACCCAAGTGTTTTAGTTATTCTACTTGTGCAATCGGAAGGGAAAATATTGAAAAAAAAACTGTTGTGCAGAGCGTATTACTTGAGAAGTTTTACTGCCTCGTTAATGATAAACATTTCTCCAGATCTTGCATTTCTCTGTTAAGTAGATTAACTGAATTTCATTATACCGACACTGATGAAACATAAGATTCTATTTATGATATTTATGAAGACAAAGGAGACATATACTTTTGCTTTGCTGCAATCTATTCATTTGCTGCGTTTAAAGCCAATGGCTGTTTACAAGCCAAATTATTCTTATTCCTTAGAAAATCTATCACCTTATTTTTATTTTATTTTTATTAGAATAACGCAATTAAGTAAATCGGTCATCAATGGAGCTTACTTTCTTCTCATCAGTTTCATGATAATGCAAATGCTTCCATCGCTTGTGTACAAATTATGTGTATCTGTATAGGAAATAACTGATTATCTTTATCGACTTAACGGAAAGACTCGATGCAAATTATACCCACTACCGTACTCTATCGGCTTTAGGGCCTCGGGACAATATATCTTATTTGGAAATAATATTACGGTTTATAACACAGTAATTTTGAATCGAAATATTGATTAAAGTCATAGGAACGACAACCATTCAACAGACATAAACGCTTATATAGATGCTAGCAAATATACCCGACGTTGCGCGGATCTGTTCCCATTTATTTCTTTGCGATTTTTGCGTATACATTAAACCGGTTTGTGAGAAATGGTCGTAATTGATGCAATTGTAGGATTAAGAATTTTCTTTTTTTTGGAGTTTTGTATTTTCTCTCAGTGTCATATGGAAAAATAAATAAAATAATAATCTCATGGTCGCGAATACATTTCCATCGACAAAAGATTTAGCTTTTTTCTAACGTTATATAAAAACAAATTTCATTTGACAAACGAATCTAATCCAAAGAAGATATATAATTTCAGAGACGAAAATTTATATTTGTTAGATATTCAAAATATACTATTAAAAGGAAAACATCCCACTATCAATTAGGCATATCTACCTTTATCTTTGATCAAAATCCTTATGTGGTTACCATTTTCGGAGAAAATTGTTTTATTTTAAGAGGTTATAAAAGCCGTCAACGAAACAATTTCTTATTTATGAATCTCACAACTTACCGCATTTGAAATTAGCGGGAAAACATGTTTGTTATTTTTAAATTTTTCTTTCTAAATGTTAAATATTCAAATTAGTTTTGTTCAAGTCGATGATTTTCGCAATTTTTAATTTCGACATTCTGCTATATTTAGAGATTACAATCGAATATTTCACATGCCAAAGCAGGATTTTTATTATGCTCCACATCAGAGTGACATACACCAGTCATTATGCCTCCCATGGAGAATGGTAAATTTTAATCTATGGAACCGTCACCAAAGGGGAAATGCCGCGGGAAAATGAGTTAAAATATGGAAATATATGAATCACAATTAACATGTTTTTACTTGAAAAAACCTCAGCACCGTGAGGTACCATACCAAAGAAATATCACTCGAAAAAATGCAGATTTAGGAATAACCTCTTTCTCTCAAAACTTTATACTATTCTTGTACTATTCCTGACATTGTCTGATCATATTTGGCTGGGTAGTGTAGTAGTGTCGAAGAAGCATATGAATAGAGAAATATGGCTACCAGAAACAAAGCATAGTCTTTTGATAGAAAAATAGCTTTAGAAAGAAAAGGAGATGATTTTTTACGTCAAATCTAATCTCCTTTGTGGCGGTGAATGCTGGACAATCTACTCAAAGATAAAGAAGATACACGAAGCGATAGATATGTGGTTCTATGGAGAACGTGTAATAATATGTTGGAGAAAAGTGATGCTATCAGTAACAGGGAAACGATCTAATGGTTAAACTGTCTGAGGATAGTCGGAAGAGTTTCCCGACCCACAGGTGAAAGGGAACGCCACTTTGCAACCCAGCTGTGTCAAGTATCCAGCAGCTAGTCGCTAGTTTGGTCGTAAGAGCTGAGCCTCAGAGATGAACGAATTTACCAGCAGGGGCAAGATCATCTGAGAGGAGTATCATTGTATCCTCAAGATCCTCGGTGTAAAAGGAATTGGCAAGCCATTGAACTTGATAATGTCATCATGAACAAAAATTGCAACAGAAATAGGGGTAGAGGTGACCAGGGCGACGCAAAATGAATCTAACATAGGGGAATGTTAAGGAAACAGGCAATACTTAATAATATACATTCGGCCAGAAAGAATTTCGGGGACGTATACCGATAAAAATGTATCTTGGTCAATGATTCCCAACGTGAGACGCATGTCCCACCATTGGGGTATGGTAATATTTTGGTAGGGCATGCGTAGGTTATGCACCCTTTGGCTTACAACACAGGCGCAATAAGGGGACAATTTGAGTGAATTGTTTTCTAGTGAGTCTGAGTGAGAGTGTTAATGTTAATACGTGTTAATACATACGAAGCGTACACAGTATGCATACATACAAATCTTTTTGTGTATGTACGTACATGTGTAATTGAAATACAGAGTATTTCCCGCCTCCCCACATTGAATTATCTATTATATGTTTTAAGACTATATATATTTTACTGTCTTCTTGCTTTTTTTTAAATATATCTCTTTCATGGACGCCCTGGATTTAGGAGGCTTATTTAGAAAAAAATTAATGGCCTTTTAAGCTTCCTTCACGTGAATTGCAGTACACTTTTGAATATGCAATAATTAAATATTACAGGGGGCGGACCAGAAATTTAGAAATACCAAAATGGTGCATGGTTCAAAATTGGTTGGAATCATTGGTCTAGACAAACAAGAGGCAGGAAACTTTAGGAACTTATGCGAAGAAAACGCAAAACAGGCTTAAATAGGGTTGCAAATCTTGAAATGTGTAAAGCAAAAAAAAACGAATTTATGGAAAGCTATTGCCACCAAATCCTGAAAAGTGTTGGCAGATCAAAGAAAATGTATGTTCAACATGATATTTCCCAAAAGTTAATCGGTTCAACAGACACTTGACGATCAACAGAGGTCACAACATCAACAAATATACGGACATTAATCATACATTTAATAATGTAATTTAAAAGAAATCAATCACAAAAAAAAACAGAATCATCTGGTAAAATATGAACAATGCTTATGCTTTTTTTTTGCTTTTAATATTCAACAAGAGATCTTTATCACCAAGAAACTCGATAAAATTTGTCAAGAGTGCTGGATGATTTTTTCGCTATTTTCCATCCATTATAATCCACAAGATCTATTGATTATTTCGAATTTACACGGTGGAGTAATGGATAGCGGCTCAGATTGAGGAATCAGAGAGCTGAGGTCGAATTCCAGTCAAATCCATTACATTCACTTAGTGTTAATATCCTTGGGAAACGTACGAATTCTCTTCTTCTCCCCCGAGCTATAGCAGGACAGACCGGGTTCTATATCCATAGATGACAATTGATCTACCGCAGAAATAAATGGCAACCTACTCCGGGAAAAAATCTGCCTTATCAGTCATGTATGGAAAGATAATGATCGCCTAAGCGTGTGTCACTCATAGCACATAACTTACTGGTGTTGTTATATGGACATTGAACATTTTTGATTTTAGAGCTATGTTGAATATATAACAGCTGACCTCAGTCATGCACGGTCAAGATTGTAGTTGTCGGAAAAAATCGTTTTAGGATTTTTTCCCCCAGAAAACGGCGGCTCTTAGTAAGAAGCTGTACTAATGAAAATTGCTTTTTACCAAATGAATACGAAGGGAATTAGGAAGGTTCATGCTATGGAGATAGTTATCTCTGTTAGAACTGGTGGAACTAGGGAATGTATCACATGAAAACATTTTCAATGGAAATAGCGATAGTCTCGAGGTGGTCTGACTGCTTTGCGCCTGTAGGAACAGAATTGTAGGGAAGAAGATAAATTATCGCCTACAAGGGCGCGTAAAATTTTTAAACTCTGTCGAGACTGGGAAGAGAGAATTGCGTGGTTTCAAACTAGATAATGCAGCATACTAAATGTTTCGATGGATCTTATATATAAAGTTATAATATTGCAGGGGTATTTTTTTGATCGTTTCAACGCCAGCGCGGAAAAGAAACCACTAAGTCACAAGGTGTTATTGAGAGTTAAATAATCTAAACTTGATAGTGTAAACAGTACAATAAAGGAGCTACATTTAATATAACAGAAATTAACATTGATATTGCGTTTAGTTTCTGCAGTAATATAACCTGATCTTTATTTCAGCGTCTAAAGAATCACACCTGATATATGGATTGATCATTATTTTTAACTTATCTTTAAAGAGAGGAACCTCTCACTGTGACATGAGAGACATTGATGTCAGCTCGGTGAGTGATGGCAAGTTATTTACTTGATTTTTGAAGTATGCATAGTAACAAGCCAGTTACTCTAAATTTGTCGTTTAATGCTACATCAGATGAGATACTGGCTGCCAGACTCTAGCCGTTAGATACTTGGGTGTGTACCAATACATTTGGTTTTCATTTTCATAGATATTTACTAGCGATCTGAGAATGTTATTTTGCAGATCGTTAGCATAAATCAGAAAGTGAGCCGAGTCGAGCAGTGTGCTTTCGTTGTAAGGATGGATTAAACAGATAACAATTTTCACGAAGCAAACAATGATATGGTTGGTTGACTGATGTTTTTGTTTAATGCCATAAAAAATCCTGACGGATCATTTAATGGCGAAATTTTTTAAGGCAGAGTTGAATTAATACAATTATGATATATGATATTTTGCTTTCACAATTGAATACAGGGTATAGATAACACTGAGTTTTTTTCTGCCTATACATGTTTGTGTAGACATAATTACAAGAGGCGATCATGTGTTTTTTATGTTGTAGTCTCGTTAAAGTTATATTTTGGAATAGAGTTTGATTTCTTTAAGCAGTTGTAGGATATTATGTGGATTAATGTTATGAAAAAGTTAGTTAATGTTGGTTGATTTCGTTTCGTGGTATATCAGCCTGTATTGGTTATTTAATGTCGAAATCTAAATATTTTGAACAACTTTAAGCCTGTCAATATTTCTGAGATGAGGTATTATGTACACTATTTACATTGCTCGAACTATTATCTTCATCTTCGCTGTGGGATCAGGTTGATATCGTAGACAAAGAACATAATTGGAAAATTCGTAAACTTACGGAATCAGCACATATGCTAGGCCAAAGAAAATCTCCAGAGCCGACCAAGCATAGAAATGAATACAATATTGGAACCAGTAATAAGGAGTGCCCGAGAAAAACAATAATAATAACAACGGAAAATGCAATATGAACTCTGGTAAACATTATGTAATGATAACAGCAAAAAGAAATTGCAATATGAGCATTGGTAAAAATCTTTTTTGATGACATTAGGTTTAACATACCCAGAAATTCATAAAAAGATGTATTCAAGGACGCATAAAGGCGTTAGCTAGATCCAGTGACAGGAACCAAAGTGTTCAATACTTGGTTAAGGCGATGGAGAAGTTGGAGGGGAAAATTAATAGGAGATAACTGATAACTGACATCCATTCGACATGACACGTAGAACTAGAACAGTCTACCCCAGCTAGTTAAATAAAGGATTCAGATCGACATTCCAACAACCGGAAGAAGGCTGGAGCGTACAACGGCCGAAACATTGTGATAAATATGGCAACAAAGATGAGGATGATAGTCCGAGCAATGTAAATAGAAAAATTTAAGCATTCAACTAAATATATTTTGAACGCAATTGTATCACTCCAACTATCGACAAAATGTATTGCTGGTCATTTTTCATATAAAAAATGTATTTTGGTAATTCTACTATAAAGATTATTGCCGATCATTTTGCTTTAAAATGTATTTTTGGTGGTTTTACTGTAGCAATTAATTTTTATACGTTCATACTGTTTTGCTTTTGTTTAGGGAGTGGGATACAAAATTTACCCATAGCTAATATCCCGACAAATGTATCGATATAAGTAAGATGCTAAATAACTTTGAAATAGATTCAAGTGAAATAAATGTAAACACCAGCAGCAGTCATTCCATTCCTGTTTTTAATGATATTTCATGAAATGTTTCATGCATTGGCACAGATTATCAGTGGTATTTTTAGCCGAATATCATTAAGATATTCAGGTCTTCCAAAATCATACCCATTCTGTCTTCACAAGATACAGTCGATACTAATGTGTGCTATCTGTGAGTTACAAGTATTCAATTAGTATAAGGGGCATTAAAAAAAACAAGAAACTATGGCTATCCTGGCATTTATAGGTCAATTTTGAACAATATACAGTTCACCAGTCTTTTCGTTCTTCCAGAAAATAGAAAACAATAATAGAGACCTTTTGAAAATTCGGCGAGAGAGAGGGAGAGAGACAGAGCCAAGAAGATACAGAGGTCATCAAAAGATAAGTCAAATTCGCCCTTTTTCTGACCTATCCTAATTTTATTATTATCCCTTAAGCAGAAGAATATTTTTGCCACAAGGCAAAAGACAATGATTAAACATCGGAAAACATAAGGAAGTTTAATTCATTTTAATAATATGAGGAAATGAAAACTATTGGCCTGATGAAGGTTGCGGGACCTGAAACACGTGCAGCAAAAATTTGGAAAATAAGGTATAATATATATTTAAACAATACACATTAAAACCAAAAATGTTTGAGTCTTCTCTCTTTCTTAAATATATATATACATATATATATATAGAGAGAGAGAGAGAGAGAAAGAGAGGGAGAGAGAGAGTCATAGAAGAAGAAGAAGAAGAAGCAGGAGAAGAAGAAGAAGAAGAAGAAGAAGAAGAAGAAGAAGAAGAAGAAGAAATTGTCGAGAGTCATATCATAGAAGAAGAAGAAGATGAAGATGAAGAAAAATAAGAAGTAATTGTCGAGAGCCATGTCATAGAAGAAGAAGAAGAAGAAGAAGAAGAAGAAGAAGAAGAAGAAGAAGAAGAAGAAGAAGAAGAAGAAGAAGAAATTGTTGAGAGCCATGTCATAGAAGAAGAAGATGAAGAAAAATAAGAAGTAATTGTCGAGAGCCATGTCATAGAAGGGGAAGAAGAAGAAGAAGAAGAAGAAGAAGAAGAAGAAGAAGAAGAAGAAGAAGAAGAAGAAGAAGAAGAAGAAGAAGAAGAAGAAGAAAAGGAAAAAAGAAGAGGAGAAAAAGGATATAAGGAATATTGCATTAAATATTTGGTGACAGCAAAATACGAGTTATGTAAGAATTTATATAAATATTACTGGTTTGCCGCTAGTTTGCTGCAATGACTAGCAATATACACCGTGTTGCACCTGTACTTTATACTGAAACTATTAGATTTTCAGAGAGGGATCAATATATCTGGCGGTACTTGGGAACATACATGGACACACATATACTCAGTGCCTTGCGCAGTCAACGTCGCCTTTCGAACGTTTTGATCTGCACAATATTACTCGGATGTCTTAGGCGGACATTTTGTTTTCTGGGACTTCCTAGCTGGACCACACACCTTGATTGATTCCCAGGCCGATATGAGCAAGATGGCACTTCCTTGATAAATTAATCATTTTCACATTCGAAAAAAGTGTCCGCCAGCAATCGTGTGTATTAATATGGGAAAACGTCCAAATAGATAACATGAGGCATTTTCAATGAAGCGAAGTTTGGATGCTGAAGTAAACTCACTTTTCTTCTATTTGACGCATCTCTTCAAGGCGTCCGCGATTATGATTTCTCCACAATTCCCAATCCTTTATATTTCTTATTCAACTTTGTCTTTTTGTTATACAAGCTTGCTATGGAGGTCATGCGTTCTTCTCCTCTGTCTCTCTTAATTTCATTATTTCCTCTGAGTGCCAAATTTTCCAAGCCCGCATTCCACATGCATACAGAAAAGAAATGTTCCAGTTTCCTTTCTCTGGAAGCATGCCTTTTGTTATTAGTTATCTTTAGAAACATGTAATGCAGTTTGAAAATAAAACGTTACGAACAACACATTTTTCTGTTAGTTTCAATTGCATTTAATCTTCAACAGATTTACAGAAATTTCGAAAAATTTTCAAACCATTTTTTTCTCATTTATAGTAGATATATTTACCAAAATGAAACAAAACTTTTGAAAGAGTAAATTTATCCAATAAATAGCCATTGACTTCAAACACGGTCATCAAACAGCTTCGGAATCCGCTGGGTCTCTTCTGGACAATCTCCTTGTTTAAGTTGGTAAATTCTGCCATAGTCCGGCATTTAGTTAATCTTTGGTGTTACAAGGAGTTTTGTTGGTCTCTCTCTCTCTCTCTCTCCCCACCCCCTGAGCCCGACACATAATAATCAAGGCGGATGCAAGAGTTGTGTTGCCAGGTTAAGGGGTGATGTTGTCGCAGAAAATGTCTCACAGCAATGACTGGGTACTCCATCCTGTGTGGTATGGAGCACTGTCCTGTTTCCAGGCATAGGGTCTTCCAGCTGCGACCATCTTGATACAGGGAGGTACTACGCCGTCAAATCACTTGCCAGTGGAGAAATTTCAGAGGGACAAATTAACAGGAGATAGCTTATAACTGACATCCATTAAACATGGCACGTGGAACTAGAAACGGTCTACCCCAGTGAGCGAATTAAATGGTTTAGTTTGACATTCCAACCCCCTGAAGAAGGCCGGAGCGTACAACGGCCGAAACGTTGTAATAAATATGACGACAAAGATCAGGACAATAGTCCGAATAATGTAAATAATGTACATAAT
Source organism: Acanthosepion esculentum (assembly GCA_964036315.1). Lineage (NCBI taxonomy): Eukaryota > Metazoa > Mollusca > Cephalopoda > Sepiida > Sepiidae > Acanthosepion > Acanthosepion esculentum. Next base: position 100,853,110 of record OZ038491.1, read on the forward strand.
ACCTCATCTCAGAAATATATATATATATATATATATATATATATATATATATATATATATATATATATATATATATATATATATATTACAGAGTAGATATTCAATAAGATGTCTGTTCACTCTCTGGCATGTAGGATATAAATGTCTATTGTTTCACATTAGAATATTCATTCTATACGAACAATTTTCACTGACAACACAGGGAATTAAATAAATCGACAAAGTAATAAATAGAATGTTAAAAATGAATAATCGTTTATGTCATATGATATTATTATTTATCAGTTACTTTAGGATTCATTATGTAAAATATTTAAATGTAGTTTTGTTGACATGAATTTCTATCGAATATTTCCAGTAAAACTCCATCTATTCACTTAATATTATATCAAATAATCATGCATACCAGTGCTTCTGAATTCGATAATGTGTAGTTAACGACTACTTGACTTTACAAATCTTACTCTCCTAACCTAGAAATATTTTCTCGTGTCATATCAATGTTGATTATATATATATATACACCATGACACCCAGGCAGAATTTGAGCCTGGGACGCCGATTCTAGATCGGAAAGCCTCACCGAAACGTAATTTTAGAAATTTAGGTGTGTGTAGTCAATTGCAGGTCTTCCTGAATGTCTACTCAAATATTTCGGCAGGACAGAGTGGGAAAGTCAGAAACAACTTCAAATATCATCAGATAAATGTGTATTGTCATCGCTTTTCGATATTGCGTTTTTGTGATTCCTTATAACTTTTCTTGACAAACATATCTGAATGCAAGTATCTCTGTTCCTAAGTAAATATATTTTATCCATCATTCTCCTGAATATTATGATTGAGTTTTATAGATTTGTGTGTGTGATATATTGAAGATTATTGGTTCATATATATGGATTTTCGCTCCATTATCTGTCAAGACATATCTTCTTCAAAATACGGATGACATAAGCATTGAAATCTGTGCAGAATGAAAATACTTTTGATAACCTTTATAATTACAGACACTGAAGTAAGTAATGGAAAGTCTAGTGAATCGCGAATTTATTATAATAACTATTCGATGTAAGAGATATATTTTTAAAAAATCGAGCTGTCTTGGGAGACTTATTCAATCATCTTCGTCCTCAGCCAAGCTATAGGTGTAAATTAAATCTTATGGTGCATCGACCAGACGTTAGTCGTAATGGGATGGGAGAAAGGATTGGCCACCTTTTCCATATTACTCACCTTGTTGAATTGAATTCTTATTATGTAAAGTTAGTTACGTAATTTTCTTCCTTCTTCAGTTTACTTTGAAGTTAATACATTGATTGCTGACGTTTGAATAGTTCATCTTGGAAACGCTTTATATTAAATGTCAATAGTTCTTCATTGTTGAGGATTCAGGATGTACGATTTAATCAAATTAGGAAGCGCAGGAAATGCAACGGCTATCGGTGGGACGAGTTCAAATTCGTGAATTTTCTGTGGCTTATAGTTTCTAACAAATACAGTTGGGAAAGGCTTATATCCGTCTCTTCCTCCCAGCAGCTATAGGTTAAATTGCACAGTAGAATGGGCTTGGCCGCCAGCGAAAGAGAAATACAACCAATTCCAGTCCACGAGTAAGGTAATGAGACACAACTCCAATGACAATGGTTGACAAAACACAGATAATAACAAAGATTGAAAAGTCATGATTACTAGTCGCCAATGGTTCTCTTCATTAAAGCAAATATATCGTTGTTTTCGACCCAAAGGACACTTGATATTCAGCTAATTCTACCGTTGAATAAATAACTATTCATAAATTTGCAATCCATTTTCCTATAGAATTAAAGGTTGTTAAATTAATACTTGCTTAATACTTGAACCTAACATTAAAATACCTGTATCTTACTAGGACTTTTTACTCTCGCTAGAATCTTATAACTTTATAATCGTCCATGCTTTGAATATTGCTATCACATCTACACTAGTGCATCATCAGTGTATACAGAGGTTATTTATACAAATCCAAAGAGGAATTTGCAATGTTATCATTCCTGAACTGTCATTCCGCCCTTATTCAATTTTCCACTGCCGTAAAGCTGCTTCTCGGGGTTTTTCTTTATATAATTTTTCGTGGTAATTCTTAGGTACGACGACTACGAATTTAAATGCAATTTAATGTAGAGTGAGTTTCAACATTTTACAGTTAAAATTTCTAGATAACACCGTACGTTACATGCCTATAGTTTTTTTTTCTCTCGTATTTCCCGCTTGAGAAACATTCTGCCGTCTCTTGCTTTCCAGTAGACTTTGATCATCAAAAAATTAAGTGCAATGTCAATCATTATCTTCTGATTTCTAAATTCCTGCTCTTTTGTGGTTCTCTCCTCTTAATATTTTGTTTTTATTTATCTCCTATTCATTCACACTCAGCACGACCTTGCACATTAGTGGATTTAATACTCATTTTAAACTGCAATGAGTAAGATAAAATGAACAATGTACTGATAAATCGTAGAATTTTATTTAAGAAGCTGTCTGCAAAAAAAAAAATAAAATGAGGATATAATCAAAAAAAAGAAAGAATTGAAATTTACAACACAACATTCCAAAATGAAAATTAAAAAGAAATGTTAAGCTTAAACTCAAGCGCACAGCGAATAAGTTAATAGTAATGTGTGGGAGTAAAACAGGGCCATTTCTTTTATGTAACTAGAATACGGATATATATTCAGGGGCACTGGCTATTCCAGAAATGAGAACTAAGACCCACGAAATATATATATATATATATATATATATATATATATATATATATATATATATATATATATATATAATATTTATATACATATATTGGATTTACAACCACCCGGCTCTCCAGAAGATTAAATATGCATCTAAATAATTCTAGCTCAATTAAACAACATATTATGTCACATACTGTTTCCCTTCTGTAATCTGATATACGTAAAATACTTATAGATAATACTAAAACATACAGACATTAGACGCCTTAAAATCTTAGAAGCATTACATATTAAAAGCAAAAGGCCTCTTATTAATCGTATAGATTACAATATTTCTGGAAACACCCTACAATGTTTATAATATATTTAAATTTTATGACGTATTCTTCGATCCTTTGGCTTGTATAATAAAAATCTTTTTCACGCCGTCACATGATTGAAAAATCTTCGCCATGCACGAAATAACATCATCACGTCTTTTGAAATTAAAAGGATTTTAACGTTTATTTAGTTTGTAAAACAAGTAGCAACATGATTCCGCTACAAGACAATTGTTTTAAAAAAATGTTGACTAAAAAAATTTTGAGACTGAAGATGAACAATGATGTTCGAAAGTACTAGGTTATCGCACGGACAATATTTATTTCGATGTCATTTTCAAATAAATAGTCTCATTAGAAAATATGAGAAAATTCAAAAGCAAATATGCAGGTCAATGTTGTCTTTAACATTCAACACAACATGTTTAAAAGAAAATTTGCTGCCAAATTACACACACACACACACACACACACACACACACACACACACACACACACACACACAACATATATATATATATATATATATATATATATATATATATATATATATATATATATATATATATATATATATACAAACTCCGACGATTATTTAAATATATTTTTGTATACGTTATTTGTATAGATACAAATATTTAAGGGAATGTTCTGATTATAATAAATAGTGTTGACTACATTTACCAACTTTCAGACATCTCAAATAAAATTGAACCTGTATCTTATTGGGTCTAGTCACTGGATCTAACGAACATCTTTATCGACTAGGCAATGAGTTGTGACTCCACTAGAAGGCTACAGCAGAGGTGAACCAAAAAATAAGGGAGTTGAGTTAAAGGTAAATAACTGAGATATCTGAAAGAGGTATGGTACGTGGAAATAGAAAAATCTATCGCGGTGGACGAAATATAGGGCTCGGTTCCAAATTCCAATCACTTGAAGATAGCCGGAGCGTACATTGGCCGACATGTTGTGAATATGTCAATGAAGATGAGGATAAAAGTCCGAATAATTTCAAATAATTTAAATAATCATAATACCTCATCTCAGAGATATAGACAGACATGGAAGTAAAGAAAAGATAAACAGATAAACATAGATAAAAAAGGATGGCAAGGTTCTTCAAGACCCTTCAAGACGTAGCTGATAATGGACCTCCACATCTGTCCCTTGTAGCATTTAATAAGTTTGGATATTTGTTATTTCTCCTGTTTTCCCAAACCCTGTTCTAAGATGATCATGTATGTTACTGATATGGACCCGAAGTAGGTGCCACGGAAGGAAAATATGGAACACGGGTTAGAGGTAAGAAAGATATATTAAACAGAAAAGTTACAAAGAATAGTGCAAGAGTAAGCAGAGCTTACTATCCAGTGGTGTCCGATATTGGTATCGTACGCGGCTGCGCATTACTGGTGCTACTCCCATGATACTACCATTCACATAATAATTTAGTACTGGGAGAGTCCATGATGTAGGAAAGTATCGGTCTCACAACAGTTACGCTCTACTTTCTCGTGTCGTCTTTCCCACACACTCTCCTGTGAGTATCGGATTTTACAAGCACTTCTTCATCCTTACGTGCCCAGAAATTTCAATTGCATCATCCTGATATTTAATATAAGTTTCCTATTTGTTTTCATTTTATCGAAAACGTCGTCGTTGTTCACATATCCGGTATATAGTATCTTCAGCAACTTTCTGCAAAGCCACTTTTCTGCTAACGCTAAATAAAAATAGAAATTCCGTAAACAAGGAAAACAAATAAAAAAATGAAGGTTTCAAATGAAAACGGGAAATAAAAAAACGAAAACAAAAGGGATAAAAAAGAATAAAATGGTGATGAAAAATGTAAAAAGAAGAAAAGGAGGGTGAAAGGAAGGAAAAGCTCAAATGAAGACATCAAGAAAAATATAACAGAATAGATGAAAAAAGAATGAGAAATCAACCATGAAAGAATATTAGAAATAATAAAAGAAAATGACGGGGAGAGAGAGTGAGATAGAAGTAAAGAAAGAAAAGGAGAAATGAAAAGAATGAAAAAGATATTAAAAAAATAGTAAAGAAAATAGAAAGATAAAGAGAATAGTCAAGAAAAGAATATGAGAAAGATTGGAAGTAAAAGAGAAAAGGAGGAAAAACCATATCAAATATAGTAAACGGATAATGTGGATAAAAATATATTTCAATGTAAGAAAACGCCAAAAAAGAAAAGCATAATATAAAATAGAAAGCAATGAAATAACAGTTAAGAAAAGGAAGAGAAAAAGTATCAATCTGCGAAAAAAAAAAAACACAAGAAAAGAAGAAAAAAATTATTATAAATTACTAAATAAATAGATCAATGAAGAAAGAAAGCAAAAAAGATAGTAAAACCCAATGCTGAGTGTTTACAATTTTGGCAATGGTCAAGTGTTTATATTGGCCGCCTGGCAATATTATTTCTATGAATACAAATCACCTTTATCTGTGAATGCTATCAAATTATGACTCCAACTGGCGTGAGCATTTGGAGAATTATGCTAGCGACCAAGTCTATAATTCTGTCAAAAGAGATATTAAAATGGAGATAGCATGAAACAAAATAGCAATCATTATCGAACGCAACGGACGTGCCAGAATGGGATTCACTGCGCGCTTCCTGGTTTAATCTCATTTAATCAAGGCATATTCAGCAGTACAGGCACTAACCAACAAGTTTGCAATTCATTATCATTCACACACAACCTTAGACAGAAGTTGACCTAAAATGCATAGATATATGTGTTGTATTTGTAACATACATATATATAATGGTCACCTATCTACACCCATTTTTGTATTTACACGCCGATATTTTATTTAAATTATTTTAAAATTGAGCTGGGAATCTACGTGTAATTTAGCGTTCCTCCCATGAGACCAAGTATATATATATATATATATATATATATATATATATATATTAAGCATGTTGTATTGAATGTTAAAGACTACATAGTCTTGCATATTTTCTTTTGAATTTTCTCATATTCTCTAATGAGACTTTTTATTTGAAAATGATTTCGAAATAAGTATTGTCCGTACGATGACCTAGCGGTTTCGAACATCATTGTTCATCATCAGGGTCAATATCTTTAGTCAATTTTTTTTTAACAAACATTTGCCAATTATCTTGTAGCGTAATCATGTTGCTACTTTTTTACAAACTAAATAAACGTTAAAATCCTTTTAATTTCAAAAGACGCGATGATGTTATGACGTGCATGGCGAAGATTTTTATCATGTGACAGCGTGAAAAAGATTTTTATTATACAAGCCAAAAGATCGAAGAATACGTTATAAAATTTAAATATATTATAAACATTGTAAGATGTTACCAGAAATCTTTAACATTCAATACAACGTGCCTAAAAGAAAAGTTGCTGCCAAATTACACACACACACACACACACACACACACACACACACACACACACACACACACACACACACACACACACATATGTATATATATAAAATTACAAATAATATTTCGTGCCTGGTGTATTGGTAAAACAACGAAACTTAAGTCGCACTCCAAACGTAGGTATATATATATATATATATATATATATATATATAATAATGCATGTTTCATTAAATGGTATAGACAATTTTTGTCTATTTATTTTAAGTAAGTTCCTTTCGTATTGTTTGATAAGCTTAATCACATTATCGTTGAAAGACGAAAGGAAAACACCATATTGACACATGTTTGAATCCAATCTAACCTTTCGGCTTACATAAGCCATTATGAAAGATGACAGTTTTAATAAATCAAAACAACACATATTCGAAACCACAATAATTGCCCGCCCTTGCTGTTTGAATAAGCTCAAAGTAACTACAAACTCTTATTTACGAGCCAAGGAAGCGAAAAACGCGTCGTAGCTCGTGACGTCACACATGACCACGCGAGAGTGAAAACAAAAAGTATTAAGCAAGGGAAGCCATTGGTACAAACCAATGGCTTCTTCTACAGATTACAGGCTTTTTAAAAAGTTTGTGGAGATTTCATAGTTTATTTTGTTCACGTTAGGTTTCAACTGTTATATGTATATAGCTTCAAGGATTTTTAATATTTGTTTATTATATTCATGTTTAAGTAGAATTGTGTTGTCAACATGGATTTTCCGGAATTCAGTACGCGTCCAGGCATGTTGTTTTAAATGTCACTTATCAGTTAAATTTAGAGTTAAACGTCTTGAAAGAGAGTTTATGTTGTGGCCAACATAAATATTATTATTATTATTATTATTATTTTTATTTCCTTTGATATCTGGCGTTTACACATTTCTTTCCGGGTTAGAAATGGCATCATGACACTTTCCACTGCAAAAAAAAAAAAAAAAATAATTACATAAATAAAGCCCTTCGTAAAGATTCTCAACCATCTTACCCTGGCACATTATTTTGTCGCACGTTCCTCAGATGTGTGCCGCGAAATATTGTTACGGCATAAGTGTGTGGAAGTAGTAATTATACAGCTTTAGTATATGAATAAATGAATAAGTAAGTTCACATTTGTGTGTGCATTTTCTTTAATTATATGTCTTTATTTCATGACATTTAAATGTATACCGCGGAAAAACATTGCTCAGTTTGCAATTATATTTTCATTTGCTCCTATGTGTTCCATTGGTTAAAAAGTTTGAGGAACTACTATTAAAGATAGATAGATAGATAGATAGATAGATAGATAGATAGATAGATAGATAGATCTTCGGCGTGTGGTAATTTTCCGGATTTTTTAATACTTAATAAAAAGGAAGTAATGTATATAAACATTGTGTTTCCAACACATTGCGATAACTTTCCATGTTCGACTTGATGAAATGATTCCCTCTCACGGAAAGTTTAATCATAAATATTTTTAATGTATGACTGCAGCTTTGATCTATTGCAGTGTTTGAATAAGGGCACAAAAACTAGTTAATATACCGTGTGAGTAATCATTTGCCACACCAAAGTCATAATTTATTCCTTTTATGTTTTCCCAAAGATAGTGAGTGCACGAAAATCGCTATTATCTGTAAAATATTGCGACTTTGCTGGATGTTTTTTTTTTTTTTTACATCTATCACTACGTTTTAACCTCCATTGTTACCTTTTCAAAACTATGCCTTAACAGTTTCGATTGATCTTACGCCAATATCACGTTAAACGATTGGTTCCCGTAAGATCACCGCGGTTAAGCAATGTCGAACCTTGTCATTATCTAGTCGGTTGACCGCATGGGCTATCTAGGTGGTTCAAGAAATAATGGCTCGGATTTTTAAATCAGTTATCGGATATCCAATTACAGTCGGGTTCGTTAGATTCACATATTGACAAATGCCTCCGAAATAGATAAGAATAGATCCCTTCTAGCCCAAGCTATGGGTCAAATAGTAGAACATGTATCAGTACAAAACATTAGTATCTTCAAAATATCCTACAATCTAGAAATATTTTCTGACTTTAAATAAGCTGCCAAAATTAAATCAATTAATTTGATTTCATTGAACACTTATAGTTTACACCTTATTACATCAAACACGCATGGGAATATGGTGGAGTTTAGCTGGTGAATCTGCATCTATCTTTGAGCCGATCGTGTTTTTCGCGGCTTTCGATTGTCTTATTGAATTAATATTGCATCCCCAATCGTCTTAAACATAGGTATAGGGATTATTTCACCGTACAGTTTCTCTAGCATTTAAGAGAGTAATCAGGATATATCTATTATTCTTGCTGTATCCCAAATATTAAATCCTATCAGAGACGAAGCAAAACTTCGTACTGATGCGAATTATGCCTGGAATACAAAATTTACACTCGACCTTGTGCCATATATCTTTCGAATACGCATGTAGTTTCATCACCAATGATAACTAATGTTATTAAGTCCTCTGAAGGTAACAACAATTGTAATAGAGCCGTTTCTCTATAAGGAAATATTTGATATTCAGTGACTGAGTAGCCAGTACTGCTTTCTGTTGAAATTCATCTAATCTTTTTTTGAAAATAATTTTTTCAGGAAAATAGTTTTCTTAAGTCAAGTAACTGTTATCGTTTTAAATTTATTATTTGAATTACGGTGGAAAATCAACATAGTGGCTATGTCATTATTTTCCCTGCGAGTTATGTGTGCTATCCATTTTCGCTGCTGCCTTAAATAATATTAATAAGTAATGCGGCTTCAGTTATTTTGTAGACTTATTTGATTGTGATTGTGTAGCGCCAATTCACAAGGTCCGATGAAGAACCCCCGCTCAATGCCTCTTTTCACTACTTTTGAACATCAAGTCTGACAACAATTGAAATACAGTTAATTTGCCTATTCGCGAAATCACGTATTAAAATGATATAATCATGTTTTTCGTGAAGACATAACAAACGCTGTATTCATGGAGATTCCAAATTCTTTAAGGGACGTAACGCCCAGGTTTGTAACATCTCCAATTCTAAGCGTGTGCTAGTGCGAGTTTTGTCGTGGCTTCACTTGTAGAGTCTCGGCCGAACGCTGAATACAAACTGACTTCATAGAACTCATTTATTGAGCTCTAGGTTCATTCTGTGTAGCTTGTGAATTTTGCTGAAGTAAATCAAATGTTTCCAACAGAATGTCCAATGGAAGTGTTTAATCCTTAAGTAGTATTTAATAGTTGAGAAGATCATAACAGGCTTGCGTGGCGAACTCAGGTGAAGGATTGTACATCGACAAAGTAGGTGATATTTTCGAGACGGCGCAAAAGATGTCCTAGCTTACAATTCTAAATTCTCTTCCATTACAAATTCTCTTCCATTGCCCTGTTGCAAATATGTCTTTTATTGCACTGTGATGGTCGTTAAATTAGTGTTCAATATCAGCGTGCCTTTATTTTTGTAAATAATTTTGTGTTGGACGTATGACAACCAGATGTAACAGAATTATACAGTTCATCAGATTTTCGGCAGATGAGCTGAGCTTTGTCATGTCTCCGTAACTTCTAGTAATATTTAAAGATGTCTGTTGTAGTTTCCTCTCTATGGAGATTTAAGAATTTCCTATTAAATGCCTCTCTCTTTGATTGTGAATGAAATGGCGGTGTAAGTACATATTGAATAACGTTGTGTTAGGAGAAATGTGAAAATGTTGCAGAATTGAAGGCAGTGTCTTTGTCGGATATTAATGTCTCTGGTACTCCAAATATGTTAAAGATTTGTTGCAGTTTCAGAATGGTTTCCTCAGCGGAAGTGCGCCTCATGTGGAAAATTCCCGGCAATGCGTTTTAGGTATTTACAAGCCCAAAGGAAATTGTCCCGCAAAGACAATGTGAAGATCTGACCAGGGAAAGACGCCATGAAAGTAAAATATAGATTTCTGAGGTGACTTAGTTTCTGACTAGCATGTTGCAAAATTATGAACAAGGTCTTCACGTGGTGCCTATGTTTTACCGATATACATAGCAACGGTCAGAGGTCGTCATTACTGATATGCCTCGATGCCCAAAATTAAATTAAAGACTCTATTTTGCAAGGACAATTCAACTATTACACGTTCAACAAAACGAATTAAGCGGTCGACATTAGATAGTGAAGATCGACGTTGGGCGAAAGGTTGAAGCGGTTTATCCGAACATACTGATGGACATTTCATACGCTGGTAGTGAATCACTTTCTGCAACAATCGGTCAGAAACTGTAGATTCTTAGATTATCTGTGCAGTGACTAGCAGGGATTTTACTGATACTGATGCAACAACTGATTCCACTAGTAGTATTCTGTGGCTACATGTATATTGTTTACATTGTCGGACTGTTGTCTTATTCATTATTTCCATATTCACAATCTGGGATTAAGGCTCCAAAGCCATACTCGGAATCAACCACTTAAATTACTATCTGAATCCGTAAGGTAACATGTAAAATAAAGATGCTTTCATTAAAAGAAACTGCAATTTTACTCATTGGTGAGTAGAATCTCCGTACCCGATACACTCTCAGCGATTTAATTTGTTTTCAAAAACTCAGTTTTGACACATTTTTCCCACATGGATTGTGAGATCAAAGTAATATCTTAAAGTGTGTCAAACTGAAGACGGATCAGGATCTAGTTGAAAGAAAAAAAATAATATATGTTGTACGGGATAGGAAGTCAACTTTGAAAGTTGCAAACAGAATTTTAATTTGACAATGTCGCGGCTTTTTTGCTTTTCCTTCAGCCATTTCCATAGTAAGTAATTTTACGAATGAATATGCTTATAAATATGTGTAAATTTCAAGATTAGTTATTCCTAAATTTTCGCTTGAGGATGAAACAGAGCGTAATACTTTAATTAAATTTAAGGTTAATAATTATGTTGAAGTCTTTGGCTCTTGTTTTTGAAACATGAGAACTCTTATGTAGCGAAGGAATCATATTTTGTAAAAGAAATAATTATAATATATATATATATATGTCTGTGTGTGTGTGTGTGTGTGTGTGTGTGTGTGTGTGTGTGTGTGTGAAAGTGAACATTGAAGTCAACACATGCTAGGCGTCCTGACGATTGCGTCTAGCATGAAACACCATGTCGCCTCTGAGTGTTAACTTCAATGATCACTTTTCTATTTACGAGGGTCATTCATTAAATAGGGTAAATTTTTCGGTATAAGGACATCTAATACAGATAGAAGCTTACTCTTTCTTATTTTTTTTTTGTTTTACTTCTTTTTCACATGGATTTAATTTCTTTTGCAGATTAAAAAAAGAACTTTGAGAGTTTTGGCAAATAACAAAGATGACCGACCAAGAAGTATGCTCCAGGATTGAACAGCGGTCAGTTATCAAGTTTCTGGTTGCTGAAGGGTGCAAACCAGTTGAAATTCATACGATAAATGTCAAATGTGTATGGTGCCACATGTTTGAGAAAAAAATGTCTACAAGTGGGCTACATTCTTAAAAGAAGGACGGAGAAGTGTTGAGGATGAAGACAGGCCTGGGAGGCCTACAGAAGTGTGGTCTCCTGAGGTGATCGAATCAGTCAACGACCTCATTCAGTCTGAAAGAAAGGTGACATTGGATGATATAGCAAGGACTTTGAAAGACATAAAGAACAACCGCAGGGGTCATCATTCAGAAGGAGTCATCTTGCATCATGACAACGCAAGGCCTCACACAGCAGCCCAAACGGTGCAGACCATCAACGAGCTGGGCTGGGAACTGCTCCATCATCCCGCTTACAGCCCAGACCTTGCCCCTTCAGACTTTCACCTGTTTGGTCCCTTGAAAGCGTTCACGAGAGGCACGAAGTTTAAAAGTGACGATGAAGTCAAAAGTGTTGTGAGCGACTGACTGAGACATCATTCCAAAAATTTTTACGCTGAGGGAATACGGAAGCTTGTGCACAGATGGGAAAAGTGTGTGACAGTGGTGGGAGACTAAGTTGAAAAATTAAAAAAAGTAAGCTTCTATCTGTATTAGAAGTCCTTATACCGAAAAATTCACCTTATGTATTGAATGACCCTTGTACATACGCTCTATCTATCTATCTATCTATCTATCTATCTATCTATATATATATATATATATATATATATATATATATATATATATATATATATATATTTAAAATTTGTGTATTTAGGCAGCAATTCTTCTTTCATGCACATTTCATTGAAAACGACAGACAAAGTGATTTATTGATTTTTTTATGCAATTTCTCATGCGATCTAATAATTATTTTCCTTTTCGGATGATAATTAATATAAAAACTGTCCGAATGTTCTTTTTATCCGAGCGCTTTCGGCTATACATTTAGACATTTTCAAGGATTATATTTTAACTGTTAAAATAAGAAATTGTTTCTTGTATGTGTGTTTTAAAAAAAAATTTTTTTTTGTTTCAAACACGGTCAAAATAGTATATCCATGTTCAAAATTAATATTATTAAGTGTTGGTTTGTTTTTTTTGTTTTTTAATAAGACTTCCATTATTTTTAGCGTTTTTTGCATGTAGATGATGTTATTATATTAGAGTTGTCGAGAAGTATGTTCCGAATAGTATCGGGTAGGTCTCCATGAATATTTAAATGGCATCTAATTGAGCTATTGTCAGAATTATTTAGAGTTACTCTGCGTGCCAAACATGTTGTAGTGTGGCCTATATAATTATTTACGAATTTTGATTGATCAGGAATACAATTCCTTAATGGGCATTTACATTCGTAAATAATATTTGCCCTATTTAATTTTGTTCTAGGAGGCGACTTATAATTTCAACTGTAAGTTTACAGGTTTTTAATTTTTTATAATAAATAATTAATTTAATTTTTTTGCTATTGTCAACTGGTGCTATGCCTTTTTTATAATGTTCTTAGTTCTGTTTATAATTTTCGTTCATCTGATTTTTTAAAAAAATATTAATACTACTGTTTATGTTTCTATTCTCGCCGTTGCTATTAGCTACCTTAGACAAGAAACGCCTACTGTGGAAATCCAACAATTGATTAGGAAATCTGTTATTAATCAGCGTTTGCTTTGCATTTTTTAATTCTTTAAAGAAAAGCGTGCGAGAGGATGCGTTCTCGTGCGATCTCGTGAGGAAATTTTTAATAACATCAATTTTATATCTAAGAGGGCATTCACTAGAGAAATTAAGATGGCAAGAGTCTTTACTAGTTGTTTTTTTTTTATAAACAGAAGTTTTAAAAGTATTATTACTAAAATCGACGAGAACATCTAAGAAAGGGTGTTTATTTTTTTCAGTAAGTTCATAAGTAAAATTTAGGACTGAATTTTGTAGAAATGGCGTTTTCAGATTTTCTATTTCTTTCTTGTTTTCAGCCAAAATAAAATTATCGTCTAAATAACGAACATATATTTCAGGTTTAATAACTTTAGTAAAAACCTTGTTTTCAACATAGGACATAAAATAATTGGAGAAGCACGGCCCGAGAGGGTTTCCCATACTTACTCCATCTGTTTGTGTGTAAATAGTACCATTCTGGCTATAAAAAGGAACTCTAGTGGTGCAAGCGAGCAATAGTTTTCTTAAAATATTGTGTTAGGATTGATGGAGGTGGAATTAAATTATTTTTATACACCGAATTAATGATAACATCAATAGTTTCGGAGACGGGAACATTAGTAAATTAATTCTCTACATCAAGTGACCCAAGAATGCCGTGGTTTGTTTTTAATTTTGTGCCTTTAAGTATTTGGAGGAATTCATGGGTAGATTTAATGCTATAGTTAGTAGGGAGATATGGGGTAATAATATCATTGAGAAAGTTTGATAGTTGGTATATGCAAGTTGGAATCTGAGAAATAATAGGTCGTAATGGGTATCTCGGTTTGTGTATTTTAACATTACCGTATAAGTAGCCAAGTTGATAATCTCCAATATTTTTTTTTATTTTTAAGGATCCTGCAACAACATGGTTGGATGTTATAAGTTTATTAACATATTTCTTTAGAGATTCAGTGGTGTCTTTATTCAATTTAGTAAATTTAGAAGGATCATCAATAAGATGCTGAAGTTTTTTTGTGATAATCCAATTTATCCAAAATGATGACTACATTAGGGTCGATTTTTTTAATTTTGTAGCAGCAATTTTGACTTTTATTGGAATGTTCTTCTTTCTATTACGTGAAATAAAATATTCTAGACCTTCTACCTTGAGAAGATCTGTCAGGTTTGGATGGAGTATTATCAATTTGTCATTTTCCATAATGATTGATGTAAGATTCCAATTTCAGTCTTCTTTGTGAGAAGGTCGAATTTCGGTTGGAGATGGCAATTTGGTCCTAGATTTAAAAATTCCTTTTGATCATCAGTTAATATGTGAGTTGATAGGTTTATATATTTATCATGGCTGTTGGGAAGTAGAATATTTCCTTGGTATAAGTTGCACAGATTTTTGTAATTATTTGTCGCTGGTTAAGTTCATTATTATTACTTATATTGATGTGGTATTGTGCTTCATTATATTCAGTTTCCGTTATATATGAGATACAAATGTATATTTTTGTATATCAAGAACAGTATGGAGGAAATTTTCTGAAAAAGTTTACTTGTGATGAGTTTCGTTCATCAGGACGTCATCGGAATAAATTTGTTACATTTGTACGACTACACCTGCACATGACAGAGGGCTGTTTGAAAATTTTCAATTTTCTTTTTTTTATCTAGCCGAAATAATTTAGAGTATTTTTTTCATTTTCTTAAATAGGTATTCGACACCTTGTAGTTAGATAATCTGTAAGGAAGAGTGAAATATTATAAGAGACAGGGAGGAATTTTATAGTAGATTTTCTTGCGTTTAAGGAACTCTCTAGACCTTTATATCGTAGTGAAATATTTCGTCCTTTCATCAGTGTAGCGTTTTTATGTGAAAATTGTGGTCAGTCTCGTTATGGTGGACAACCAACGATTCAGATGTATTATTTTCTCAAATGGCCCGTTTGTGTTGATATAATCTTCTTATCAACACAAATTAAGTCAGATGACGTCCTGAACGACGAAACGCGCCACAAGAAAACCTTTTCCACATTGTCATGAAATTTCTCCATATATATATATATATATATATATATATATATATATATATATATATATATATATATATATATATATATATATATATGAGAGAGAGAGAGAGACAGATAAAGACAAACAGAGAGAAAGGTAAGTGAGGCATTTAGTGAGAGGGATTATACGTATATAGGTGGAGAAGGGGAGAGAGAAACAATGGATGCGAATGCGAATAGTGTAATTGTTTATCGACGCGGAAATTAAAGGCGTCCAGCCGAGTTCAAATTCCGGTCATTCTGTTTCGTTCCGTTTGCATTAAAAAGACGCATGGAATCATTTTGGGAAAAGCTTGAGTAGACTCTGACGTCCGGCTTTGGTCGTCAGCCATTCTTGGCCAAAAAGACAATAATGGCTTTTCAGAGATTTCGCAGCACTATGTGCAAAAGATCTCTTATCAGGTTTCTTCCAAAAGCGAGGCTGCTTCTACAACACTAAAATGAAATTATTGCAAATGCGTTGGTGGTTCAGTTCTAAAATTAACTCTTGTGCCCTCTCTTAGACACACGCGAATATATATATATATATATATATATATATATATATATATATATATATATATATATATATATATATATATATATATATATATATATATATATATATATTCCTTATAGTTACCTTTCTCTCTTTTTCTTTGGAGAGAGGCTATATTTTTTGTCTTTCATTCCATTTCTGTCTTCATATTTTCTTTCTTCTTTTTTTCCTTATTGAAGAGACAATATCTTGTCTTTCTTTTATCTTTTTTTAAACTATATATTTTGACATTCATTTTTTTTTCTTGTAAGGGTAGACTATATCTTATGCCTTTCTCTCTCTTTTGATTTTCTTCATTTTACATTTTTTTAGTTTGGAACATTGTATGTAAGTAAATATTAAAATTTGTAATAACCCACATGTACCACCGCATGATGAGATGCAATTTTATGCACCGCAACATAAAAGTATTTATGTAGCAGTTTTATATATATGTTCGAATGTAATATCCTATAATAAAGAATTATCGCTCTACTATTGTATTGGGTCCTATTTTTAAATTAATGTTGTGAACGTTCGAATATATATTTTATTTGTTCTCATTTAATTTTTATATATGTGTGCGTACACATATATATATTTACACACACACACACACACACACACACACACACATATATATATATATATATATATATATATATATATATATATATATATATTAGTTCGATCTCTTCCTTAAATGTTGTTTCTGTGCGATCTATGGCTATAATTATTTAGGAAAATGTCTCCGATGGCGATCTTCTCGCAAAAGGCATACAGTCAATCCTCCCCCTGTCCTGGTCATGTTGCAAGGATGAGTGACGTGACAGTAGCTAAGGTCGTCAAATATAGCCACTAGACAGGTGTTAAACGACTGATGGATTGTCGTGGCGCAGGTATTCGGCCAAGCTAACGTGTAACCACTCAGCTGTCAATAGGCTTCATAGTAACTCCGAGCAAATTGCACTGGATAAAGAAATGATTATATTTGTGACAAAGTCGTATCAGAAATTTCGAATTCGGTCATATTGATTGGCATGGAGACAAATGACAAATGTGAAAATGTCCCGTGATCATTCGATGTTGCAAAATGAACGCTATATTATCTAAAAATGCTAAACAAACGCACGACGTCGAGTGTGCTAGAAAGGGAGGAGGGGAATGAAAATAAAGAAGAAGAAGAAGAAGAAGAAGAAGAAGAAGAAGAAGAAGAAGAAGAAGAAGAAGAAGCAGAAGAAGAAGAAGAAGAAGAAGTGGGAGGATAAGAAAAGGGAGGGGTTTAATTAAAATGTACAAACTCTTTTTATCCACTCTTATATGACCTCCAGAGAAATTTCTTTCTATGTATGCAAGGGCTCATGTTTTCTGATTTCTGGTTCAAAAAATTATTTGGATCAGAAAAAGTCATTGTTGCTAATTTTTCCTGTTGTCAGAGGTTGCAAATATTGTGGTTGTTATAAAGCTTAAATATTACAGTCGGATCCTTGCTGTGTTTTGCTTTTAAATTAGACATATGGTTATAAATATATAATAGTGTTTACACGTTAGCTTGTTCGAATACCGGCGCCACGACAATCCATCAGCCGTTTATCACCTGTCCAGTGGTTATATATACATACATACATATATATATATATATATATATATATATATATATATATATATATATATATATATATATATATATATATATATATATATATGTGTGTGTGTGTGTGTGTGTGTGTGTGTGTGTGTGTGTGTGGCTGCACAGAGATGCGACAGTCTGTTTCATGCTTAAATGCAATCGTCAGCGTTTGTGGTTTTGCTCTATTATTCAATATACTGGTGTGTGACGCATTATGGGCAGGCCTACTTTAATATTCTAACGTTTATTTGGGTGGGTAGTATGGATCATATTTCGAATTATTGTAGAAAGTATTGATTAAAAGCAATTTTGTGTCTATTTTATAGTGTTATTAATTAACTTTTATTATTATTTATTATTGCTTCTTTCTGTTCGTTGTTATTAATATGTTACTTGTGTTTATGTGTGAATTCGTAGGTTTGTATTTTTTTATTATTTACATAATTTATTTGGTTATTTACTGGTTTGAATTATTATTAATTAATTATTTATTTTTATTTATTCTTGTTCGTTTTTAGTTGTCGATTTTTAATTTAATTTGTACTTTATTTTAGTATGTATAAAATTATGCATAGGTGTAACTGAAGGAGATTTGAAACAAAGCATCTACACAGATAAATCATCCTTTACAAATAACGCAAACAGCACAATGCTTTCTAAACATATGTGTTAGTTTAAATATCAAATAAACAAATCCCAAAAAAATAACATGGAAACTAAGGAAAATTGCATCAGCCTACAACAATAAAACCCGAAAATGTAATCTCTGTATGACGGAGAAAGTACACATAATTACTTTCCAGAAAAACACAACACCTAAATAAACAATCAGATATATGTATTTCTTTAAATTCAACACTTTTGTACTGTTCGTTTTAATGTGTTTTTAAACATTCTATAACTGTTTCGATATAAGTGTATTAAAGTCCAAAATAAATAATGTCAGCTATTAGTATAATAATAAAGTTCTTATAAATTTGTAGCAGGAAAGTTTTATATATATATATATATATATATATATATATATATATATATATATATATCTATATATATATATATATATATATATTTTTTTTTTCTGTGTGTGCCTGTGTGTTTGTGCGTGTGTAAAATAATAATAATAATAATCAATAAATTAATATCTATGAAAATACAAAAAGTTGCCTCCCTTGCATGGAGAAAAACACCTCATGAATTTGAAATAGATATAGAATAAAAAAAACACAGTAAAATGAACAGTAAAAATGTTTGAATTTTCAGAAATACGTATACACATACACAGACAATTTAAACCCCTGAAGATGGTCTCAGATGAGAGTGAAAGTACTTCTGAAAATAAAACTAATTTGAAAGAATAATATCAATTTTCTACAGCTATCAAGGAATTGATTCGTGGACTTGAAAGCATTAAAACAAATATTAGCAGACATAGTATTTATTAATTATTTAATCAAATCTGTTTGATGATAATATGATGCCTAAATAAACATATATATATATATATATATATATATATATATATATATATATATATATATATATATATATATATATATATATATATATATATAAAAAAGAGAAAAAAAGAGAGAGAGAGATTGACAATGAAATACATTTTCTATCCTACATTATTTACTAATACTCCCTAAAAATTATTTTTATTGTGTACACTTGTTTGAAAAGACGTCCTATTCTGTATACATTTTCAGTTGCAACTACTAGCCTTCGATTGCGACCATCTCGAAACTAAGCTTAAAACCGACTCGTTTCTGTTTCATATTTGTATATAATTTTAATGTCATGTTTGTTTTCTGTTGTCTTTTTTATATCATTGTTAATGAACATTGACATTTCCTGCATCAGAACCTTTCTTCAAGTCCAATTCCAATAGTTCACCGGAATTTAGACGGTATTATGTTCAGATACCAATTAATTTTAACTTTATTTTTTAGTGTAAAGTAATCATGCTGACATTATAAAGAGTACAAATCTAAATTTCTTCTAGAACTGATTTCCAACTGGTTTATATGGTTGGGAATTTCCCACTCTGATTGTTATTTATTGATAGAAGTTAATCATTGATCATCAACTCAGCTGCAAAATCTGCAACTATCTCAACTAGAAGTAAGCTGAATTTCTTCTGATGTGAATTCTTTCCATGAATTATTCGTTTCTTTATCTATATATATTAATTTATTTCAATCAAGACATTCTTCATACTCTGGACAGTAAATCTTTGGAAAATCAGAATCATGTTGTTGAGAGGTGAGCATGCAAAATAATCATTTCTCTCATAAAAGGACCTCCCCTTCTCTGCGCGCTAACAGACGAAATATCTTGGTTTTACACATAAACGGCGCAAATGATTACCTGAACAAAATTCTAATTTTAGGTCATTCACCGCACGGAAGCGCTCCTAAAATCGAATGGTTCGCCCGTGTGAATATAAAATGAATAGCCTGGGAGGTAGAAAACGCGGAACACTAATAAAAAACTAAATTCGGAAGAATTTTCTATCGAAACGTAATTCCATTTATATCTTGTTATTTACGCATCTGTGAAAAGAACAGCTGCATTATCTTGCAGGCAACTGCAATTTCCAAACAACTGTTACGTCTTCGAAGGGATCCATTCGTTTATACGAAAGGTAAACGTTATAAGATTATCTAAGACTCAACGAATGTCCAATCTGTTCCTCGTTGACCAGGGGAGGAAATAAAGATTTATTCAAGGATTTTAAATTACCGCTCTCGATAAAATAATTTATTGGAGATTAAATCCGAATGATAGATGAGTTGATTGGTTTTTAGTTGCTTGGAATTTTCTTTCGAAAATTATGGGAATATTTTGTTAAGGCACCTGATTTTGTTGAACTGAAATGATTTTCGGAGAACTTAATTGTAATAACCTGTAGAAACAAGGAATTTGTAAAATGAATTAAGCGAAATTAATCAACAGTTATTTTTTAATCTTGGCTTATTTCGTAAATGTATTAGAATAAACCAGAACCTCTACTAGCAGCACACCTTGTGCATGAATAGAAAATGTATTCTGTAAATATATAAAAAAGGGGTATAAGCAATGATGTGTCCTCTCACCGAACCTATTAGGCCTATACAGCAAGGCGATTTTCAGAGAATTAGAAGTCCTACGATGGTTCATTACTGATGTCCCCAACTGTACCAAGCCAAGATATGCAGATGATAAAGTGTTTATAGCTGAAAATATCAGGAATCTACAAATGGTAGCGACGGAAAGTGAGAAGAAACGTTGGACATTAACTAAAAATGACAGAATGCATGAGCCTAAAACACAAATTACAAATCGGAGATTCCAATATCAAACAAGGACAAACAATATAATATCTGTGAAGTGTTTTAATAGAAGACGTAATATGAAACACTGAAATCCGAAGATGCATTGCGATAGCCAAAGATGCATTCCAAATACTAATCAGAGTAATAAGAAAATGAAAATCTTCATTAGAATCAAATAAAGTATTACTGAACAGTTGCGTAAAACACAATGACTGGTTGACAGGGCTTAAGGAAATTTAGTTATTCTAACTTCATCAGAAAAAAAGAAAAGTGTACTGAAATGTTATGCGGTATCTCTCCCCCTCTATGGAAAGTAATGCTGGATAATCTCCTCAATGATGATGGAGATACTTGAAACAACATATGTGTGGTTCTATAGAAATATGCTGAAGATATCATAGACCGAATACGTGAGAAGGAAACTTGTAAATAACACCAGGAAGAGACACCTTTAACGTTCTATGGCAGATAAAGAGAAAAGAGCGATTGAAAAACATGATACTCACAGGAACAATTGAAGACTAGAGGGATAGTGAAAAACAATGGATAACATTCTTAGTATGTACTGGGCATGATATGTATGCCAATGCAAATGTCCCCTTCGACTTTTCAATACAAATGGCGTCCAAGTAATTTTTGTGACACTTTTATTCTAGAATAGACCCAATTTTACACAACGCTTTTATTATCCAGAGATTTCTATAAGTAATCTAGATATTTCTGTCCAATCTTGATGGACTAGTTCATAAGCATATGAAGCTGTGAGAAATGCATCTTATGTACATTTTCCTCTGTCTAGAAAGCGTTTTAAATAAATATGCTGAGAGTTTTGAATGTTTATTTTAATGAGGAATTCCAATGGCATTGTAACATAACAGAATTAATATTCGAGTTCTTACCTTCATTTATTTCTGATCTAAACAGTTTAGTATCCACGGAAAACACCGCATTCTACCTTTGAGTTTGTAAACAGTGACTATTTAAGCTAATATTGCATGACTCTTCGGCAGAATTGAGTCACTGTCAGTCACTGTGTGTTTATCTAAATCTAAAAATAAACACGCTAAAATTCACCTTCATCCCTGCCGTGAGCCGACGGCTTAGTGGTAGAAGTTCCGACTGACGCCAATTCAGTCGGGTTTCGATCTTAGCTAGAGGCAACCGAACGTCTAGCCACACTGATGAGCTGTGAAACATCGAAACAGTTTGTCTGTGGATGACAAATATATATATATATATATATATATATATATATATATATATATATATATATATATATATATATATATATATATATATATATTGCTGTATTATCAAAGTTAAAGCAAAGCATAAAACAAGAAATAAAACAATCACTAATGCTAAGAAACAAGATGTTTTATTTCTTCATGCAATTCAATGTCTAAGTAAAAAGTAAAAACCAATAAAATAAGATAAATTTACTAACTAGAATGGATAAATATTCAGCTATATTAAAGAAATGTACAAGACCGTATCTTCAAAACACTCAAACAATTAATGGCTGCTGATTAAAAAACGTGTCGGTTTAAAGCGTTAGGACACTATTTCTTTATTATCATTTGTTATAAATATCGATACATGAAAAATAACAAATCCAAAATATCTCACATTTTTACAAATATCAGCGGAAGAGTGGATACAAAATGTCTTCCAGTCCCGATTGTAACCAGTGTGATAGTCACAAAACAAAGAAAACCTTTCAAGGAAATGATGTAAAGATTTTCTGCCCTGTATCAGTTGGACTCTACTTCTTTTGTTTTTTTTGTTTGTATTTTTTTTTTTACTTATGGGTCACATTTTCTCTTAAGGTTTTTGTTGTTCCCCCATAAACATTCAATGAAAAACAGCGTATTTTATATTTTCTAGTAGATAAGTTTAGGAATTGTATTATAGAAATAGTAAATGTATATGCATCCCTTATATATAATCCTTATATAATTTATATATGAAATTGATTTTATTATTAAAATTTCATTTTTTTATATTTTATATTAATTAATTTATATTAATATTTCATTTTATTAATATTTGAAATTAATTTATATATATATATATATATATATATATATATATATATATATATATATATATATATATATATATATATATATATATGTATGTATATATATTAAAATATATGTTATAATAGATATTAATTATTATAAATATAATATTCCTTTATGTGTATCATCCTTCCTTTAAATGCCCTTCCCACTTTTTCTTCATCTTTTACAATCAAATCATCCGGTAAAGTAAAATTCCCGGTAACTTAGATCGCTAAATGAATGTCAATGTTAGATCATACCGGTTACACCCGCCCCACCAAATTAATTCCCATCTTTTAGTAATTAAGTTTGAAAAAACTTGGCTTTCTTCAGTTTCATGGGGCTATATCACATCCGTTGAAATCATCGAGGTACCAAACAGGCGTGTATTATTGCACATACTCTGTTTGACATATTCTTTCCCCTCATCCTGT
Source organism: Acanthosepion esculentum (assembly GCA_964036315.1). Classification (NCBI taxonomy): domain Eukaryota; kingdom Metazoa; phylum Mollusca; class Cephalopoda; order Sepiida; family Sepiidae; genus Acanthosepion; species Acanthosepion esculentum. The sequence goes on from OZ038491.1 coordinate 100,876,673, forward strand.
GGAAAACCTCCCTAACGTCAAATGAAGTGAATATCTACCAACATGTACGGGAAGATGGCAAAATATTCAATTTCACCCAAATGAAAGCAAAAACAATTATCTGAATACTTTCGTTAAATGGGGTTTGCTGACGATGCAGCTGCCACAGAGCAACCTCAGGATTGTTTTCAATCTCTTATGGAGGCCGTCGCTCAATAAAGCAGACATTACATTAATGAACATCCTGAACAAAATAAAAACTATGACATCGAAACTCCTACGAAAATCAATAACTGCACACTAAAAGATGTAAACATTTAGCTCCCTCAGGTCCACCATCACGAAAAACATTTCACTCAATATTTGACTAAGCAGTAGCATCTATCAGCGATTGTTTGAGACAAAGGAAAACTCTAATTCGGCTCACAAATACAACTATACTAAGTTGTGTCATAAGCAATCTCTTGCATATTAATGGTGTTGGCGATTTCTTCACATCAGGAACCTATGCGTAAAGCCTTACACTGGCGACTTGTCATAACCTGGAGGTCAAGGTGTGTGTAAAAACGACTTCAGGCCTTGAAACATCTAAGCTTCTCAACATATGCTCTATACTTAGGCAGTGAAGACTCGGCTGTCTGAGACATGTTCGGTGCATGGACGTTGTAAGCGTTCCGAAGGACATTCTCTATACAGAAATTTCAAACTGAATGACTAAAAACTGTGCACCTACAGTATTAATATAAAGACGTTTGAAAGCAGGATCTTATATCGTTTAAAAAATCATCCACCTGGCGAAAGGAAGAACAAGAAGTACAAACTACGGGAGTAGCACTAAGACAAGCTGGTACATGCAACATATGTGGCTGTGTCTCACACAAAGTATTTTGCAAACACCACATGAAGTGCCGTATGTGAACCAGACTTTAGAGCAAGGAAAATTAAAGTGATAATCGATGACGTTAACTGTCAGTGCTGGTTAGATGTAAAGTTTACTTCAGGCTAATTTTTGTGTTCGCTATTTTCGTCTATTGACGATGCGCAAACCAGTCCTCAGTTACATCTGTGGAGTGTAATGGCCGACAAACTTTTCGAACGTGCTTTCCTTTTTTTTGTTTCAATTTAATTCCTTTATGGTTAACTAGCAGAATGACCCGGCGTTGCCCGTGCTTGATTCAAGAATCGTACGACTCATACAGCAATCGCTATCACTTGACTTAAAATATTTTTGCCCTCCCTTGCCTTTAAAGGAGTGCCCGTTGCCGTGCTGATGTTGCTACATGCCTTACTTCTTGCCTATCTCACACTGCGATTTCTTTCTAAGCTCTATACTAAACATTAAATCTGTTACGAAAAAAGAACTAAACAAAATGAACACAAAACGATCAACTTTAAAAAAGGATTCGTAACTGGAAAACCGAATGAAAAAAGAATGTTAATAACAAATACTTTTTCACACCCAACCAATTTCTGCAGAATCAGAATCAACATTGAGTTTAAGCAAGCGAATGAGACAATTGGAGTAAAGTGCCATGCATATTTAAATTTTCACCACTTGTAATGAATGCAGCTATCGATTTTTTTTGCATGCTAGCATGCTAGTTACCATTCGTGTCAGTCAGCTGTTGGCTCTCACGCTGGCCAATAGAATCTTCCTGCCTATTCGTGGCGGCCAGCTATAGCCTCTTACTCTGGCCAGTAGAATATGGCCGCAAACTACATGAAAACTGCAGTAGAAACATGAAAAAAATCAATTATTTCGTCTATCGATGGGAGTTGGGAAATGCAATGTCGGTCTTGGCATTTTCGCTAACTTGGAGCATGTGCATGTAAATTTTGGTGCAAATGCGTCGAAAATTGCGGCCGTGCATTCGTTACACACACACATCCTGCTTTTCATAGATAGAGATACTTTGCCTTATACCTTGATGTTTGTTCCTCTTTTATAGTTCATTTATTTTTTTTATATCACAAAATCATATTCAAGTAACATAAACATTTTACGATTCATGTATATTTCATTTTCGTACATTCGTCTCAGTATTCTATTCTTGATGCTATTTAACAGTCATGCAAGAAAACATTGGGATTCACTTGGCTGGATCTCTAATATCTATATCTCTGAGATGAGGTGTTATGATTACTTGCATTATTTCCATTATTCCAGTAGTTATCCTCACCTTCATTTCAATATTTACAATGTTTCGGCCGTTTTATGCTGAGGCCTTCTTCAGGTGATTGTAATTTCGAACCGAATCCTTTTTTTTGTTCACCGGGGTAGAATGTTCTCGTTCCCCGTGCCATGCCTCTTCCACATACCTCTGTCGTTTCCCTTTAACTCAACTCTCCAAGGTTTTGGTTCAATACTGCTGTGTCTTGGAAGTGATCTAGTCACTGGATCTAACCAACGTTTTATCCACTGTCCTGGATCCTGTAAATCATGAAAAGCTTTGATTTTTTTGGAGGGCGGGGGGGGGGGGGGGTTACAGAAAGACCTATCTTCATGTTATCAGGAATGTCATTTGTTTGTTGGTTAGTTCAGCGGCATATCAACATCTTACGGGTCATTTAATGCCGAAATGTAATTTTCTTGGGACCATTAGTAATTTCCTTTAAAAATGTATTGCTGGTAATTTTATCGAAAATACATAACGGGAATATTTTATTTTTTATAAAAAATGTATTGCCTTAATTTAATTATTTTTTTTTACAAGAATATATTGCTGGTAACTTTTTACCACAATATATTGCTGGCAATTTTTAAAAAATAAATGCATTGCTAGTTTTTTTTCACAAAAAGTGTACTGCTGGCAATTTTTTTCAAAAAAAATATAATACTGGAATTTTTTTCAAAAATGTATTACTGGTAATTATTTTTTTTCAAGAATGTATTACATTCATTTTATTTACTTTTAGAAAAGTATATTGCTGGTATTTTTCCTTCAAAAAGTATTGCTTATAATTTTTTAAAGAATGTATTGCTAGTATTTTTTCACTATGAAAATGGTGGAATTTTTACGATAAAAAATTATACTTTCATAATATTTTGACACCAGTTTGGATGTTAAATATTTTCCCATAGCTAGAACACTGACAATTGCTAAATCCCCGGGTCAAGGCCGACCTGGTAGCAATATCAATTTCGGGGTGGTTCCACGCCGTTCAAACACTCCAGTATTCTGAACAGTGGCCTTGCTGCCGGATGTAGTTTATCGTCATACCGAGCACAAGGTAGTACACGAAAATTCCACCATTAATATTGAAGCAGGCATATAAAAACCTTGAAAACTATCTCGTCTGTTAGCTCAAATAAACAGGAAATATTATCGCGAGATTTTTTTTTTCTGCACTTGATTAGAGAATATTTGAAGGACGTTAAAAACAAACAACAAATGTTCAGAAATCTCTTTGGCTCGTATGAAACTGCGTTTGCATTTCGGCGATTTTAACGGGAAACACATGGAATATTGTTATTGTTTTGATTTGGGATTACGTGAATAAATTAGCCTCCATGTGAAGGCTGATTTCATTACGCTTGTAATCAGAAATAATCCCAGAGATTTTTATTCATCCACTATGCGTGTCTCAACTCAGCTATGCCAACAAATAAAATTCAAAAGATTCTTGGGCATGAATGCGTGTATCAGCAGATATTATATTCTCTTTTGACTTTGGAAACATGATTGAAATCAAATGAAGGAATGAAAACAAGTTTCCCTTCTGTCCGGCATGTATTTCATTATTCATCATTTACATATCGTTGAATCACTTTCTCTAATACTTGTAAATTTTTATTCTCTTTTGATATTCGAGTTGATGATTCTTCTAATTATTATTATTATTTTTATTTCCTTTGATATCTGGCGTTTACACATTTCTTTCCGGGTCCCGCCCAGGGACCTAAGGTTAGAAATGGCATCATGACACTTTCCACTGCAAAGAAAAAATAAAATAAAATAAAAATAATTACATAGATAAAGCCCTTCGTAAAGTGTGGGCTGTACTTGTCAGAAGAATTTTTTGTATCCCTTTGAGACATGAGCTTCCAGGGATCCCTTCAATCAGCCTACTGGAATATTTTCCAACCAGTCCAAGGGCTCCAACTACAACAGGAATTGTTGATGTTCCCATGTGCCACATTTTTGAGATTTCTATTTCAAGGTCCTTGTATTTTGACAGTTTTTCGAATATCTTCAAAGATACATTGCAGTCTGCAGGGACTTCCATATCAATAAGGAGGCACTTATTTTGTTTGTGGTCTTTAACAACAATGTCTGGGCGGTTGGCTTTGATTGTTCTGTCAGTGTGTTTTGTGTAGTCCCATAGAATAGTAACAGGTCCTATCTCCGTAACCGGGTCAGGGTGGTGTTCGTACCAATTTCTTTCAGTTTCCTTCCCATAGGAGTTGCAAATTTTCCAGTGCAGATATTGGCCCACTCTGTCATGCCGGGTTTTATATTCAGTGGGTGCCAATATCGTGCAACCTGATATAAGATGATCAATGGTTTCTGGATATTTGTCACAGAATCTGCATCTTGGGCTAACACAGTAATAAGACATTAATACGTGAATAGATTTCCCAATAAGAGACATATCTACTATGTGGGGCATAAATAGTTGTCCCTAATTAAACATAAAGGTAAACTTACATATTCCTAAAAAGCAGTTTCAAATTTTGCATCAAGCTTCCTAACGTTCTGTTTATTATTGACAGTTAATTATGGCGACTAAAACAACACCCGAATAAATTCTCGCATTGTAAATGTTTATTATGAAGAATTATGAAGAATTAAATGGTTGAACTGTTTGAAGAAAATATGTTTTTAATGAGTGAAGTTTGAATGAAATCAAACTACCTACAGTTCGTATCAGGAGTCATTGAAGCCGTCATGAAGAGGATTGAACAAAGATGAAGACGATGTTAAAATATCTAGATATTATTAAAAAATAGTATGAGGATAAAACCATACAAGATGCAAAGGGAACAGTTGTTCACAAGATCCTCGAATAAAACATGCCTTCACAGGAGGAAGAAAATTTTGGATGGAACCCAATGTGTCAGAGACTAAGTCTTCGTTTAGTTAGTGTTTCACTGTGCAGGCTGTGCACATCTAATATTTTCCACTGACTAAATCTATCGTCATGTATAAGATTAACATGTTGACTCTATTAACGACATAGCGGGTTCACTTAAATTAATAAGTCTGAAGTTTTCGTAATCTTTGTCTGAAATTCTGGAATAAAGAAATAATTATTATTTACATTATTGACATTTGGATTTTTGCCGTTTTGCAGCGTGTTTGTTGTTGCTTATCCCGCTTAAACTAGAAATTTTGCAAAGGTATCGAAACACATCTCAAACGATGGAAAATGACTGATCTTATGGTTTTGTCTTCTTTTTCTTCTCCTGGTTGTAAATAATCCTTTATGACCATTTAGAAAGATTGGAAAGTAAATAGCATAGACTGTAATTAAATGTTGGAGAGAACTATCGTGTTTCCGTTGTCATACACATTTAAATATCTTCACTCACGCAAACACGGTCAATTTTACGCACAACTTTTACATGAGACTTGTCCGTGTATGTTTTGACAAGTAAATTTTACCTCCATCAATACGTAAAATTAATTCTATTGATTCTGCAGTATGGCGCATATTCGAGAGTGAAGTTTCACGCATTGCTTGTCTGATATATATGAAGTGACGTGATGGTTCACTTTGATCAATGACGTGTTGAATGAGTCAGTGACTTCAGTTGAGAAGTGATCAAGAACTATGGTGGAAGGATATGATATCCATTTTTAATTGAAAATATCTGTAAAAGATGGCCAATAGAGATAACGACCTACCGTCTAACCTTCATTAATACTGCGTTAGTGGGATTTTTTTTTTTTACCGGCAAATTTTTAAAGTCATCATAATACATTGTTGGCAAAATGTTACTTTTGCTACCGTCATCTGCTTTTCTGACTCGCGGGAAAGACTGTGTGTAGCAGGGGTATGGCGTAGTTGTAGATGAGTTGTTGGGAGGCAGACGTCGATTTGTCTCCTAAGAGGTCTCCTGTTACAAAACATGACTAACCAAGTTAAGTTTTCATGATTTGCATATTTCATATATATATATATATATATATATATATATATATATATATATATATATATATATATATATGTAAGCAAATGTGTGGATGTAGATCCGACGGTATGATGAAAATGTGGAAAAGACAAAGCAAAATCCGAATATGTGAGTTTACTGTTTTTATTTTGTGTTTGTTATTCTGTCGACGTCAGACGTTTCGGTCAAATGTCTCCATTAATCATGTCCTGAAGAAGGTCTATTTGACCGAAACGTCTGACGTCGACAGAATAACAAAAACAAAAACAAAATAAAAACAGTAAACTCACATATTCGGATTTTGCTTTGTCTTTTCCACATTTTCATCATATATATATATATATATATATATATATATATATATATATATATATATATATATATATATATATATATATATATATATATATATATATAAAGAGAGAGAGAGAGACGATTTTGAAGACCTAATTTTGAAGATAATTTGACTGCATTAAATTAATATAAAACTAGGTCAACGGCGTAACCAGGCCCGGCAATAGATACGCTATTTTATATCTCTTTTATGATGCGACCGACTAAAAATTCGGTATTTTCATATCGAATAATACGCGATATTATATATATATATATATATATATATACACATATATATATATATATATATATATATATATATATATATATATATATATATATATATATATATATGGGGTGGGGTGAGCGTTGTATAGAATAAAAAATAAGAAGGATAAAAATAAACCCGCCTGGCAAATGCAACATTGAAAACGGGATGGCTTTATTTAAGATGTCTGGAATAGAAAGAAAAATCTAAACCGAAAAGCAAGTCAGATTCAAATAACAAAATATTGACAGGACCTACCCGTGACTAACGCGCAAAAAGAAACTCATATAATTGTAAGTTCTGAAGTTAATTTGAACTTTGAAAAATGACCACCAATCTGTGGTTAAATGGGGCTGGAAATGGCTTGTAAATTTCAATACCGCGAGAACGAAACTGGTCTCATTTACCCACCTCAGAGAACGCTCGCTGCCTCCCATTAGAATGGCTGATGCCCAAATCCACGTGAGCGCCTGGCTGATATTATGTGGAACAAATACATAGGCTCAATAGCTTCATCAATCACAGGGATAATTGGTTCTCTGTGTCGTGCCAGAGAGTTTTTCTCGTCTGAGTCCTTCCTTCAAATCTATAAATCAACCATCCGTTCTTGCATGGAATATTGCTGTCATATATGCTTTGGCGCCCGCGCTGTACGTCTCGAGGTACTTGACAAAATCCAAAGCCAGACATGCAAGGTAATAGGACCTGATCTGGAATTTAGTTTAGTGACGTTTACTCACAGACCTACCGTGGTTTCCCTCTGTCTCTTTTATAAGTATTTTCACGGCAACTGTTCCGATGAGTTGCTTTCTCTGCTTCCCAGCCTGCTTGGATTTAGAAGAATTACTAGGTTGGCATCTCCCTCCCCATCCTTTCTCTGTCGAAATGGTTAAATATAACCGTATCTTCTACTCAAACAGCTTTTTTCACGCACTTCTCCCGTCTGTGGAATTCGTTTCCTCTTACTTCCTTCTTTGATAATTATAATCTCCAAATATTCAAGTGTAAAGTCAATTGACATATTTTGATACTTTGATTTTGTTCCCCATCCTTCTCTATATCCTCTTCCCAATCACGCCACATTACTGTCTGTAACCCCTTGCGTGCTAGTGGCACTCCAGCATTGCTTGGAGTGAAATGCTTAAAAACGAAAATTGCCACGATATTCTCCTGTGCCAATTTAGTGTCTTGTAGTATAAAACGAACACATAGACAACAATACACACATGCACGCGCGCATACACAAAGAAACATACATAAGTATGTGTGTGACTATGTTCCTTAGTTATGTGACGTTTCTCATTATATAGACACTCTGAAAATTAAGGTTTTAAAACTACATATCAACAGAAGATACATTTATCTTGATGTGATTACATTCTTACGATGTGTAGAAAGTGAGATTTAAGTTTTGAAAAAGAAAGGTCATTTTAAAAGACTTTTACAATAGAGATGCCAGCCTTATTGAGTAAACAGAGTGAAGAATAAATTTGATTTATTAATAAATCAAAACGATAAAGGCCACAAGATCTTACACCTGAATAACACATTAACCCATATAGATGTCTTATTCGGTTGATTAAATGTTGAGGAAGATACGTGCTCCTTGAACAGATTTAAATTTCCTAAATCTTTTGTTATTGTTATATATTACTTGAACTGGTTTTTCCTGATTTCCGGTGATATTCCATGAATAATATTTTTATCTTTCTTAATGATTGATAAGATATTTTCTATCGGATTAATTACCTTGAAAGACCGAGAGTCATTTCATTGTTTATAACCTTTTCAGGCAAGCTGTGTGTGTGGAGGGAATAGAAGGTCGATGCGCTTAATCTGATAGATGTTTCTTGATAGCTCATAAACTTTAGATAATGAAATAATATATATATATATATATATATATATATATATATATATTCACATATACATACATATACATATATATATATATACATACATACATACATAGGTATATATATATATATATATACACACACATACAGGCATAATATATATGCTCCTGAAAATTTATTTCGGTTGAGGTCTCTGGGGAGGATGTGTGGGTTTGTAAACAGTGACTATTACGGCTAATAATGCAAGACTCTTCGGTAAATCGAATCGAGTTCTCTCAGTCACTGTGTGTTTATCTAAATATAAATACGCTTAAATTCACCTTCTTCTCTGCCGTGCGCCAACGGCTTCAGGGTAAAATTTCCGACTGACGCGAATTCAGCCGGTTTTCGATTCTAGCCAGAGGCAACCGGACGTCTAGCCACACTGATGAGCTGTGATACAGCGAAACAGTCTGTCTGTGGATGACAATATATATATATATATATATATATATATATATATATATATATATATATATATATATATATATATATTTATATATATACACACACTTGTGTATATGTATAAAGTATCGTACATATATATGCGTATATATATATATTGTGTGTGTGTATATATATTGTATATTGTGTATATATCTAAGATTTCTTTACCAATTGTCATTTTATAATAATTTTTCTTGTCCACAGAATTGATTTGGGAATATATATATATATATATATATATATATATATATAATATTGTGCAGCTGTCGATGATAATAATACTATTCGTTTATATGTATATATATAATTTTCTTAGATAAGTTCACTGCTCCGCTGTTATAACAGTACATTATGAATATGGTAATTTGAATTTTACAACGGTAAATATTCAGTCCGCCTCTGAAGTTTGTATCGAGCATGAAACTCAAAGTCGTTCTAATATGTCTGTTTATTATTCCTGCATATCTATCTATCTATCTATCTATATCTATATATATCTATATATATCTATATATATATATATATATATATATATATATATATATATATATATATATATATATATATATATGGGTATATTTCGCCGCATCCTGTATACTACAAAGATTCCATATAATTACAGTGAACACTTTTACTATGACCTAAATAAAAGCCTATCATCCATTGTACAGTTGTCAAAATGGCTCTATCATATGAATTATCCGGGTCTTCCACCTCATTTCATGATTTGATCCATTATCCATTGGGTTCTTCCTCCTAACCTTTCTTGCTTGTCCACATTTTACGACGTTAGACTTTGGAAAATACATCCTTAAATTTTGAAAATACGCTTTTTTCTCAAATTTCATTTGACATAACGTAATTATCCTTCATCTCCATCAGTCATCATTTCACACATGCTCGTCGACTCTGTCACACACTGCTTACCCTTTCTCTCTTCCATTCAATCTGCCTCCTGGTGGCTAGGTTTTCCAATTCCTTCTCTGTTATACGTATTAGAGTTTTTCAACATTCTTAAGCAACGCCACACTTAGGAACAAATAAATATATTATAGCGCAATTAGCTAATCTTTTAAATATTATGAAACAAAACCATAGATTTTTTTTAAAAATGTACACACACATATATGAATTTAATTTATTTCAATATTTTTATTCAACTATTTGTGCAGCATATGTTTGGGGAAACCTGTGTCTCCTGTTTTTTACCGGCTTCTTCAAACTAAGAAATATAAATAATTTTCACAAAAGAATAGTAAAACAAAATATTTTAAATAACTTAATCGAAGAATAGGGTTATTTGGAGAAAAAAACACGCGTAATACGTGTTCCTTTATTCGAATACTAACGCTGTATCATTACTACTCCCCCACACACAAAAAGGATGCGATGGATATATTGTCCTCTAAATTAAGCAATACTGAAAATAACACGGAGATCTCATGTTAACAAATTACACAAAAACTAAAATTACACAAAACATATCTTGAAAATAAAATTACACAAGACATATCTTGAAATTAAAATTACACAAAACATATCTTGAAATTAAAATTACACAAAACATATCTTGAAATTAAAATTGCACAAAACATATTTTGAAATTAAAATTACACACGACATATCTTGAAATTAAAATTACACAAAACATATCTTGAAATAAAATTACACAAAACATATCTTGAAATTAAAATTACACAAAACATATCTTGCAATAGTGAGGAGTACATTTATTCAAAATCCTTGCATTCAGCTCAGTGTCAGAATAAAATTCGTTGGTCCCTCGTTCAATTGCGCCCGACACATAATAGTTACTTTCGGAATGCACTGTCATTAGATTAACACCTAAATGCTCTGAAATATTCTTATTGGAGCTTTCAGTACGAATACCAATCAGTACAGCATTGCGTTGCCAAATTTCTAGTGGAGTGAATTGCGTCATGTTACTCCTTTTCTCACTGATGGCGCACAACTGACCCTACTATACTGTGCACTCGACAAAGAAAAAAGAAACACTGCGCATGCGCGAATTTAAAAATATAAAATGGCAACAATTTTTCAATGGCACTCTATATATGCATGCCGTGACAATATTTCACGTCAATCTTAAGAGTATCGCGCGGTACACTAGTATCTTGTTGCACGCCGGCTGAGCCTCAGTCTTCTGAGTATGATTGATCTATCTCTGGCCATTTTCTTTACGAATTCATGGTTGCTTACTCGTTTCGTTCATGGAATTTTCAGTATCCGTCTGCAGAACCATATTTTTGCTACCTCTAATTTTTCCTCACCCATACAGTTATGGTTCAACATTCATTGCCATATAAGCGAATTACTAAATATATTATTATATTTGTATCTGAAAATTTGAATCAAGAAAAAATAATATGCCAATAACTAT
>OZ038491.1:100893113-100913481 GCA_964036315.1 Acanthosepion esculentum
AGAAAGGGAGGACTAGGATGTGAAGAAAGAAGGAGAGGAAGAACATGAAGAATCTTCATTTTCTTCTTCTCCTTCTTGGAATCTCACATAATGAATAAACATACCCACATACACACTCTAACACACAAACACTCACATACATATATGTGCGTTTATGAAGACAAAATGAAGACATGAACACAAATTAATTTTGCGCCTCAAAACAATACGTTCAGACGGGCTTAACCACAAATATCTGAACACAGATAGAATTAATATATAACCCCATAAATCAAACACTATCAACATTTCAGCCCCACATAAAACAGACATGTCTGCAGTGGTGCTGAGGTCTCACAATTATACATACACTCGCAAAAATATATACACATACACATACATCACACACACTCACAAAGACTTCAAGATAATATACACTTAACACATACATCCCATTCCCAGCAAGCAATAAAACTGTCGAAATGACTAAGGAGTATATTCTTACAGTCAAGAATCTCCCTTCGTCTATCTTAAAAACAACTTGAAAGAGGCCGGTTGACCAACAAAAGGACTGGCTAAAATTAACGATAAAAAACAAATGAAAACTAGAGGTAAATTTCCTTCTCTTCAGAAAGAGTCATTTACTTCTGTAGTTCACTGTTACTAACAAGAAAATAAATTTTCTCCTGGAGATGGCCATCCTGCCCGAAACTAAACGAGGAACGTAATTGAAATAATAGAACAAAAATATATATTAATATAGGGTTTTAAATGTCAATTAAGTTTAAGTGTCTTATGATTCTTTTCTTTTTCTTTCATATATATATTTTTTTAATCATATCACCCCAAGCAAGGCCGGAGTCCCCTATCACGCAAGGGGTTAAAGAAGGGTTGGAGGAAGAGCAGATAGGAGTGGCAAGGGAGGGGATGTGGAGAAAGAGAAAGACAGTGGGTCGATCAAGGCAAGGGGGCCACAAAAGTTCCGGAGCGAGAGCAGATAGGAATGAAAAATGAAAGGATGTGGAGAAGGGAAGTGGATAGATCAAGGCAACTGGAGATGTCGATTGACGCTACACTTAAACCGATGGAGATTGTATTTGTCAGGGAAATAGTAATAGGGTAGGGAGTTCCATAGGCGAGATGTGCGATGCATTAAGCTATTGGAGTAGAAAAGACGTCTACATCTAACAGTTTCCACGGTGTAGGGGTGGGAGCGGGATCCCAGCCTGGTGGGGCGTTTAAATTCACGAGACCTGGGGACAAGCGAACGCAACTCCTCAGAGCAATTACCGTGGAATTACTTGTAAAAAAGGCAGAGCGAGGCAACATCGCGTCTGTGAGAGAGCGACTGCAGACGAGATGACAGAACAGGGCCAATCACGTTGCCTATCCTCCTCTGGATCTTATCAAGAACCCCGAGGCAAACAGCAGGGGCCCCAGACCATATATGGCAGCAATACTCCATGCAAGGGCGAATGGCCGATTTATAGACTTGAAGGATCGATTCCGGGGAGAAAAATTTCCTGGCTCGGCACAGAGAACCAACTTTCTTTGCGATGTATTTGTTCCATCTCAGATCAGCAGACAGCGTGAGACTGAGCAGCCGCAGTGAGGAGCTCTCGAGAAGTTGGTCATCAGACATTCTAAACAGCTTAAGTCTTTCGCATTTTCAACTACGGAAAGATTAATAATCAAACATAGTATTAAAGTTTCAATTATGCAATAGGAAAGATTGTTCGTAATTTCAAACAAACTGGGTCGGTGTCAAATGTGAAAACACTACTGCGTGCTCGTTTAAGCTGTTCAGGTGAAAAACATTGCTACAGTGCACGAGAATGAACGTCCATTTTCGTAATAAGCTTCGATAACTTTAACACGTCGTTTGTTTGTTAATCTTCCAAACAAAAACTTCCAAAGGCTTACGTCGTTAAATCTGAAAGAAAAAGAACAAAAAATAAACTCTTAAACTTAATTCACATTTAAAATCGGTCAGTTTTGGAACTCCCTTTATAACCCAGTCTGTCTGAAAATGTTAATTTTTCATTGTTCAAAACACGCTCTCTCTCACACACAAACACACACACACACACACACACACACACATATATATATATATATATATATATATATATAGATATATATATATATATATATATATATATATATATATATATACATGGTACACATGGTACAGACCCGTCACTAATTTTCTCGACTGCTTAATTACAAAATCAAACTTGCAATGGAACATTCGTATGATTTCTGTCTGGATAAATCAAATCAAGTAAGTTTTCCTCGTATATCGATAGAATTCTTTCAGGCAAGTATTTATGAACAGAAATAATGCAATCTTCGCCTAGAGATAACGTATACATTAGATTATCAACGGCGAAGCACAGTTCTAATCGCTGCCACAAGTGATGATTGTTGTATATACAATATTGTAAATGAATATCAAATGCACAATTTAAGTACATCATTTTTAAAATACTTTACATTTTTAAGTAGATTGCAAACGATTAAATACTTGTATCGTTCAGAACCCAGAACGAAATATGCATAGATGAAGAACCATTTAAAATTAACATGAAATATTATGAAAAATTGGGTATTTTCAGTAACACTGAATGCAATAATGAACAGAATAATTACTCAAATCTCATAAAGTTTTAGATATATGAAAGAAAGTATGTAAACCGTAAAAAGCAGTAGATCGAACAGATATATAAATTGTCTCTTAAACATTATATCTATCTATCAATCTATCTATCTATTTATCTCACTCTCTCTCTCTCTATATATACACACATTAGGCTTATGACTTTTTGTAAAATAATTGATTTCCTGTATATTACTTCGCTGAACATTTGTTATAATGTAACTCTAAAATCATATATAAGTATCCCAGTACTATGACACACTTGTACCTTCTAGAACTTTCTGGAACATTCTATAACTTCATGGAACCTTCTAGCACTTTATGGAACCTTCTAGAACTTGATATTTTTTGGTAGGTTTGAATTTTATGTTATAGGTATAAACTGTTAAATGTGTTAAAATAGATAAACTCTATCCAATTACATCATTATCAAATTGAAAATTAAAGCTTCTGCAAGTTTGCAAATTCTGTTTATTTGGAAGTTTGTATGTTGTGATATAGATATATACTGGTAAATGAGATTAAATTACGTAAATACTATTCAATTGTATCATCAACAAATTGGAGATTTTTCACCTCAAATTATTGAAACTTTCGTTGGTTATTCTGTGAAGCTAGTATAATTTTTGTTTGCCACTGTCTTTTGTATCGATTTCTGTATTTTTCGTCTACATTCTGCGTTTTGTTTACATTGATATAATTGTGTGCGGTGACCAGGGTACGCCAATATCTCACCCACTGAAATGACCCCTTCGGCATGTGCAAAGGATAGGCCCCCACAAAAAGAGCCAGAGTATTATAAAAAAGACACAAAGACAAATTTGAATCATTTGTTAAAGGACACATTGTTGGATTCAGTAAACACTCGTACTAATTCTTTAGCAATAACGGGCCCAAAACTCGGAAACTAATTACAGTGAATAGAGACATTATGGAGGCACCCTGAAAAGCCTTAAAATATCGGTGAAAATATTGGCAAAAAGTTTTAAGGCAATGTGGGACATTTTGTTAGCTAGAGAAAATGCAGCTAAAGCGCTGATAGGTTGTATTCTTACTAATAATTCAGTCAAGCTACAAACCGAATACTTGGGAGCAAGAAAAGCGAAAGTGACTCTTCATAGATTTCTTCTATTTATATCGGAGGTTTTTCTAGTTTGTTTTTTTTATTCTAAGTTTGTGGACACGTCGGACGTGCCTACCATTAAAATTAAGACAGGAATAACCACAGGCTATTTTGAAATCGCAATTATCCTAAAAAGAAAGCAATTTATGGAAATACCTTACGCATTAATGTGTGAAGGAAGATTAATTTATATCATTTTCTTAGGGGTGTGGAACACTTTTTTGGGCTTGGGAGGCCGGCGGGGAATTTGTCGAAAGCTTTCCTGGGACAGAATACAGAATCACAACCCAGAAAGAAAAGTCAAAAGCACAGACAGCAACACAGACAACAAAAGCTGTAAAAGTAAACAGGCGAGTGGACGGAAGTAGTAAAGTAATGAACCAAAGTGGCCACCACTTCCCGTCAAACAGAATGAAAAGCCCCAACTTTATTTTACTCCCGGGGTTAGACTGTTATAGTTCCACGTGCCATGTCTAATGAATGTCAATTGTCAGTTATCTACTGTTAACTCCCCTCTCCAAGTTTTCCACCGCCTTAACCAGGTTTTGAACTCACACTCTTTGGGTCCTGCCATTGGATCTAACTAACGCCTTGATCAACTGTGCCATGTCTGTATGAATTTCTGGGTAATATAAACCTAATGTCTTCAGAAACTATTTTTTTTACCAGTGCTCATATTGCAATTTTTGTTGTTATCATTGCATGTTTTAACCAAGGCCAAATAAAGCGTTCAGTTCGACATTCCAACCACCTGAAGAAGGCTGGAGCGTACAACGGCCGAAACGCTGTAATAAATATGGCGACAAAGATGAGGAAAATAGACTGAATAATTTAAATGGTGTACATACTACATCATCTCAGAATTATAGACAGATATAGCGTATTATATTTAAGGATATCTTTTTTTTACTCATGGGCACCCATACACCCTCATATATTTGCGCGTAAATAGATATAACGAACCTAACTGGAATTGGAACTCATCGCTTTACAATTCAGAGCGGTTATCCACCACACGTAGATCCAAACTTACTCAAGCGGTTAACCATGTAGGTACTAATCCTGCCCGATGTTGATAGACGTCGGTGATTGCTGGAGAAACCGTGATTTGGATTCGTTTTACTTGATATGTCTGTAAGACAAAGACACAAGGAAATATAGGACGAAATGTTCTGCATTTTGAACGATTTTTATCACACCTGTATTTATAATGAATGCATTTTATATTCGAAGTAGTCTTTTAAAAAGTAATCAATTTAGAGATTAAAAGTTGATTATCTATCCGTCGGCGAATCGACAGGTGACAAATTAATAACATTAATATATGAGTACTACTCCAGTATAAACAGCGTTTCTCAATAAGGCCAGAGAAATATTTTGAAATCGATACATTTAATTTCAGCTCTTTGTAAAAGGAAGCATGTGTCAAATCGATAGGAAATTCGGTTAACGAACGAAACAAGTAAGCTGAAAATCCGGATTCTAATGAATAATATTCCTAACAAAATTATACAGAAAACAGTGTAAGAAAAATGTTCGAGTACTCGAACCAAGAATGATATTTTTATTCTAACAATGATAACTGAGCAAGTAAAAAGAAACAGAAAACATCTTATACCTACATTACAAAGATTACCCGAAGACTTTTGCGACATGAAGAACTAGTTGAAATACTAGGAATACTTGATTTACATAAAGAGGATATTTGAATAATACTGCTTGCGTTTAACCACCAGTGATGATACTTTTCAGCCTATCATCAGCATGGCCGACACCAGATTCCTGAAGAGCAACATACTGCGGCTACTTGGTTTGGCTTTTTCAACTGACTTGAAGCGACTACATCGAATCAATAGCTGCATCTACTGCAAGGAAATTTGGGTCACCTGCCAGAAAAGTTTTATCGTCAGAATCCATCTTACGCATTTACAAATCTACGCTTCGACAGTGCCTTTAATACTGCCGCATATATGATATTGTTCTCCGGCTATTTATCTCGATGTTCTTGACAAAATCCAATGAAGGATCTGTAAATTAAACGACCCTGACCTGGTATCTTTAGTCGCTTTCTGACCGAAGTGGCGTGACTTCTCTCAGTCGTTTCTACAAATATTTTCGCGTCAACTATTCTGACGAGCCTTTTATACTGTTGTCCCGACTACATTAATTCAAGCGTGCTTACAATCTCGATCCGACCCCTTTACTGTTTAACATAATTTTTGTTGCACTTCCTGACCCTGGAACTCCCGTCCGTTTACTTGCTTTCCTGATAAATATAATCTTCAAAAAATTAAATGCAAACTCAATCGCCATCTTTTATTTCTTTGAAACCCGTTCTTCAATTGTCCTTCCATCAATCATATCTATACTCAATCTTTTCTCTCATTTTTACTGCCTGTGTCCCCTGCGTTTTAATAACGTTTCCGCTTTGCTTGGGATGAAATGTTAAAAACAAACCACTTAAATGCATGAAAAGAAAAAAACTATCACGTGTAGTGAAGACGAGTGAATGCAGATGAAAGAAAAATACGAATAGGTGTATTTCATCAATTTTATTTTCGATAGATTAAAGGTATTTTTTTTAACTCGTCAATATGTTTTAAACAATTTTATTAATTATATCTATTTGTACTCTCGGTTTAACTCGTTGTAATTTATTTTATTCGTCAATAAGTTTTTAAAGTCCTTTTAAGGTCGAATTTCCTTTTATTTTTGTAAAAAGCAATATATTAGATGTACAAAGAATCTTACTGGGATGTGGGTAAAACGGAAAACATAATTACCTTCTAAGTATCCGATGAAAGGGTGTCCACTTAAAAAAAGAAAAGAAAAAGAATTCCCCGCAAACAACTTAAATAGAGCACACACCATTGTGATTGGCTATTGATCAACTACCAATCAAATGCGTGATGACGGGGTATATTATAGAAGTTAGTGTCTGTAAGCATTTTTAGAGGGCGTTTCAGAGTCCGATCAGCTCTGATGGGGTCGACTTGGTGAGGTCAGTATGATGTTTGAAAGACCCGAAACTGCCCAATGATCCAATTCAGAACATCACTGACGACGCCCTCTAGCGCTAAAGAGCGTATATTCAAAGCAGTAATTTTAGCTATACAAGAACAAAATCCTAACAGAACTATATTGCTTATTAGAAATTATAATTTGTTTTAATAACCCAAACACTATAATTTACGCCGATAATACGTCGAAGTATTGGTAGAAGTGTAACAGATGACGCAGTGTATGATGGGAAATTGTGACGATGTATAAGCATTGCGAAAATTGTATTTTATAAATAATAAATTGACATGAAAATATTTTACGACATAAAGAAAATCCTGGGAAACTGATATGTAATCCATAACACCATATATGCTCCTGCAATTTAGATAATCTAGTCACAGATAAAAAGAGGCCTGGCCCGAAACTATCTTAGATGTTCATAAATCTCCTAATCCCCTTGAATATTGCTACGACATATGGTGTGGTGCAACTGAAACATATTTATATTTATACTTGACAAAATCTAAAGATGAATTTTCAATGTTATAAGCCCTTACATGGCAATTCGGCTTCCGCCACCTTCCCACAGACATAACGTACCTTTCCTGTGTCATTTCTATAAATACATTCATAGTAATCATTCTGATGAAATTTCCTCTATGCTAACTACACCCTGTCTGAAATTATTAAGCAAATCATATAAACTTCAGAATTCAAATTTGGTTTGAAAAACAATGTCAAATTTTAAACAACCAGTTTAGATGTCAAAACAAAGACTAGATTAAATTTTTTAGCAATAGCAATATGTTGTATTTAATTTAATAAAGTTATTTGATATATTCTAAAACAATCCGGCTGAAGTTATTAGGCAAAACTAAATAAACACAGTTTACTTCAATGAAAATGCAATATTATCATCAAAACCTATCAGAGAACAAATAACAAGCACATATGATAAGACTTTGCATCCTTTATATTTTAATAGAATGAGCGTTCTTCTCAATAAAAGCCTGTAATCTATTATCCATCGTTATTTTCTTTTTAATTCAGCAGGTTAAAATTCTAACATGGCAGTTTTAATTGATTCCCATATGCCTGCTTTCTTGTTGCCTTCATGTAATTTCTTCACAATTGACCATAGATTTTCGAGCAGATTCCCATCTGAATTGATGCTGACCATTCCATTATCTTCTCTCCTGTAAGTCTTTCATGCTCAAAGAATTTTCGAGGAGTAAACTTACATGCATGAGAAGGAGTATTGCCGTTCAGAAATACGCAATTCACCTTTAAATAACGAGACGTTGACTTGTACCAGGGAAAGAAAATCTTGTTCATAAAATCGCAATGATTAGCACTGTTCATTTTAACCAATTTATCGACTTTAACTAGCGCAGTAATGGTTTGGTCGAAAATCCCAGCCCATATCATAGCATTACCACCTTCTTGCTGCCTGCTTTCAGCCTCAGGCATCTCTGAATTGGAGAAGATAATCCTTTACGTCCAGCAAATGTCACTTGAGATTTTTCCATTAAAATTAATTAGTCAATATTCATATAATTATTGGCACAATTTTGACACTATTTCCCAGGATGTTGTGATAGGTGTTTGCCTAGGGGATATATGACAGGATGTTGCCTAGGAGATTTTTTACTGATGTGAATTCACAATGTATTCTACACCTTTGTTCTTCTTCACTCCCTCAATTCCAGCATTTTTAATTATTTCAGCGGTGGTCAAAAGTGGTTGTTTCACTATAACTCGATTTAGTTTACGTTCGTCTCGAGGAAGCACGTTCTTTAAGTCGTTTCTTTTGCTTCGAGCCGTTCTGGGTAAGACGTTAAACTACATCCGCGTCCTTGGTATGACGATAAACTACGTCCATCAGCAAGGCCTTCATCAGGAGGTGTGGAACCACCTCTTAATTGCTGGTGTTCCCAAGTCCACCCTGAACCGGGGTGGAAGCACCTGTTAGGGTCCCATTACCAGCAATACTTTTTTGGAAAAAATTATTACCAGCAATACAATTTTGAAGAAAAAATATTAACAGAAACAGATTTTTGACAAAACAAAATATTACCAGCAATAAAGAATTTTGTCTGCATTGAGTAGCCCATTGAGGTTGGTGTGCCGTGGGACAAAATAAACCAAACCAATCTAAACCAAAAAATATATATTCTATTCATATGAATCTATCCTAAAAATGTTCTCGGAATTAAATAACCCATCGAGGTTGATATGACGTTAAACAAACCAAACCAAACCGTTGCTTCGAGTTCTCATATTTTGAACAGCCATATCATCGTTCGATGATCTCTGTAAAGCCCCTTTGATAACTCAAATGTGGACATTCCCTCACTCAATAGCTTTGTTAGTTTCTGTTTTTCAGCAGTTGGTAGACCATTCCCTTTTCCCTGTTTCAACATAAGGACAAAAAGAAAATTAGTCTTTATTAGATTTCAAAGGGCTTAAGCTAATATTAATTTAATATGCATCCAAACTTCAGTCGGGCTATTTTCGTAAATTCCAAATTAGATGTCAAAACAAAACTAGATTAAAGTTTTTGGCAATATCAATATATATAAGTTTACTCGTAAATTCTTTGAATTCTTGGAAATTGGCAGAAATATTGGTTCATAACTATTTGAGTTATTGAGCTTTGTTTGATCTGCATAATAACTTCAGACATGCTGTAGATTTTATACTTTTAAGCGTAGTGCTAGATTGGCGGCAATGTCTTATTCTCTATTGGAAATGGGTATATCTAACCATACGGCTATGCGAACGACATTCTTTCACACACTAAAAGCACGTTGAATAGTCATTCCATTTCTTACTTTCCAGTCAATCTGCAAAATCTAAGTTCAATGTTAATCGTTATCGTCTGTCTTCTTAATTCATATTCTGTTTTTGTTCTTGTCCCTTAATAATGTTTCTACTTTTCTTATATCCTATCACACCCGCATCTTTGCGCTTTCATTGCCTTGCCTCTCGTGAAATGATTAAATTAAAAATATAAAAAAATATGTTGTAATATCGACAGATGCATATTTGATTGACGATATCAAATATTCATAAAATAAAAACAAGAACAAATCTGCAATCAGACGAAGACAGCTGAAATTTCTGGGAGGCAAAATGATGAAGGAAGATTTTAAAATTCAAAGGACAAATTGAAAGCATGAGAAGCAGAAAGAAAGTGTGTGTAGCCTAGGTAACATGGTGGAAGGAATGGATGGGAGAACAAGGAAAAAATAAAGGTAATGCAACCAAAAGTTACTTAGAGCTACAGAAAACTCGATGTTTTGAAAATATATATTCGCCAACGTCTGGAAACGACATGCTATGTAAAACAAATGCATTTCTGTGGCAAGTTTTCATTCATAACAAACAACAAATGATGACTCCCACATTTATTCTGTGTAGCCCAAACGTTGCCTTCGTATAATACTCTTCTATTGCTGGAATTCTCTTTGTGTTATTGTGCCCAATTGACAAAGGAAACGGTAAAAATATAAAAGACTCCCGCACTGAAAGGAAAGTTTTTATTAAAGGCAACGATGAATTGTTAAGTGTTGCCTTGAGTTATTTAATTAACTGATTGCTTTTTATAAATTAACTAAATTGATTATGTAATGAAATTAATTTCCATGTCCTCAGCATATTTCTATTTTTAAGTGCGTTTTGAAACCTTTAATTTAACTCTGTCAATATTTCTTTCTCCTTTTTAATTTATTTGTATTTGAAGAAATTAACACTCGACATGTTTAATTCTAACTACAAATAAAGCGAAATATGGATACAATTATCGTAAAAAGTTATGATGTAATTGAACTTGCCTCAATTTCTACACGTTTGAATTAAAACGTTCTAAAAAGAGCAGTGACTTCATTATGTCGTTCACGTATAATTTAAATTGAAATTAGGATTTAAAAAATATTTGTAAATAACGTTTTTGCAAAATGCTTCAAGGCTAAATATTTTTAAAGCGGAATATTGTTTCGATTAATCATTTCTCTCTGTGAAACAAATGGATAGTAATGCAACAGATAATGGAATAATAAAATGTATGTTTTCGTTTCGCAGTATATCAACCCGTGTTGGTTATTTAATGCCAGAATCAAAATATGAGAATTCAAACTTCATAATTATTTCAAGAGAATTTTTTTAAGCGTTTCACCATAAGCAAGACGGGAAGCCACTAGCACGCAAGAGGTTACAGAGAGTTGGAGCAACAGCAAATAGGAGTGATAGAGGAAAGGATGAAGAGAAGGATAAGTAATAGATCAAGGCATCTGGAAACGTCGATTGACATTACATTTAAATATGTGGAGATTATTGCTGTCAGTGAAACACCTTGTTTCATGATTAAATTATAATTACTTAGAATTGTTTTATTAAAAGTCTTAAAAATAAAACGAGGATTGAAAACTTGAAATTAGAAAATGAGCTTAATCAAAGTATATTTTTTTTTATTATTTATTGAATTTTTAACAATGTTTCCTTTGTGTTCAATTTTACTATAAAATGTATTGCTGTTCATTGTACTATAAAAATGCATTGTTGTACAATTTATTATAACCGTCCTGGGTAAGACGTTAAACTACGTCCAGCACCAATGCTTTTGATCAGGAGGTTTTGAGGAGCGTGGAACCACCTCTTAATTGCTGGTGTTGTTAGGTTCATCCTGACCCGGAGTGGTTGCACCTGTTAGGGTCTTGGCTATGGGCAAATGGTTAACTAGTACCAGCAATACTTTTTTGAAACAAATTATTACTAGAATTACAATTTTGAAGGATTTATATTACCAGAAACAGATTTTTGATAAAACAAAATATTAATGAAAAATTTTGTCAGCATTAAATACCCATTGAAGTTGATATGCCGTAAAACAAAATAAACCAAACCAATCTAAACCAAAGAATACATAGTCTATTCATACGAATATATCCTAAAAATGTTTTCGGCATTAAATAACCTACTGAGGTTGTTATGCCGTAAAACAAAATAAACCAAACCAAATTATTATAAAATGACTTGTTGGTAATTCTACTAAGAAATATATTACTGATCATTTGGCTTGAGATTTGCATTATTGGTAATTTTACTGTAAAATGTGTTGTTTGTAGAGTGGTTAAAATATATCGCTTGAAGTTTTACTATATAATTTATACTTTGCTAGTGTTTAGAATATTGTTTTAGGGTTCACTATTTGCCATTACCTAGAAACTTTTCAGGTGCTGACATACAGGGTCAAAGTGGACATGGGAACGGCAACAATTAATCGGTGGTTCTACGCTCATCAAAACACCAGTCTCCCAATCAGAAGTTTTCATTCCAATGTAGTTTATCGTCCACCCAGGACTTCTCATTAGGGTGTGTCGTACCCCTTTGCGTATTTTTACACCTGTACTTTGCGTATTTTTACAGCCCTAGACAGCAAGGATTACTTGAATTTAAGAAGAATAAGTATCCATTAAGCCGATAACATGACAACAAGCAAAATAAGTGGACAAAATCACAGCCTTCTATCCCAAAGTGGTCAAAATCCCAGACTCATAAATAAATCTTTCATGTACAAAAATGAATAAAGTTAATATTGACTTCAAGAAACTTTTAATTCAAATGTTCATGTCTAATGCAGACAATAATAATACTAAAGAATATGTAAACTCATATGAATAGTGATCGAATATATATGAAATATGGATTTGGATCCTAGAGAATCAGATGAAAATGAAGATATAGGAAACGTGTATCAATCGAATACGTCTAACTTTTACTAAAGCTCCATAACAGAATGATATATGGAGAAAAAGAAGATATTCTGCTATTTTTTCTCGTGTGTTGCTTGATTTTCATTGGTTAATAAGATTTCACGTGCATTCGACATGTTACATTAAAATTATTATACACTTACATGCATAAAGCAATATTTACGGTTTTTCAGCTAGACTTGGTATACATGAAGTTCTTGGAATTTGAACAAACGTGTCGTCTCTCCTTGAATTCGGAAGGACACATATTATACTAACGTTTGTTCAACAAGAAGAATGTATGTGAAACCTGATTATCCAAAGAAAATCAAAAAACCTAAAAGTAAAATTACGATAAGTTCTTTCTTCTTTTTCTTCATATCTCATTCTCTGATGAAGATTTATTAAAAGTGAAACATGTTAGATGGATAAACTTTGCTTTTTAGCTATTGATCTTATACACCTGTATAAAATATATCCAACATGCATACTTTATAAGAAAACTATTGATACAATACACGCTATATCTAATATTTACATGTATTTCAAGCTAAAAAATGTGTTACATTTACGCATACAGTTATGAATGATCTCTTAAAACGAATACATGACAACGAATATATGTGTATATTATCTAACTATAATATAATGAGATAACAGGTGAATGGGCTTTAAACCTGATCTTATTAATTTTTGTTATATGTGACTGGGGTCGTGTCCACTTTTAGCAAATGAAGGTGGAATTTTCTCCACTTACCTTTTGCCATGGATTCTATTATTTCGACTACCGTATTAATAAATAAAAAAAAATATCAAATATTTCACTCGCCTCGAGAAATAAAAAATAGGTTTGAGTTTTATAATGGTAGGACTACCATCAAGAGGATGTTGGAAAATGAATGAGTTTCTTATATTGTTTTCCTAGGAAAGTGGTAAGGTTATGTATTAAAAAAAAAGATTTATCACATTGGTCTTTTGCAATATTTACTTTGAGTGGTCGCTTTTTTTTCAAATAGATAGCCTTCGTATTAATGGTGTTACATTATTTAATAATGACATCGGCGAAATCTTGATTTTAAATATTCATTGTGATAGAGTTGATATTTATTTATTTCCAGAATAGTAGTAATTAAATATTAGATGAAAACTTTGATAAACTCCGTGTCGCTCTGTCTGGGATTGTTACTTATTGTTTCTACTCGTTTTATTTTATGAACTGCGTTGATGAATTTTAGTCCAAATTACAGGACATCCACTTCCATATTGCATAAGCTTTATATGCGATAAATCTTTCTAACAGGTCACGATATGCAATGTATTATTATCATACTCCCTCACCTACATATGATTCTATCGACAAAAATATTACTACAAAGTTTTATGAAGTCATTTTAAAGGACAAAAGGCGTTACACTTAATTTTTCCACTGCATCATTTTCTTGAAGAAAAATTGTTCTATATAAATATTTAGGTTTCATATTCTCGTGTAAATATTGCATACCCACAAACACGCATATATATATATATATATATATATATATATATATATATATATATATATATATATATATATATATATGCATGCCTCTATTAATAAATATACACAATATCCTCACCTATGTACGGTATCTTATATATATATATATATATATATATATATATATATATATATGTATATATATATATATATATATATATATATATATATATATATATATATATATATATATATATATACATACACACACACACATATTTATATATATATATATATATATATATATATATATATATATATATATATATATATATATATATATATATAACCAAGTTTAGGATTGGTATATACGGAGTGAAATCCAATAACCAACAATTAATATTCTTTAAAGAGTGCTCAATACAGAGTAGAGCAGATATAATTATTTATTTGAATATTACAACATAAATATGTTATAAAATCACGACAAAAGTAGCCATTTTGTCGTGATTTTATAACATATTTATGTTGTAATATTCAAATAAATAATTATATATATATATATATATATATATATATATATATATATATATATATATATATATATATATATAAGTATTACCAGATTGTGATTGGTAGGGACAATTCCAAGGAGGACATCATTCCAAGGAGAACTCAATGTAGACTAAAGATCATTATAATAATAATAATAATAATAATAATAATAATAATAATAATAATAATAATAATAATATCGAAGAAAACCTTAAATATTCTTTTCGATTGTAATGTATTTAATGAATATCGAAATATTCGTCTCTTCACATCAAAACCTCCTTAGTAAATGGAGAAAATACACGGAACGGATATATTATATTGATAGGGCGCAGGGACGCAAGAGAGAAGGGGTTTATAGAAATGGTTAAAGCGGTATTGTCTGGGTAGTAGTAAACTAAACCGATGGGCTCGGCCAAGTATGTGGAACTTTTTATATTGTATTATAGCACAAACTGACCGACATGGGATGTTGTTTTAAACTAAAAGCTTTTGTATCATCTTTTGTATAATCGGTCTGTTCAGGCCATACTAAACTATTCGCGAGTGAAAGATTGATTTAATTTCAAGAAGTAGAATACTGTGAAAAAATAGACTTGTCTGCTTTGTC
Organism: Acanthosepion esculentum; assembly: GCA_964036315.1. NCBI lineage: Eukaryota > Metazoa > Mollusca > Cephalopoda > Sepiida > Sepiidae > Acanthosepion > Acanthosepion esculentum. The sequence goes on from OZ038491.1 coordinate 100,908,273, forward strand.
ATGATTAACCAATCGAATGTGACCTACGCGAAATTAAATATGGGTCATGACATAAGTTGTCTGCGTATAAAACTCAGACAATTTCCTTATGGACGGATACAGATTGTTACATTATTTCGTACGATGTATCAAAGGTCGACACTGTATCTTACCAAAACTGCAAAAAGAAAAATGACGGGGAGGTAATGTAACATAATGCTAGCCATTTATATGCTAGTCCAGCATCTTACATAAAACTTTGTAGATGATAATTAAAAAGACCCCTTTAAGTAATCAATCGTGAGGAAAAATATGATAAATATAAAGAAATAATTTGAAAAATAATTTTCTGCCTTTAAATAAAGCGTATCCCTATAAGATATCAATAATACCAAACAAACACCTGTACATAGATATAAGATGTTAATAATACTAACCAAACATCAAAGCAGTATAAAATAAAAATCATACAAACAGAATAGTAAGCCATATAAGCTGTAGAAAAGTCCATCAATTGATTATTACTATGAGAAAAATATTATCAAATTCAAAGTGCAAGCATATCGTAAAGTAATCGGCTGGCTATGCCTACAATATATATTCAATTCATTTCTTTAGTTTAATAAGTTTTTTTTCTCAAATTCTGATATTTTCTCATTTTTCATGCAAGCATAGTAACAGGTTCCATTTAAATATCTACGTGTTCTAATATTTTTTTGTTGTTGTAAATTTTCCATTTTACATTAGGAGTTTTATTAGCTTTTAAATTCCAAAAATATTTGGAAAGATATATACTATTTCGATAAGTAATATTGGTGAAAGTAAAGACATGTTGATACCACCTAGATTTAAATGATTTTTAGCATTACCAATATGTAATTATTAATTGTAATTATTAAAGATAAATATTTTACAAAATGGATACAAACAATAACCAATACAGTGACTACATATAAATATAAACTAAAAAAACAAACACGGAATTTGGACTTTTGTCGATCTAAAAATTAACCCCAAATAAACAAATAAACCTAATCATTAATCTCATGCATGGACTAGTATCGCATTGCGATTATAAATTCTATCATTTCCCCCTCTCCCTATCGATCTAGCTCACTAGTTATTCAAGGCGTGAAGTGAAATTCATGGGGAAGGAGAAATAATGTTTAACTCTAGACTTAAATAGGTCAAAATTACAGTTATTGGGATAACATCCGACGGCAAGTGTGTTCTCCAATACCCAAATCCTTGGTTGGAAGATGTGTCGGGGCAGCTACCAATTATAAATATCAGTGGTGGTAGGACAAACGAATGTAATTCGTCAGAACACATGCAGTGGAATCAGTAATATAGCAGCGAGCGTTTCGTGGTTTTCGTCTCTGGGAAAGTGGTTGCAGATAGGAAATTAATTAATCATCACTTGGCCACGAAGATGCAAGTGAACTCTCTCATGACAGGCAATTTAGGTTTCAGCTACTCGAACCCATATGAGACAACCGTACTCAATTTTTGGTCTGATCTCGCTTTGGGGTATTGATTATAATATTACTGGTGCAGTAAATGAATAAAAGAATTCAAACATATTTCGCAATAGACTTTCGATTTGATTTCCCCTTGAGTTCTCCGAAGAGCTTGAGTCCCAGTAGTCGTTTTAGGAAGGTAGCCTGCTTCAGATAACGTGATAGGTGAAGGGTCTAATTGGTGGTGGTTGACAGTTACCCGTTTGCCTTTCGCCGTATTGCATTTTATAAGACCCACTTTTGTTCTAAAAGCCACCAGGACTCAGTCAGATGTGAGTTGAGCAGATATATTTTGGTATTTCAGATTGTTGAAGGTGCACCTCTAACTGTTCTATTATCCTCATAAATATTCGCTAATGATTGGAGTATGCTCCTAGGCAGATTCTTAGTATAAATTTTAATGATCATTGATGTAATGTTGAAAGAGTTGTTTATCGTCTTACCCAGGACAAGCAGTTGAAAGAAGGTTGTACAGCGGAGAGAACACCATGGAACGCTGCTATTCATTCTAATGGCCTCTGATGATTTGTCGTTAAAAAAAACCGCCACAGACCTATCTGTTACGAAGGACTTTATTATTAAGAGGGCCCATCACGAGGTGATAGATATGTTAAATGTGGTCCAAAAGAAATTACATAATTTTGTAGTCCAGCAACAATACTCACTCAAATGATCTCAAATTTTAAGAATATGCGTAAAAAACTAAACTGAGCGTGCAGACATATATCGGTGTGAATCTACCAGACATATGTACGGAAACGCTCACCTGACTAGACACCTTTTGATTTTTTAACTATGGGTCTATATCAAATGGCATGACTATATTCCCGCTCCTTCTACAAGCTTAGAGGAATCCCTGACTGAGGCGCTGGAGAATGTTACGCAAGACATGCTACAGCGTGTTTGGCAGCAGCTGGACTACTGATTTGAATGTATACCGTGTCACAAGTGGTGCCTATATTGTACATTTGTAAAGCTTTGTGAAATTGGTTATAAAATCCAAATCAACCCTGAGAATATCTTTTTTTTATATTTTTACAAATAAATCTATTATTGTTCAACATGCAGTCTATTTAATTTCCTTTGCCTGGAACATATTGTTTCTCAGATACTCACATGATAAATAATGTCAAATTTGGTGAATAAGTCTATAATACTTGTATTTTCTACAGTTATGTTACGGACTGGTATAATAGTGTCATCCAAATGTAAAATAAAGATTAAAACTAATAGAGATACTAATAATAAAATAGTAGAAGCCAGCACTCAATAACAATTACTATGAACACAGTCTCAATATATTGACAGTGTTTGTAAAATAAAACATAACTTTTGACCCGTACATAAAAAAACACAAATTCGATAAAAAAAAGTAAAAATAAAAATCGTCCTTCATAATGGCTAATGAAATCATTGAAAGCGCTCGGATATTCAGAATATTTGGACAGATTTTATACGCTCTCTGCTCAGAAATATAACATTAGAACAAGAGGGAAAAATTAAATAAAAAGCTTAATTGAAATACCTTGACAGTCGTCCTTAATGAATCTTGTATAGAAGATTAATGAATCTTGTATAGAAGAAGGAATCATATCAAATACAGGATATATATATATATATATATATATATATATATATATATATATATATATATATATATATATATATATATATATATATATATATATATAAAGGCTAATGTTTAGAGTTGAAACAAAGGCGTAAACAGTGGTAATAAAAACTTCTCAATACAAATGAGCTAAAAAATAAAATAAAAATAATATATATATACACATTTGTGTATATGTATATATATATATATATATATATAAATATATATATAGAGAGAGAGAGAAAGAGAGACAGACAGACAGACAGACAGAGAGAGAGAATTGATGAGAAATACTTACACTAATAATAAGTGCATAAAAAATAACAAAAAAAAATATAAGCAATCATTTGTTACTCCAAGAAAATGGACGGACTGGATTCTGTATGTTGAATAAGGTAGTATAAATCAGTTAACTGACAAATTTTACTATATATATATATAGCATAATGAGAAGCCACGTATACTTTCTTAATATGTATATAATGTAGAAAAAACAACTGAAAAGTTGCAAAAAGAAAAATGAATATATATATATATATATATATATTTGATATTTCAGATCGGCCCCGATCTTTCTTCAGAAATGGCTTTTTTCAGATCTGAAATATCAAATATATACATTTAAAAAAATATAAATAAATACTTTCACAAAAAAAACATTAATATTTTTTTTAATTTGCAACTTTTCAGTTGTTATTTCTACATTATATATATATATATATATATATATATATATATATATATATATATATATATATATATATATGTATGTATATATAATAATCATAAATATTCAATAAACATTTGTTTTATGGGAGTACAGTATCGCCATAAGTCGATAATGCCAAAGGATATGAAACCATTCGATCTTCCTTCGTATTATGGATAATTATATGTCTCAGAGTTAGTGATTTCTGCAGGCGTTTTCAATTTTTAAGAAATAAATTGTTAAAATTCAACTTCATTACCCAAATACAGTCTAGACATCGCAGTACACTTACTTGGATGCAGTGTTTTTATATTGTCGATTTACGTAATTGAATTTAATTAACTGAATAAAATTTCCTGAATCTTATTGTTTTCTGAAATTGTTCTCTTTGACAGGCTTCACTGGAGCGTGATTATTAAGAATTTAATTTCTATTGTATATTCATGACTACAATTTGTTCTTTCCTAACTGATTGCCAATATAACTTCTGCAGGATTAAATTACTGGGTATGACTATAAATTACACACGACAGTAAGGCCTATGATCCGGTTTTGAGGGTAATGGAACCACATCTTAATTGCTGTTGCTGCCAGTTCCACCCTGACTCGGGTGGTAACATCTGCTAGATGTGGGCAAATAGTTAACACTGAAAGTATAAAAATAGTTTGTTTGATTTTTTTTATAGAAAAAATGCTAGCAATACATTTTTGGGAAAAAATATTTCCCGGCAATATATTTAAATATCGACACAATCTTTAATTACAAAATTACTTCAATGAAACCTGATTTACAATTTTATTTCTTGCAACGGTTGCATATTCTTGTCATACGAGACTATCCTAAAAATTCTGGCGGCATTGAATAAACAAATCTGGTTGATACGCCGCTATCCATTACTCCACCGTGCTTCCACGAGCAATAGAGATGCAAAAAAGACTTACTCCGACATTTAGCAGATGCCAAAACGTAACTGAAAGATCTTCTTTCACCTTGTACAATGCCCAATAACCATTCAAGGTAACCGGTTAGATTGTGAAAAAGTAAGAGGTACAAGGAATCTAACGGTTAACCCTAAACTCATTGTTGTAGGCAATCATCTTATTGGAATTTGGTTCCACAAATAGTTGATCGTAGGAAGAATATGGTCGAACTGAACTTACATCTTAACAATATTAGTACGAAGGGAATGAGGGCGGTTAGTTACAATGTGCGTTGTACGTTGTAGCCCTAAAGACAAGAAATGTTGGAACTGAGAAATATAGTTCGGCCACAAACTTTCCATGTAAATATCGATTACATAGCATGAGAATTGCAACATGTGGTTGGTAGAAAAGAGATTGCAGACAACAGTGCCATACTGCTGGATCGCACTGCTTCCCTGTGAACTG
>OZ038491.1:100913681-100921181 GCA_964036315.1 Acanthosepion esculentum
GCATCATACTTCCGAACAGACATATTACGAGAGCAGAATTTTAATGTTGAAAATCTCTTAATAAATCAATGTTTTCGGTTTAATTATTTAAATCGTTTCCTTCTTTACAATATAATAAAGTCGTTTTGCTTCCATTCTCAGAATAAATAGTCAATAGTTTCTTCATATAATTCAATCCTAAATTGGCGCTCGAACAACTTTGATGCAATGAATATTTTAGAAGAATTATTAAAGCGTTAAAAAGGAAAGATTCTCTTTTACATAAAACGTGCGAAGAAGCATGGAGCGTTCTTGCTTCTGCATTTGTAGTTTGAATCAAACTCTGACGCTGCATCCGGGTTTTTATTCGATTATAAGATGTGTGAACAATGTCATGTTATTTGAAATTTATTACGGCTATAGGAAATTTACTGAATATCTAAAACATTGAAAACATTTAACCTCGCGCACCGACCACACAAGATTAAATTCCTTTATTAAGAAAAATCAAACACGTGCGAAGTACATGCCGTAAAATTATTAGTGGGGTAGATTAATATACCAACGGGTGATGTAGAGAGAGTTAGGGAGCGTGTATACAGAGGTTGCAGTTATACAATTGCAGACATGTACACAGGGGCAACGCTGGATACTTTGGCTAGTATATATATATATATATATATATATATATATATATATATATATATATATATATATATATATATATATTTATTTAGAAAATTACTTTTATGGCATGACAGTATTTAACTATTAATATTTTATATTTCTGTCTGGCACTTATCCTTATCATGATACGGAAAGTTAGGAAAACGTTTTATAAAAAGAGAAAACATATTCATGTAATTTGAATATTAATTCTAAGACACTCCTTTCTGCATGGATGGCGTTAAACTCCAGGACAGTGACTTTCTCCGCCTTGTCTTCTGGCATGAACTGGATAAATTGTAGTGGATCCATTGCTAGGTCAGCTTCTAAGAAAGTTGGTTCACCGTGTCGTGCTAGACATTTGTTTTCTCTCCAGAATCTATTCTATATATTTGTAAGTCTACAACTTCGTCTCTTCTTAGACAAATGCTGCCACCTCCGATCCTGTGCTTCTGATATATATCAAAAGATCTTTGATAAAAATCAATAGCGAATCATTAATATCATTTATACTGATCTCGTTTTCAATGGCTTTACAACCACAGAAATGTTGTCTTCCTCTGTCTTGTCTATAAATACATTCATGACAAATGTTCGGTTGTGTTATTCACTCATGGACTTTATTAACATGATCGGACTATTAGACTTACAACGAAGTCTCATCGATATAAAATTGAGTTGGCTAGATGTAACCGAAAGTTTTATGTTGAGAATTTCTTTACTCGCCCTTCACGTTTGAGGAAGTCACTTCAAGCCACATTCAACCATCACAAAATTTTAATGCAATGTCAATCGGGATCTGTTCATCTGAGTACTCTTTTTTGTTCTCGCTCATTAGTAAGAATTCTAATTCTTCCACGCCCAGTAACATATTGTGTCTCATTGGTTTAATGCCTTTTTGGGGTGAACTTGATTAAAAAGAAATTATAGAAAATTCGTAAAATCAACGTTCAGTCACACATAATATGTTTAATAGACTCTCATGTCCCGCAGAATATATTTCCGTTAATGTATATTACTTACACGGCTACATAAGTAATTTTCATACAGTCCTGTTACTCTAAAGTCCAACGTGTAATGGGAATAGCGTTACGTTGTCATTCGTTTTCGCTAAATTTTATATGAGCTTACATATATCAAAATCATATATATATATATATATATATATATATATATATATATATATATATATATATATATATACATATATATTAAAAAGAAAAGAGAAAATGCAATCGTTTTTCTTTGTAATATCGACTTTTTAAAAAATATTATATTATGCTTTATTTTCCATGTTTGCAACACGTGTTTCGGTTTCGCGGCCTTCTTCAGGCAAAGAGTGGCTACTTGCATATGTTATCAAAATGAATTAATTTTCTTTATGTTTTTCGATGTTATACATTCTCTTTTTTTTCTTTTTTGTCCAAGAAAGTTAATTATGACACTACTACACAAAAAAGAAGTCTGTGCATTCCGGAAACTTTATAAAGTAAGATTCAAATGATGCGATCTTAACGCCAAATTAGCACTGCACTTAAATTCATAAAGTCTAGGTACCATAGAGTAAATTTCAGAACAAATACCGTTAAAGTATTTATAGAAATGTTTCAATGAAGCTATATTATGTTGGTGGGAAAATAACGGTAGCCGTGATGCCAGGTTTGGTTCAATAATATTGCAGATTCTTCTTTGAATTTTATGAAGGATCTCTAAATATACAATATGGGCACTAAAACATACGTGACAGCAATATTAAACTCAAGGACGAAAAGTAGACTTATAAATATGTAAGAGAGATTTGAGAGGAAATAATTGTCTAGCTCGAGACAGTAAAGAACTTTACTAGTAGTATTAACATAATTGATTTAGTATAATCTTTATACGTCATGTCAACTGACTGTGTTTTGCTTACAACCATGCTATTGATGTTTTGTTCATTTTTCTCCCCACGAAGTGGAAGTTCCTTGTAGCAATATTATTATGGTGTTACTTTACTTTGCCGAATTCTTTGAGAGAGTAAACTTGTTGATCTCTAGCCACTTTCATTATGTACCGTATACATATGACCATTTTGCCAGACTTTTCATGTTCTTTGATTTACAGAAAATGACACCTACAAATGATCCTCAATCGGATATAATTAGATTCACATTGCATTGCGACGGTATCATCAATCTGTTTTACGGGTATCCGAGTTTCCCTGAGAGAAGCGGAATAATTGAGTAATTAGGTAAGGAACGCTCCAGGAAGTTCAATACAAACAAATTACGTTACAAGATGAGTACGACTAGGGAAGAACTTAAAATTTCCTTTAATTTTAAGAGGGTTAAATAGGGATTTTATAGTAGAGCATGCATAGATTATAAGCATGATCGCGGTTGGGTAGATGTATATACAGTTGCGGCCAAAATGTTCAGAACGGCATTGTTTTCCTCAGAAAAGTAGGTATAATTTTTTATCCAAGTTGTTTTAGATTTATAGACAATAAATACCATATTATTTGTTATTGTCTGAGATTTTGGTGTAATTTGAGAGGATAATACAAGAGTTATGGATGATTTAGTGATTTACTGCAAAACCCATGGCGGCGAAAATGCTCAGAACGGTTGCTTTTACTCCGTGTTTTAGTATATTTAACCGGAAAACTAATTAAAAAAATTTCTTTACGTGACGGTTCGTTTACTAAACATTAGTAAGAATATCTGCAGTGTACTTTGTTAATATAATGCCACTTACTCCGTTACCAATTCGTCAGCAGATTATTAAGATTCGAAAGAAGGATAATTTAAGTATTGGGTCTATTGCAAAGATTGTTAACAAGTCAAAAAGTGTTGTTCACGGTATTCTTAAGGTCTACGATTATTGTGGTTCGTGTGAAGCAAGAAAGTCTACAGGTAGGCCAAGAAAAACGACCAAGAGTGAAGATCGTGCTATGGAAAAGTTGGTTAAAAAGGACAGATTTAAAACTGCTGCTGCTGTTTCTCGGGAAATGAGCATTGTACTGAAGAAAACTTTATCTCCAAAAACTGTGTGTAGTCGTTTAGTTGAACATGACCTGCAAGCAAGGGCACCTGCAGTGAAGCCACTGATCACCTCCGAGAATAAAAAGTGTCGTCTTACCTTTGCAACCTAACATGTGTTGTGGTCTCAAGAAAAATGGCAAACGGTGCATTTCACTTGGCATTTTGGGAGTAGTTATCCGGAACTTCCTCCCGAAGTATGACGTCAAATTATTTATTCTCTTATAATGAGTGCCATAAAATAGTTAATGCCTGTTTTACTCGCTATTTTACATATCGCTACAAGAGATGAATACGGCTTTACCCCAATTAATTATTGAGAAAATTTACACAGACAAAAAATAGACATAATAGCCGAGAGCGTTATGGTATTTACCTGGTTTCACGACAAACGTATCATGTGACATAAGGTCGTTTTAACATGGTGGCCCCACTCCCATGAATATGAATACTTACCAAAAGAAGGAGATGTCCCCCCTCCGTTAATACACCCACGCTCTCACTGATATTGCGCAGATTTCAAATATCTTATTGCAAGTTGGAAGGTGCTTTTTCAGGGTAGGCTTTTCTGGAAACGGATGCCTTCTATGTAAAATAAAGCTTTCATACCGGGCAGATTATCGAGATGTGATATGTATAACAATAATGTTGAACACAAAATAAACTTCACATTATTGTTGTTGTTGTTATTATTATTATTAGTATTAGTAGTAGTAGTAGTAGTAGTAGTAGTAGTAGTAGTAGTATTTACTTATGTTATGTTTCCTGCTTTGTAACCTATAGAGCCGGGTCCAAACTATGGTCCTTCGGCCTTATAGAAGAATTGTCATTAAATTGATAACACTTTTGTTAATATATGCGATGTTCCTCGTAGGGCAACCTGCTGAAAAACCTGGATCTTGATCTTAACTGTTAGTAAAAATTCTTCATTACTTTTCTCACGAGGGCCAGAGGTCTGATTACTATTAGTACAGTCTCAGTCTTCATTCACCAAATCCTGTTAATCACGATCTCCTGGTAATTGTGTTTGGACAATTTCTCGATAATTTTCATACAGTTGTTTCGCTCAAATGGTACTGCTATATCAATAAGCATAGACTTCCTGAATGTCGTGTCTTTTATGATAATATCGGGTCTATTTGCATTCATTTCCATGTTAGTTTGAATTGGTATCTCTAAGAGGATAGTTACATTGGTATTTTGAGTCCATGTGTCTGGTAGATTCTTATACCATCTCTCAGTTGTTTTGATTTTGTACTTCTTGAACATCTTCAAGTGCATACATGTCGCTACCTTGTTATGTATGTGGGTATATTCATTTTTTGATAGTTGTAGATATCCTGGGATTATATGGTCGGCAATTTCATTCTATTCTCTGCAGATCCTGCATTTCGGGTTAGTTCCATCCTTGATTAAGCGAGAGTGATAGTATGTAGTTGCGAGGATTTAGTCCTGAGGCCTTCTGTCTCAGATGTAAAACCGTTGCTCCTCAGCGACTGGTGTGTTTTCTGTTGGTCCACGCTTTTTCCGCCACATTTTTTATAATTTCATTTGGCCATTTTTATTTACGTTTTACTCCTTTGGTGTTCGCTTCGTTTTTTTTTTTGTAGGTTTTCAGGTATATTAAATTGAACAGTGCAGCTTCTTTGTTGATGGAGTGAATTGAGTGTTTTAATTTTTCTAGTAGAAAGTCATTGTTTTTATAAAGTATGTTTCCAATTCGATATTTGTAGTTTTAGTATGTGTTCAACTTGAATTAGGCATCGGCCTCCTAAAGTATTTGCTACGTACAGCCTATCTGCATCTGACTTCGGGTGGTGCATCCTTACTTGGGTAAGCATTTTCCTGGTCTTGTTGTTCAATCTTTTAATGTCAGTCAGCGTTCATTTAATACTGTAGAAAACGTATGTTACTACGGGAATAGCTAACGTGTTGATAGATTTAATTTTAATGCAACTATTATGTTCGCTTTCTAGTATTAAATGCACGCATTTATAAAATTCTTTTCGGATATTTTATTCATAATTGACAGTTGTATTCCGTCCCCTGCATTAAGTCCTAAGTATTTGAATACACCATTTTGTTTCCTTAATCTTGTTAGTGATATCAATGTCAAATGTGTAGTTTTTCTTAGTTTACCATATTTGAAGGTAGCTTTGTCACATTTGTCGATTCCGAACTCCATTATAATGTTTTCTCTGAAGGATTTGACAAATGTGGATAGGAATTTCTATTGGTTTTCAAGTTTGGAAATTTTTTAAGATCATCAATATAGAATAGGTCGTTCAGTTTGTGATTCTGTGAATTGTATCCATAGCTGCTGTTTTTTAGTCGACAACTGAATGCCCCAGAAAGGAAGTGGTGACAATGAATCACCTTGGAAGATCTCGCTTTTGTTATTGATTGGTCTCGATGTTAATGACCTGTTTGTTTGATTTACGTTTAGTGTAGTCTTCAAGTTTTTCATACTCTCCGTAATGAATTTGATATTTGTGGAGCATACTTTGTATATTTTAGGCTCTCCTATATTAATTCGCGTGAGACACTGTCCAACCACTTTCCGTAGTGGATCTATGCTATCAATAAGTTTCTTTTCCTTGTTTTCACCTCCGCCAGTATTGTTTCATTGATAATTAGTTGGTCCTTGCACTTAAGAATTCCTATCTTATATCCTTGCTGTTCTGCTGGGAGTAAATTGTTTTTTTCTCAAGGAAGTTGTATGTCCTCTCGTTTAACATATAAATGAGGATCTTGTGCATTTTTATAGCCATATAATGGTCTATAGTTCTTCGGGTTCTGCATTTCTTCTGTTTTTGGATGAATGTTACTCCCCACATGAGACATTTGGGACATTTTCTGGGGTTATGATTATATTATTATATGCCTGTCAGAGGACTTACTGGCGGCTATTCTTTCAATTTCCCCCTTATTTTTCCAATTGTTTGGTTAGGGAGGTTGATGGTCTACTTTACTTGACGGTTCTTTCTTACTTTTGGAAGTGTCGGATTTTCCTTGATTTTTTCCCCTTTACATTCACCCAGTTATATTGGATGATTTTGTTTCTCTGTCTTATTCGTATTTAACTTCTATTTCTTTTTGTACCTCAGAGGGATTATTATTATTTGTTCCTCTGCATGTGGCTCCTCTGTGTTGATGGCATATAGCCCCTCAATGTTAACAAATATATTTGAATTTTTCATGATTTCGTGTTCTGTCAGGAATTCTTAGTTCCTGATGATGTCACGCGTGACATTGCTTAGTTTGTTGCCATCAATGTTTAGTCTGTCTGAGGGTCGTTCTCTCCAGATAATATAGGCGCCTTTTGTCGTTGATGTCGTTTTTGGATTTATAATAGCGGTGTAAATTTCTATCATGACTTCAATATACTCTTCCCTAGATCATTTATTTATTGTTCTTTTTGCAGCATTTTCTTGTAAAAATATAGAGTGACACTTTAATATAGAGTGACTCCTCGGCATGGTTTTGCTCTAGTTCTTGTTGGGTTGAATTAGTGCCAGTTGAAGGTCTCATTAAGGATCGCTGTCCTTGTTGATCCGCATGACGACCGATGTCGTTTAGCTATATTTTTCGTTGTGTCAGCATTATATATAGTTTCTAGACACCTGGGGCTGCTTCGTGGGTTCAAGAGCATAGCGATACCATGGTAGATCATCATTTTCAGGGGTTCCAGGCTTTCTCCTGCTAATATTAACAACAATGGTAAGATCTGTATTTATAAGCGTGTGAATCCGAAGGAGAAAGAATGTGCTTCACCAAACTCCGGCGCAACTTCAATTTTCAATGGAATTTTCAATGTTCAATAATATGAAACTAG
>OZ038491.1:100923681-100961181 GCA_964036315.1 Acanthosepion esculentum
ATAATAATGATAAGAAGAAGAAGAAGAAGAAGAAGAAGAATTTCTGTGCCCATTTGAAGCTTCAAATGGGCACAGAAATTCAAATACATCACTGTACACCGGCTGAAGCTGCAAAAAACTTAAAAAAGAATGCAAAGAGAAATGCGACCGACCAGATAAAGAAACAATGGCAAAATAAACCGCTCCATGGCAAATACTCTGCCCGTACCAAACAAGCAGACGTAGACATAAACCGCACCCATCAGTGGCTACGTAGTGCAGGGTTGAAAGGTGAAACTGAGGGTTTTATCATTGCTGCACAAGACCAATGCTTGTTAACTAGGAATTATCAAGCACATATACTAAAATACTGTGTTAGCCCAAGATGCAGATTCTGTGACAAATATCCAGAAACCATTGATCATCTTATATCAGGTTGAACGATATTGGCACCCACTGAATATAAACCCCGGCATGACAGAGTGGGCCAATATCTGCACTGGAAAATTTGCAACTCCTATGGGAAGGAAACTGGAAGAAATTGGTACGAACACCACCCTGACCCGGTTACGGAGATAGGACCTGTTACAATTCTATGGGACTACACAATACACACTGACAGAACAATCAAAGCCAACCGCCCAGACATTGTTATTAAAGACCACAAACAAAATAAGTGCCTCCTTATTGATATGGCAGTCCCTGCAGACTGCAATGTGTCTTTGAAGATATTCGAAAAACTGTCAAAATACAAGGACCTTGAAATAGAAATCTCAAAAATGTGGCACATGGGAACATCAACAATTCCTGTTGTAGTTGGAGCCCTTGGACTGGTTGGAAAAGATTCCAGTAGGCTGATTGAAGGGATCCCTGGAAGTCCATGCCTCAAAGAGATACAAAAAATTGTTCTGACAAGTACAGCCCACACATTACGAAGGGCTTTATCTATGTAATTATTATTTTTTTTTTTTGCAGTGGAAAGTGTCATAATGCCATTTCTAACCTTAGGTCCCTGGGCGGGACCTGGAAAGAAATGTGTAAACGCCAGATATCAAAGGAAATAATAATAATAATAATAATAATAATAATAATAATAATAATAATAATAATAATAATAATAATGATGGTTAATGGCACAGTGGATAAAGTCGTTATTTAGATCTAGTGACAGGACGCAGAGTGTGAGTTTAATACCTGGTTAAGGCGGTGCAGAACTTGGAGAGGAGAATTAACAGGACATAACTGATAATTGATATCCATTAAACATGGCGTGTGGAAATAGAACATGAACGTGAGCTATTAATAGTTAGGGAGCTGTGTCTCTTTAAATGTGTTTTTATAAATAAAAGCTAAGATGGCGGAATCCGAAAACAATCGCCGTGAATAAAAACTTGGGAATCAAGAATTTCAGGATTGCGTATACGGACCAGAATCAGAATTTTTTTTTAATTTACTCACGGAGTCGGACTCATTCCAAAATGGTATGATATGTTGGGCTACTGCCTCCAGGAGTAAAGTTGAAAATGTGTGACACACTAATATTCGCATTTATTTATATAGAAAACAATGACAGACGAAAGGAAATTAAAAATATTAAGGAATTATCATAAATCTATAAACAGTGAAATAATGACTATTACAAACGATAATATTGAAACGGCTCTGTATAATTTGGCTAAAAATGAGAAAACTTGACATTTCGATAAACGACTGAACTATTGATATGAAAATATTAATAAGAAAATGACCAAGATTACGTAGAAATGTGGTCAGATATTATGAAAATCGGTTTTCAATTTATCATTATCTGAAGGCAACAAAATATAAATAAAAAGATATGAGTTGCAAAATAAATCAACATCGGCAACGTCATCAATCACATGACTGGATGTTTTCGCAGAATCTGTGCGCAGTGGAGCACCTGGCAAGCCACATTCACATTTCCTGGTTACATGTCAATGTTTAAGTCTCTGGGAAGGATTTTCAAGTCCGCGAAGAACTTTGTCAGTTTGTTGTGCTTATCTTTTAATCATTTCGCCTCAGAGGGTTCCAAGTTGGATGTTAATTGACAGATTGTTCGATCTGGTGGCGAAGCCATACACTTTCAACATCCTCCCAATGAGAGTAAATTGTATGTTTTCAAGCAGGCCTATTTCCTGTCTCGCACAGCCCCACTTGAGATGCGATCTGTGTAGGAAAAGCATTGGCTTGTTCTGGGACATCTCATTTGTAATGAAACAAAGTAAGCATTTTACAGTTTATTTAACAGTAACTGAAAAATACATCCATTAGTTCTCAATGATTTCTATTTTCATTTCCAAATATCTTTAACATACATTTTTAAAGATAGTTCTTACTGGCCACTCACATCTAACTGAGGACCTGATCTACACTGTTCGAAATTTTCACTTGTCTAAGGTGTTAGGTCTTTTGGTATATTGTCTGTTTTTTACAACTCCGTAGTTGTTTTTTTCTTTAATATTAGCAGTATACACCATATATATATATATATATATATATATATATATATATATATATATATATATATATATATATATATAAGCCATTAAGCTTTTTCTTACGATTTTTCCATTCTTCTTTCTATATGAAATAAGCGGCGCGTTTTTATTGGCTGTTAAATTGATAAAACTTTTATTACTCACCAAAGACCATCAATCATCTTGTCAGACGCCAGATAATGCTGACAGAGATGCTATTAGAAAAGAAACAGAAACGCAGTAAAACGATCTGGCTATAAAAATCCTTACATCCACTCAATAAAAACCGTTTTGACTCGGACATGTGTAATTTATTACATCAATTAAAAACAAATGCTAGCGGTGCACCATTTTGACGCTTTCAGTTTGCAATAAGTATAACACCCGGTAGAGTTGAAGGTAATAGTTCCTGAATTATACAAAGGGGCTTGACAAGACTTTCACTGACGTCTGTTGTTGTCGCTTTAATACGGCTATTGAAAACACTTGATTTACGTTTCGGATCTTCGAAAAATCTAGAGAGGTCAGCTAATAATTTATACAATGAGATTATTCGATAGACACAACAGTACTTGAATTTGCCACGTCGTTCGTCAGTATATTTAATTTGATATAAGCAGGGTTTTTTTTACAAAAATCGTACAACATCGTGTCTAGGATATTTCTGTCGCCCAAGATTTAATTTGATGAATCGGAAATGTCTTGTAATTAAAATCAAAGTCGCATCACAGAGTGAATAGCGAGAATATAATGCACAGTGATAAAATTGTTTAAGTAAAATGGAATCATATACTACAATTTTGATTTACTCAAAAGAAAGTAAATAAAGCCAATAAGACGTAAGGAGTTAATGAGTGTTAGAGAATATGAGAAGAAAATATTAAGAGAGAGAACAATCAAAGAACAGGAATTAAGAAGACAGAAAATCGAAATATTTGATGATCAAACTTGGCTGGGACGGAAGAAGATGGAAAGGAACTCCATAAGCGAGCAAGACGATAGAAGAAAATTTTAGCATAGAACGCAAAGTATTATCAAAATTTTCAACTATAAGATGGCGAAAACATGCCACCAATGTAGTACAGCGTTAAAATGAATAATATCTAGGCACCATAGAGGAAAGCACATCAGAACAATTACCATGAAAATATTTATAGAAAAGACATATATATTCTACATGACAGCGGTAAGAAAAGACTGAAGCCGAGATGTCAGGTCAAGAGCTTGCGATTTCCTCTTTGGATTCTATCAAGCATCTCTAAATACATAGTAGAATCATCATACAATATGTGGCAATAATATTAAAAGCAAGTAATAATGGTAATTCTTTTAAATATGTAAGATAGATTCTGTCTGGAAAAATGGTCTAGTACGACAGAGGGAACAAACTTTCCAAGCAGCGGACCCTGTCATTGATTCAATTTAATCTTTCCACATCGTGTCACTGGTAAAATGATAGTCCGAGACGGTGCAGTGACTCACATTTCTGGAGGTTAGAATAGGAAGAATTAAAATTAACAAGACCCACCTTATCCCAGTTAACAACAGATTGTAGTTCATTTTTAGATCAGCTGACAATGTGAGCTTTTCGATCAGACCAGACTGACGTTTAAGACAGGGTTAAACATTTTTTTTTTATCGCCAGCATATATACCACGATGGGAACTGATGACATCAAGAAGGTCGTTGATGACATTTCAGAACAATGTAGGTCCAAGCTTGGAACACTTGGTATCACATGCATTAAAAACTTCTAGACGTGTTGCCATTCACAAAAACATACAAAATGACAATTATTTATTATCTGGACGAGAGAGGAAAATTTGTTGGAACGATAAAAAGGAAAGAGGGCAAGCAAAATATGTCACATATAGGGGATATTGAAATAAAAGGAGGGGCAGCCAGCTAGACGATGTTATGGCAATGAATGGGAGAATGGAGATTGGGAGAGATAGTAAATAGCGAATATTACTAAGAGCTACAAGGATAGGAATTCGTGGAGAGCCACAAGCACACACGTCGTGAATTGACACGGTACATAGAGGAATTATTCCTGAGTAACATGCAAAATTATCATATTAATGCTCGTCGTCATTACTGATATTACTGGCATATACAGTTTTCATGAAGCAAGTCCGAAAAAAGAACATGTAGTCAGAACGAAGATGCGACAGGGAAATTGTAAAAACAGAATATGTCTTCGAAAAACGAAAAAATATTAAGGAACAGGGAAATATCGTTAGTAACAAAAACAAATAGTGCTGAAATGTTGCGTACTATCTGTGATCCATAAGATTATGAATAATCCCCACCACACAGATGAAGAAGAAACGTAAGCCAACAGGAACGTTCTTCTATATAACGACGTGGGATTGTTAGGGATTGAACATCTGAGAAACGACGAAGCTTTACGAAAAACGCAAGAAAGCAGGACACAGAAAGACTTTTTTCCGGTATCACAGCTCATCAGTGTGGTTAGAATTCCCATCGCTTCAGGCCGGGACACGACCGATTTGGTATCAGTCGGATATTCTAACCCCTAGGCCATCGATA
Organism: Acanthosepion esculentum; assembly: GCA_964036315.1. NCBI lineage: Eukaryota > Metazoa > Mollusca > Cephalopoda > Sepiida > Sepiidae > Acanthosepion > Acanthosepion esculentum. The sequence continues at coordinate 100,928,712 of OZ038491.1, forward strand.
CGCGGCAGAGAGAAAGGCGAATGTTTGCGTTTGTATTCTTTCATAAACACCCAAGTCACTCAGAGAATTCAGTCGCATGTGGAGTCTTGCATTATCAGCAGTAATATTGACCGTTTACACATTCGTTACTCCCCACAGTGCACGGCCGATTAAATTATTTTATCGCGAGCTAATATCTTCATCCACAGAGAGACTGTTTATATATATTATATTAACCGAGTTCACCCCAAGCAAGACAGCAAAGCCACTAAGCTACAAGGGGTTACTGCTTGTGGAAAAATTAGAAAACAGAAACGTGACTGAGGTGTGACAAAAAAAGTAGATTAATCAGGAAGGTAGTAGATAGCGATTGACAATACATTTAAATTTTTGAATATCATAGCCGGAAGGGAGTTCCACAAGCGAGAAAAGAAATTGCTACTATAGAACTTACAGTTACATCTGGCCAGCTCAACTGTAAATAGATAAGACCTCGTCACCAGTCTAGTACTGCGCTTAAATTCAAACCCTGTAGGTACCAAAGCGAATACCTGATCCGAACAATTACCATGAAAGTATTTGTAGAAAGTATTTGTAGCGAAAGGCAACTTTACGGCAGTGGGAAAATGACTGAAGCCGATACGTCAAATCAGGACCAATAATATTGCTGATTCATCTTTAGATATTGTCGAGAAGCTCTAGATAAAAAAGCAGAAACTCGGGACGATATGTGGCAAGAATAATGTAAGCATGGACGAATGGTTGACATATAGATACGAAAGATATATTGTAAAGAGAAATTTTCTTAGCACCTTGACCTAGTAATGGATTCAATATAGTCTTTCAATATGTCGAGAACGTTAACCCGATGAGTCACCCTCTTGGAGGTTAGTAGCAGCACTGCTAATGGAATGTAGAATGTGGTCTCTCAGATGATTAGTAGAGAGCAGTTTAGTTTGACGGCGTAAAGATTAACAAGACATCCTTTGCCTCAATTAATAACAGTTTTCGACACCAACAGCATATTTGACTTTATCGAATTGATCAGGCTTATTACGGAGAGTATGTTTGTGCCATCATCCTTGATACCAAAATGAGATTTGATGAAGCGAAAAATTGAAATTTCCAGTATACATAATGAAGAGAGTCAGTTTGCAGAATTCAACACACACAGAGTATAATGAAGATGAAAGGAGTAGAGCTAAGCCCCTAGCTACCAATCTAGAATTGCACTTAATTTCCTAAGGTCAAGGCATCAAAGGCAAAGCTCATCAGAATAATTACCAATATTTCTTTTTATAGAAAAAGCTAACTGTAGCTACATTAAGGCGGTGGGCATGTGAGAGAAGCTGAGATGCCAGCTCAGATTCTTCTTTGGATTTTGTCAAGAATCTAAAATGAATGAAAGATGGAAAAAAAAAACTATGGAGGGTTAGAAGTAATTAGTTCAATTTGAAATGATCTCCTTTAAGGATGGAACAATTGTTATTAAATTATGTCGCTGATTTTAATCTGTAAGTCCGGAAAAACGTCTTCATCAAAGAACATAGTTCTTTAGATGCAGGAAGATAATGAAGCAGAAGACAAAAACAAAATCATCCATAATGTTTCTCCGAAAAAAAAGGAAAGTGAGTGAAATTACCTCAGCATAATTGGAATTATAATAAACAAAGAATCATTTAAAAAAAAACAAAAAAAACAAATATACTTAAAACCATTACCATTTGCTTTATGTTTTTTTGCCATTTTCAAGAACATCGAAATAATCTTACTAACAATGTAAATTAATAAATCAAAGTATTGCAAGACAAATGGTCGATGGCGAACTGGTGTACATGAAGCATGTGAATGAAAACGAAATCACTAGGTTAGCATAAAGAATTAATGTAATAAGACCAAAACAACAACTCAACTCGAAGAAAATTGGACTGGAATATATATTTATTATTTCGTCAGTTATTTTAAGATAGTTATAACCGAAAAACTTTAAGAGTAATCTCCTCATTCTAATTCATTAAACGCAGTTATTGATTAGATAAAACCCTGTCTCAACCCTTAAATCAAACCCTGTTCATATAAATAAGCCAAATAATATTTAAAACATTAAATCCTATTCAGTTCAAACCAGTAGATTAGTTAAACCCTGTTTACACCATTAGATTAAATCCTGTTCAAACAATTAAATCTAATCCTGTTCAAACCATTACATCCAATCCTGTTCAAACATTAAATCCAATCCTTTTCGAGCAAACAATCGAAACCTGTTCAAACCATTAAATCCAATCCTGTTCAAACCATTAAATCCAATCCTGTTGAAGCAAACAATCAAAACGTTCAAACCATTAAATCAAACCCTGTTTAAATAATTACAGCACATCGTGTTCAAACCATTAAATAAAATCCTGTTCACACAAATCAAATCCTGTTTAAAACATTAAATCAAATCCTCTGTGAACAATTAAATTTAATCTTGGTAAAACAATTAAATCAAATTCTGTTCAAACAATCAAATCAAATACCAGTTGCAAGGAAAATGAAACATATAATGAGGTCTGCGACATATGGTGGTTTACTAAGCGTAACTTAGACGGGACACAAGGCCAAAATTATCCGATAGCCAGCAAGGATGGTACTCACTAGACATCCTTAATTGATCTTTTTAGCAATTACGACATATGGACGTATCCAGTGATTTTTTAAGTGTAACTTAGACGTGAAACCATGCCGAAATTATGAGGCGCCCAGCGAGGATGGAGCTCTACATGTCAGACGTAACTGATCGAGCGAAACAAACTTGCTAACAATTACATCACGTAGAAATACCCGATGATTTACTAAGCGTAGGTTTGTTTGGGCACAAGGCCGAATGCATGGGGAAGCCAGAAAGGATGGAACTGAAGAGACACTCATAATTCGTGATACAAGCTTGATAACAATTACGCAACATCGAACTGTCCGATGATTTATAAGGGTAGATTTGATCTTGCACAAGGCCAACAATATAGGGCGCCCAGTGAAGATCGCATTCTCTAGTCCCTCGTAATTGATCAAGCGAGAAAATCATGCCAGCAACTACATCACGTTGAAGTATCCGTAAATTTTTTAAGCGTATCTGAGATATGGCACAAGGCTGAATATATGAGGCACCCGGCGAGGATGGAAAATCTGTCGCAATTGGTGTAGCGAGACAAGCTCGCTAATAAGAAATCTAATTGCCAGTTGATTTTCTAAGCGTAGCGCGGATATGGCACAAAGATGAAAGTCTGGTGCACCCAGTGAGGATCGAACTCACGAGTCCCTCGTAATTGATCTAGCGAGACACACATAGAGTAATTACATCACGTTGAAGTAACCGGCGATTTTCTCAGCGTAGCGTAGATAAGACACAAGTTCGAGAGTTAGCGGTACCGAGTGAGGCTTGCAAAAAATTATACCAGCAGGTGATTTTCTAAGTGCGGTCACAAGGTCGAAAATATGGAGCACCCAGCGTGTATGGAACATACTATTCAGTCGTAATTTTTTTTATCGAGGGAAATTTTCTGACAATTAAAATACGTTGATGTACCTGGCGTTTCTCTAAGCTTAGTTTCCATGTGGTACAATGTGAGCATCGAACTCATTATTCAGTTTTAGTTGTTCTAGAGAGACAAACAGCCTAACAATTACAAGTAACCTAGCCTCTAATACGCTTCTATACAACTTGTAAATAAATTAGTTATCCCTTACACTAGGATCTTTACCATCATGTCCAAGACAACCGGTGATATAATCAGGTAAAAAGATATATCCAACACAACCTAAGATGTCGGTACTTATCAAATAAATATCTCACAATGTAAAATAATTCATTTCGCCGAGAGAGCACAAAGAGTAATTGTTCAAATGTACGAACATAAAAGAGAATTACGTTTTGAAAGCCATTCAACATCTTTTCTTGTACACAGAAATTAATCTGGCCATAAATTTCATTTATAAAATGCCACCATAATTTTAAAAGTAATCATTGATCATAGAAAGTCCTTCGAGAAACTATTACGAACAAGATTGCTAACTATAAACACATGTCAAGCAAAATATATTACATCATCGACCTTTACTGAATCTATTTTCATAGAATCTAACGTATGTTTATCTAAAACAAACAGTATGTACGTAAAGACGTTCCCAAATCAACAATCTCAATTCAAAAGCAACAAGAAAATGCATCTAACAAACATCCACATAGTCACTCGCACTTATTAATCTGTATTATCGTCTAAATCCAAGAAAATAGAATTTTTATGCACTTACGTACATAAAGCTTCATTTACGGATTTCATTAATTTCTTGAAACTTCAAATGAACGTATCATCTCTCCTTGAATTCGGAACGCCAATAATTTTATTAATGTGAACATAACAGTGTACATTGGAGTGTGCGAAATGATGTATTGGATCTAAAGTCAAATATGATGAATAGCATATAAAGTTCCCATATATTTTCTACAGACATCGTGCGTATATATCAGAATAGATGTTAGAAGATTTTAATGATAATTCCTGCTATTTAATTAAGCTCGTTTATTTAATTTAATAATAATAAGGTGGGAATACCACTAGTGTGAAATGAAAGTAAAAAATAGGAGGAATGGAGGAAAGGACAAATGATGAACGCGATTCAAGTAGACAGAAGATGACAATTGACGTTGCATTTGAATTTTTGAAAAATTGTATTTTTCCGTAAAGCAAAATATCGTAAGGGAGTTTCAAAGGTGGAAAAGGCGAAAAAAGAAACTGTTGGATAATTTGTGGCGTTTGCATTTAGCCATTTCAAAAGTAAAGGCGTGGGGCCTAAACTAGCAATCTAGTACAGACTTAAATTCAAATATTCGGAGCCGCATGGGAAAAGCTCCTTAGAGTAGATGGGAATGAAAATATTTGTAGAAAAAAAACAAACAAAGGGAAACACGTCAGTCGGTGGCAAAGCGACTGATGTCGAAATGCTTGGTTAGGATCGATTATATTACAGATGTTTCTTCGAATTTTTTCACGAATCTCGAGATGTCTGGCAGTAACACCAGACTGACGAATGGTAGATTTGAATGGATTCTGACGAGAACGTTTCTCTAAGCTGTTAATTAAAATTAACACCAAGCTGTAATGGTGATTTTCTTCTGCTCAGATGTAGCACAAGGACGTAAGGATGGGATGCCCAGTAAGGATCGAACTTACTATTCAGTCGTAACTGTTCGAGCGATAAAAGCTTGCTAAGCATTACATCAAGCCGACGTACTGAAATGCGATTTTCTAAACAGCTTAGATATGGCCCAAGGCCGAAAGCATGGGAAACACAGTGAGGATCGAACTCACTACTCAGTCGTAATTGATTTAACAAGACATGCATGCTAAGCATTACACCGCCTCGAGGTGCCCACAACAAACTGTAATTTATATAAAAGAAAAACTTGTGCATCGATTTTAAATGTAATCGTTGCATATTACTGTGTAATGTTTTTTCACGACAATACCTATTCGTTATATTATGCATATACATCCTTTTTTTTCAGGACACGTCATTTAATGACTAAATATTTTCTATCTTCTGATTACAAGCAAAGATGTGTTCTTTATTTTATTTTATTTAAATCCTTTCATCCCAAGTAATGGGAATAATGTCACGAGAACGCAGGCGTTGTAGGGGGTGGAAGGGAATGAGAAGATTTAAATGGAAAGAATTGAGGAAAGAATGAAAAAGAACCAAGAGAGAGAAGATTCCGATTGTCGTTACATTTATTTTTTTTTAACATTGCAGTTATCAGGGAAGCAAGAAGTGGAAAGGGACTTTAACAGGCGAGAGGTGCGAGAAAAGAAATTGTTACCGTAGAATTACCGATTGCATGTAGCTATTTCAACAATAAAACGGAGATACCTGGCTACCAATCTAGTGGCACCCTTAAATTCATGTAGATATGGCACCTGGCAAAAACGCTCACCAGAAAAGTTCCATGAAAATATTTGTAGGGAAGCCACGTCACGTCTTTGAGAATGTGACTGAAGTCGATATGCCAGGAAAAGTACCGAGTAAATTGTGCCACGAATCTCGAGATGTACAGCAGGAACACTAGAGCAGACATTTAATGCAAGGATTAATGGTAAACTTACAAATGTGCAAGATAAATTATTTAGGACGATGGCTGGGATTCTGTGACAACCACGTGCCTTGTGGGGGATCAAATTCAGAAATTGTATCAGAAAACATTGACTGGGTAATGCGTATATTACTCAGTAGAGCCTCCGTTCTGAGGGGAAAATCTGGCAGAGGTACTCCAGATTAGTGGAAAGTGGAGTCGAACGAATCTATCCGAGACAATCAATCAACATTATCTGCAGTATATATCAAATTTTCAAATTGAGTGAAATGAGGAGAGCAAGATGATTCTCTGTTGTTCAGCAATCTATTGCAGAAGCAATATCCGGAACCAACCATTTAAGAGGCTATACGGTGTCTCATTATCTCAGAAAACATTGGCGTTCCCTCTTTGAGGACATGCTTGCACTCATTACGGAAAATGACAGAGACGCTTGTTACAATTAGAACTTTTGCTCTAGTATAGCCAGAAGAAGTGAATCCTGAGGTTTATAGCGACTTGGCAGGCAGGTGAGAACCAAGAGGATTACAGTGGTCTCACTTAGTATTTCCGTGATAGAAGAAAGCTTCGATGAGGACTTTCACCCAGGAAGAGACCTCATTTAAAAATGTATGTACTGGATGATTAAAAAATATCACTTCAAGGGGTATCGCGATAGTAGTCACGAAATGAATCCTAATCAGTGCGTTGATAACAAATATATTTCGTTAATAGGAGATGCGTAACTGATGGAAGAACGGAAATAAATATCTATGGAGATTACCGCATGGTCAGAGTTGCCAAAAGGACAGAGCTGCAGAGCAAGACATGATCCGAGGTGGAGGTTAGAAAGACATCAAGCAGAGAATCGTGTCACTCAGAATTACTGGAAACGCATGGGGAATCGACTGTTTGGGTTAGTGATAAATAGAGAAGTTCACTGTGTGGAGTTCAGTCTCATTAGATTAATCAATTTGCTGGGCACTGAAGTGCGCGAACAGAACTATATTTACAGAGGGTTCTAGGCAAATGGCCTTATACCTGCTATCAGAAATTCAACATATCACGCAATAGGCATGAGAGGAAGGGGAACGTTAAAGGAAGAAGATATAACTGACTGAGTTTAGTACATATAGTCGGAGACTCATGCAGGAAGTTTGTGGAATCAATAAATACTTACCATCCCGATGAAAGATGTTCCCGACAATAGAGACCGATGTCTTGCATGCGAACACTAGAAACCTTTCGAAATAGAGAAAGATAGCCATGAAACAGAATTCAGTGATAGTTATTGAAGAATTCAGATTAGTGTCACGGCGAGTTAGGATGTCTGGTTAGTGTTCTAAGAGGACAAGAGGACCAACTTCACATTCATACATCGGTACTAATACAACCGGTACTGCATAAATTATTTTACTCTCCCATAAGCATTTTGCTCAATCTTATGAAATTAAATTACCCGAAAAACAAAAAGTAGGCACTACTGGCACGAACGCAAATTCAGGCTCAATATAGTATCAACCGAATCATACATGGACAACTAGAATTGTGATACACAAAAACACATGGAATACACACACGAGCACTTCTTGACAGGATAGACAAAGATGTGGTCTGCCAAAATAATGGAAAACAAACAACACAAAAATCAAAATAACAGAACTTTCTAAACTCATCCATATTTCATTATTCGACGAACCTCAGATAAATGCGAAACATTAAATTCATAAACATTAATTATTTCTTCCATATCCTATCCTATATATAAATATAAACACACAATATATATATATATATATATATATATATACATATATATATATATATATATATATATATATATATATATATATATATATATATATATATATATATATATATACAGCCCCAAAATTGCATCAACATAGCATAGTCTATTTCAAGTCGTTCTGTCCGCGGCTATCATCAGCTCTTAGGTGTCTGTCACGGAGAATTCTTTTAAATTTATTTTCAATGTCAGTTCTCCTCTGGTAGACGCCTTGTTACTAATGTGTTTGTGTTAGCGATTAGTGGGGGGCGTAGGCTATCTTATCGCGGAGGAAGCGGTCGGAGATTGGAGTTTATTTACGCCCACGACCTTTCGTTGTTTGGAATTTAATATCAGTTCTTACTATGTGGCCGTTCATATACGAGCCCCGAGTGTGTTTTTCTGGGAATTACAGCAAATAATTCTTGTATTACAGTTGTCTAATGTTATTAATAAACGATGGTGATTTAATCATAAATGCATTAATTTAATGGAAATTAGTTGAATTATATATTTATAGATTGTGGTTAATAACAGAGCTCCCAATGGGATAATTCAGGCTGTCCAACACACTTATATGTGTACATATCTTAACACACACACACACACACACACACACACACACACACACACACACACACACATATATATATATAAATATATATATACACATATATATATATATGTATATATATATATATATATATATATATATATATATATATATATATATATATATATATATATATATATATATATATATGTACATTTACATATATATATGCCACTATACGAAGTCATACATCTCACATGTATGCACATGTATTCTTACGTAATTTGGAATAGTTTTAAGGAATGCTATATTAATGGATTAAATTGCTCAATGTCAGCGATAGAGTGTATGTAAATATAACAGTGGACATTGAAGTCTAGACCAGATGTAATCGTCATGACCTGACTTACTTTTCGCATCAACCAGGCTGTCGCGTCAGGGTGATGGCTTCAATGGCCACTTTTATATGAATATATGCACTATATTTAAAATTTAGTGCGATTAAATAAATTTCGGAGGAAAGGGCCAACGTAAATTTTCTTTGGAGAAATGAAAAAATATTTGAAAATAAATCCGTTAACTCACAAAATTCATAAAAACTCTGGGAATATTATCTACTTTATGCAACTTATTTATTATTCCAATAATTAATTGAAAGCATTGATCTTTCGTATAAAAATATACAATGAAAAGCGATCAGTGTGAATAAACTCAATTAAAAAATAAGTGCATTTATATATACCGAAAGACACAAATAAATATTTCCTACAATAAAAAAGAACTTGTCATTTAAGTATTTAGAATATATATCATTCTGTAATTATTTAGAAGTAGTTAAGTTGGATGACATTTATGAACAGATGTATACGCAGAAGCACACTTCCGATATTTTAAACTGAGACGCAACAAAATAATTGGCTTCTTTTATAAATTTATACAGATATATCTAAGTATATATCAAAGGTTTCTGCCACCATCAATATCAGTACAGTGAATATTGGCATCTAAGCAAGCATCTCAAACATCTAAGCTGCATGGCTTATATACAGGTGAAAACGAGGCCGTAAAAGTGCGCCACCTGCAGGACAAACTTTGCAACACAGCCAATACAAGGACATAATTTTCTAGCTGACGGCATTTCTGGGGACAGTCAGCTTTTCTCGGTATCTTCAGTCAAGAGAGTTTGCGTTTTGGCATCACAAGACAGGAGCCAAGCTGTTCGGCTTCAGGGATGCTGCTTTCAGAATGCAGTTAACGGTTTGGTCGCCAATTCCACGGATCCTGACGTTTTTGCTGGCGCCCAGTAGAGATAGGACAAATAATAAAACGGGAACAAAGAATGAAGTGGTGGGAAGAGAGAAAAAAGTAAAGCGTCGTATGAAAAAAACCCATAGAAGAATGTATATTCAAGTGGAAAGTAAATCAACAGAGAATAGATTCATAGTAACGGAAATTCATTCGGAAAAATATAATGGTAAACGACATATATATATATATATATATATATATATATATATATATATATATATATATATATATATATATATATATATATATATATATAGATGTGTCTGTATTTGTGGGTAGTTATATTTATTTATATGATAGGATATAGAAAACTTCGGAAACGTTTATGAATTTAACATGTTTCGCATATATTTAGCCCAATGAATTATATATATATACCAAACAAACCCTTGTAAAATAAACTAACAAAGGTTGTCTGCTTAAGGTTTTAGTGCATTAATCAAATTTTGGAATAATTAAGTTCTGTATAAATTTTTCGATGTGCTATTTTTTAATACTTTCGATTTTCTCCAAAATTTCTTAATGTTTTTATTGTGGTAGTCAAATATTTTTGCCTATAACATATTCCATGTTTTGTAACGCTACAATTCATATTAATTTAAATGGAGGTGATGGGTAAAATATTTACATGAAATTGATGGCTATAATACATCGATCATCTACCAATTACCATTATTTTAGGAGGCAATTTAGATATTTCATAGTAACATTATGATTTCTTCAACCGTATCTAAAATCATCGTATCTCACGGGCTTATTTTTGTATAATGCTAGCTTCCAGAATGTTGTAGCCATCATTGATGTCAGTGGTTGTTAGTTGGTTTTGTTTAGCGGCATATGATCCCATAAGTTTCCTTTAATGCCGCAATGAAAATACGAAAATTCAATCTTTATAATTTATTCGAACGGATGAGATCATTTGAAAATTAAATTATAATTACTGAACTGCATTGCTTTAACCAAATAATATTAGAAATTAAGGGAGGATTGAAAACTTGTTCGTTCTTAAAAGAAATTGGATCAATTAGAAGAATTAAAAAAATATTTTGACAAATGTCTTTAATTTTACTATAAATTGTATTGATTATCATTTTGATATAGATATGTATTGTTGGTCATTTTATTACAAAAATTGTATCGTATAGTAATTTCATTATATTACTTATTGTTGGTCATCTTCTTAAAAAATGTTTTGATGATAATTTTGCTATGAAAATGTAATATTGCTAATTTTAATATAAAAATGTATTCCTCATAATTTTACTCTACAAATGTATTGTTAGTAATTTTACTATTGGAATTTCCGGTCATTTTACTATAAAAATGTATTGTTATTTATTTTACTATAAAGATAAATTGGATATTTTTAATAACACTATGTTGCTGGTAATTTCATTATAATTATGTGTTTGGATAATATTTTAGTAGAATATAATTGCTGTAATTTTTACTAAGAAAATTTACTTATATACTTGTTTATTTTTTTGAATTTGTGGGGGAGGTTTCTGATATGTGTCCATAAAAATGACCCTTACGGTTGATACCACTCAAAATTAAGAACTGAGAACAACAGAAATTTAATATGTGGTTCCATTCTGCTCAAAACATCCTATCTCCTGATCTGACTTGATGCTGCGTCATGTAGTTTATCGTTCCATATTGTGTATTTTGTTATATATTAAAACTTTTCTATCAATGCCAGTGAAATCATAGTAGGTCACATTTATAATATCAAATTAGGACAAATAATACAGGAACAAATCGTGAAAAGGCCGGTCCGTGAGCACACGTATTGAGGTTCATGTAGTTTCAGTACCAAAACCGCACAAGGAAAACTAAAATCTTGAAATCCCTTCTTCGATTGAATTCTCCCAAACCCTTTCTGATAGGTCAGATTCAGCACATGATACTACGTCAGAGAATGTATGCACCAATCATTTATCCCATGTATAAAATGTTTGAAGATAGATTAGAAAAGTTATGGAATTCATTATACACAGAGAATTCCTTTAGCTACAGTATTCTGAAGATATTTACGTTTAATGAATGATAAAATATTTTGCCACAACATTCTAACTACACAATAATATTCCATATATTTACAATGATTTTTGCGCTGTAAAATGCCTATTAGACTCGAGATGTAAATGGTGACAAAGTAAGAGGTAAACTTTATCGGAATATGAGGGAAGATAACGGTTGGTAGATTTGTAAAAGTTAACATTAAATTGATTTGTAAATAATTTTCTTGAGAATCGGTTCAACAAAGAAGTAATTCGTGAATCCCTTAGAAAAAATATAATAGAATGAACATTATTGAAGTTATATACATTTAACAAAATCAACCATGCTTTAATAAAAAATAGCTGTAGTCTCGAATACTTAAACGCATAAAAAAATAAATACACGCCATTGCATGTGACTGATAAACGTTGTCGTTACGTATTGATGTTGACTTTGCTTTATGCATTATGATTTATCGAATTCAATTTCAAACAAAAATGTTTTTTGTTTCTTTCATTTTATCATCAATTTAATTTTGCATCCGACTGAAGATGGCACAACACAGACTTGATTATAATTACTTTTTAATCTACAACAGAAAGCCTTGCTGAAAGTAATTCGGTGACTGGAAAATACGCCCTTTTTATGAAATCTAAGGAATATATATATATATATATATATATATATATATATATATATATATATATATATATATATATATATGAATAATATAGGCATATTTTGTCTATTCAATTTTGCACTGATCCTATCCAGTTTTCTAATTAGTTTCTTGATGCTACGATGAAATTCATGTAGTAAGGCGCTTCATTCTTTTCTTACCCAGGTACTTTTTCCAAGATATCTTGAGGAGTAAATTGCAACGACGAATTTATTGTAACTACAATAAAATATGCATTCTGTTGTGATCGGGACTTAGAAAAAATCATAGAGGAAGGCACTCTGTTATAGTCAATTTAAAAATATTTAATTTATTTTTCGAGTTATGGAATTTAGAAGATCAGTGTTCTGAACGGAAATTAGAAGAGATATAAAAAAAATGGTTTTAAATGTTTGTTTTATGGAGCTCAATACGTTGCTGCTAAACTTGTAATTTTCTTTGAGTGTTGTCTTGTTGATTTTGATATAGAGGACCTGGAGAAATTGAAGTTCATGATTATTATATTCGTGGTACCGTATATTAGTGTTGTCAACAGGATTTTTCATTGTATTGCGAAGGAAGATGAAATTAAGATTATATAGTAGTTAAAATAGGTTTGAATTTGACAATGGCTATCACTGCATATTGAGCACGTAAACCCATTATATATATATATATATATATATATATATATATATATATATATATCATACATTACATCTATATTTTTATCATATATACACATATATATATATATATATATATATATATATATATATATAGCATATTTTCAACTATATTTTATCATATGTATATATAGCATAATTTATATCGATGTTTTTATCATATATATATATAGATAGATAGATAGATTTATAGCATACTTTATATCTATAATTTTATCATATATACATATATATATATAGCATATTTATCAACAATATTTTTATCATATGTATATATAGCATAGTTTATTTCGATATTTTATCAGATAAATATATATATAGATTTATAGCATATTTTACATCTATATTTTTATCATATATACATAGCATATTTTTCAACTATATTTTATCATATGTATATGTACAGTCTGTTTCATGCTAGTGCAATCGCCTGACGATTGCACTAGCATGAAACAGACTGTCGCCTCTAAGTGCTGACTTCCATGTCCACTTTTATATTTACACACGCTCTATCTCTGATATTGAGCACTTTACCCCATAAATATAGCACACTTTAAGACTATATTTCTGCATAAATATATATATATATATATTATATATATATATATATATATATATATATATATATATATATATATATATATATATATATATATATATATATATTAAATTGATCGATAATTTATTAGGTAACCGTAATTGAAATAGACACCCCGCTTTTATTATTGTTAATTCGCACTCGGGAAATCATAATTTCGTGCATGCGTCCCCTTCGGACTCTCCTCTGACATTTCACAATGTATTGTTTTAATGAGTACTTTTTATAACTGTTTTATCCGCTGGACTGAGACTGCTCAGCTACAGCCAGGCAAAGTTCGATTTTCCTTTAGTTAGCAGTGTTGCAAAAAAGTGTTTTCTGAAAGAGTGTTTTCTCCTAGAAATGAGGAAATAATTGGTATATATAATAAGGATATGTAGGCTAGTTGAAATCTGTCCTCGATTTGAATGTGTCAAGATTGTAGATATCCCGGTGTATCCACTCGGGAATCTCTACCAAAATATAGCATTTCTTTTGAAGAAGTTCCTTAAAAATAATTGATGATTTGCTATCGTAAACATGATATGGCGGCTTCTAGCTGTTAACCTATGAAGTGTTGGGATTAATGAATATCTGCCGATAGACTATTAAGAGCCGATCAATGTTTCGTTTCGTCTGTGGGTTAAGTATTGCAGGATAGAACGCAATCGGCGTAACTGATTGGATCTCTGTCAAGGCTGGAGTGTGAGAACATAGAAACAACAGCCCCGATATGTCAGAACTACTCCACTATTTTACTGATATGCCAATTGTAATTGAAGCTAGTATTAGGTACTTTCTAGAGCGATAATAAACCTGGAAATTTTCCAGCATCTTTTGTGTTCCATTTGATGTCTCAACTGAGTTTTAGACACAATAGGCTTTCGAGGCAAGGAGCCTTATTGAATGTATGAACGCTTATCAGGATTGGGGTTAATGCAAGTTATGCTCGATACCAGCTTTGTTTTGGAGGTATTGAATACTAGCAGCATGCTCCGGCGTTGCCCGTTCTTGATTCAAAAATCGTACGACTCATACAGCAATCGCTATCACTTAAACTAAAATATTTTTGCCCTTCCTTGCCTTTAAAGTAGTTCCCTTTGCTGTGCTGATGTTAGTACATGCCTTACTTCTTGCCTATCTCACACTGCAATTTTTTTCTAAGCTTTATACTAAACATTAAATCTGTTACGAAAAAAGAACTAAACAAAATGAACACAAAACGATCAGCTTCAAAAAAAGGACTCGTAACTGGAAAAACCGAATTAAAAAGAATGTTAACAACAAATACTTTTCCACACCCAAATCTGCGGAATCAGAATCAACGTTGAGTTTATGCAAGCGAATGAGCCAACTGGAGTAAAGTGCCATGCAGATTTAAATTTTTCCCACTTGTGACAAATGCAGCTATCGATTATTTTTGGCATGCTAGCATGCTAGTTAACATTCGTGTCAGTCAGATGTTGGCTCTCGCGCTGGCCAATAGAATCTTTCTGCCTATTCGTGGCAGCCAGCTATAGGCTCTCACTCTGGCCAGTTGAAAATGGCCGCAAACTACATGAAAACTGCCGTAGAAGCATGAAAAAATCGATTATTTCCTCTATCGATGGGAGATGGGAAATGCAAAGTCGGTCTTAGCCTTCTTGCTAACTTGGAGCATGTGCATGTAAATTTTGGTGCAAATCCGTCGAAAAATATTAAAATACAATTACTGCGAGTGAAAGAAACAATTAGGAAATTAAAAGAACAGTTTTCAATGACACAGAAGATGGCGACTGTATTTCAATATTTTTTAATATCATAATTGTCAGTAAAGGGAGAGGCTGGAAGACACTTATACTAGCGGGAATTACTGTAGAAGAAACTGTTAGCATAGAACTTACGGTGAATTCTAGCAATTTCAATATTGAAATTATGCGACATACGAGCTGTTTAATCCAGTAGAGCGCATGGAAACATCGTGAATTCGACGAACCGAAAGGGTAACCACGATAGAACAACTACTAAGAAAATATTTACAGTATTGCACAGGAAATAAACATTACGTCGTTCAATGTCGAAATTCCAGGTCAGGCCCGATAACGCTGCAGATCCGCCACTGAATTTCATCAAGAATCTCTACATATATACAACAAGCTCCATATCATATATGACAGCAATATTCAATGCACGAATGATAAATTTATAAATGTGCAACATAGGAAAATCATATCAAGCATAACGTAGAAAATCGATATTCCTAGCAGTTGCCTTAACAAGTGATTCAATATAATCGTTTCCTTGGAAAACATTAGACCAAGAAGAGAAATTAGTTCATCTTTGAGAGATTAGCAACAGCTATACTGATGGGAGGAAAACATCCTCTAAGATAGTTAAAGAGATCAGTTTCGTTTCGGAAAATTTTAAATTAGCAATCAAATTCTTATTCCGATTGACAATGGATTGTAAGTCATTTCTGAGATCAGCTGCCATTTAGAGCTTATTTAAACTGTCGCGCTTAATATTAAGTCTGTAGTAAATAGCTTTGACATCAAAAGGGATACAAACTCAAGAACTGTTGACATTGATGAAGTCGTTTAGGAAGAAATTAGATTAAATCGAAGTGTCTGGAGACAACCACAAAGTAACAAAAAAGATCTAGAAGAGTTGCCTTTCAAGACAACTAGAATATCCTGATTTGAAACATTGAAAATAATTTAAAGAAAACACCGACGAAAAACATCAGAAGCCGAGATCTGCTGAAGGAGAGCATGCCAAACATAGTTAAATGTCTTTCGAGAGATATAAAGAAGCATCGCGAGATTCTTTCTTTTATAATAATCGTTAATATATCGTCGATAGACCTAGAGAGGCTAATGAGATATTGTCTTTTCTGTGAAAAATACACTACGAGATGGGAATCTTAACAAGTAAACTTCTTCGTTGACAAAATACATGAACTTGTGAAGAGATGTAATCTCGGTTGTCCGGAAATAACTGGTTCTGGAGTTTAAGTTATTGATTAAATGTAACTTTCAATCCTAATGAAAAGGAATAGGATCAATATAAAACTAACGTATTGTTCATTGGCAGTTAATAAAACAAAACATTTTGCCTATAACTTTCTTCATTGGTTTTCCATAGCGCATAAAATTATACTAAAACATATAGCCCTATCTTTTACATAAAATGTATGTATAATTTCAAACATCTTTTGAAAAGACTCGTACACAAGCGCACTTGTACGTTTTCAGAATTAAAAGAGACGGGAAAAGATTTGTTCAAAGTAAAGTTAAGAAGATTTATTATTTTGTAGTTTCAAGCTGATCCGACGAGATTTTCCAAGATGAAGTTAGGTAGGGTATCTATTTATATGGGGATATATCTATCGCTAATATAATATATATAAACGGCTTATATTACTTGTTTCCAGGCAGATCGAATGAATTCCTCACGATTACGAGTATGGCAAACTGCGCAAATTATCCATTCATGTTTGTTAAGTTTTATTCAACTGCACCTTCCATCTAAAACAATTCGTACAATTGAGTCAGCGCCTTGTAATAATGTTGGAAAATATAAAGAGATTTGCACGATAAGCAACAAGGAAATCGTATTGGTTAATTCTGTACTTCAGGTATACGGCACTTCCCTATCCACTATGTTTGAAGTAAAAAATAAAATATATGCGAATTATTTCAATTATCTTGAGATAATCATCCTATTATATTTGTGCTTGTCTCTCCATTTGTTAGTTCGCACGACCATTGCACCCTGTCAATACCTCATAAATAATGGTTTATTCCCTTTTGTTCGTATGGGAAGAGGGGAAATGAGATTTCAATGAGAACATATGAGAAAGAAAGAACGAGAGAAAGAAAGTGAAGAGAGAATCAGATTATGCTGATAAAAAAACATATACTACATTTTATTTTAGTAAAAGGGTGGAGAATATATGGCGATCGCGATAAATGACCCATTTTTCAGAGTCACATTATCGAATGACGGAAAGCAATGAGTAAAAATCCAGTTCTTATGAATCAAAAAATATATCATATTCTGAAATATATTTTTAATTATTTTTAAGAGAAACGATCGTAAGACTAGGTTTTGGCAAGTTTTTAGAAAGTATCTCATATATTTTAATTAATTATATAATTAAAAGAAACTGGTTTCTGTGAAATTATATGTAAATCAGGATTTCGTTGAAATATCCTTCAATAAATATTTTTTGGTAAATAATATCCTTCTAATTAGCATTTCACACAAAAGACGATTTAAATATATCCATTAAATTAAATGTACATAAAATTAAATTAACACCTTAAAGTGAAAGAATAAATCATACCATTATTGATATATTCCATATGTAATATTCTCCATGCGAAAGTGAATTAATGTATAGTAATCGTCATGTTGATATTAAGTAATTCCTTATAAAGAAAAATTCGATATACATTGACTGATCAGCTAGTACTACACTGCGTTGAATTTATAAAACATTATTCTTAAAACAATTGCTCAAGAAACTTAAGTTTCTCATATCCAGTAGCTTTTATCGCTCCTTCTTTACCGATGAGTGTTACTTCCTACTGTTTTTATTTGAAGTAGCAGATTTTATCGCAGTTACAATAAGATGGACTTTTTTAATCTCCCCATCCCCAGAATATGATCTTGGAAAAATTGAAAGTACTTAACAAAAACGACGGCGACTTCTTTGAAGATTTTCATCTTCACCTCAGGAAACTGTTTAGATAACTGGAAAGGATTAGTATGAAAATAAATAGATCCATTAACTCTATGTTATTCAATTAAACACGTTCAACCACTCTCTCTCTCTCTCTCTCTCTCTCTCTCTCTGTCTATATATATATATATATATATATATATATATATATATATATATATATATATATATATATATTATGATACATATACTCGGGCGCTGTGAAAAAAAATATTGTTTGTAAATAAAAATATATTTGAACAGATCTATATCAAGGAAAAATCAATAAAAATAAGACTAAAGACATCCGTATCGGTCAAAAATAATCAATCAGCACCATAATGCCCAGTGAAAAGATAAGTAAAAACGTAAAAGTGCTCAATGAACTCAGTAATGTCAGTTAGGTGAAACATTGCTAAATAGGTTCTCGCTCACTTGATATATATATATATATATATATATATATATATATATATATATATATATATATATATATATATATATATATATATGTATATATGTATATATGTATATAGTTTAAATTGTGTGTATCTAGGTAGCATATTTTCATTGATGCATGATTGATTCAATAATATAGACAAGTTTTGTCTCTTTATTTTAAGTAAATTCCTTTCATATTGTCTTAAGAGCTTCATAAAATTATCATTGAAAAATGAAAGAAAATCACAATATTGATACATGTTTTTTAATCCTATCTAAGCTTTCGACAATTACTTTTCAATACATGAAATGATAAACGGGCAAAATAATAATGATAATCTGTTTTTGTTGCATGAAGGATTTCCAAGTAACGACTAATTCGTGTGTACGATACGAGGAAGAAAAAATCGCACCGCAGATCGTGACGTAACACATGACCACGGGATAGTGAAAACGAGAAGTAATAAGTATGGGAAGCCGTTGTTATAAACCAATGACTTCTGTTATCAATTCTAGGCATATAATTATATTTGTGGAGATTTCATAGTTTATGTTGTTCATGTTAGGTTTCAACTGTTTTATGCAAATAGCTTCAAGAATTTTTAGTTTTTGTTTATTGTTTTCATGTTTAAGTATAGATTTGTTTTCAAAGAGGATTTTCCGTAATTGTGTATGCGGCCAGGCATGTTATTTTAAATGCCTAAAAAATTTAGAGTTATCATTCAAATGTACAGTCAAACGTCGTGAAAGCGAGTTTGTGGTGTGACCAACATAAATATTATTTAATCCTTTCGAGATACAATCTCACAAATGCCACATGAATTTGTAAACTATGTTTTGTTTTTTTTGCAAATCGCTAACGGGGGAGGAAAAATCATTGTGAATAATTGAGTTCGATATACTAGATTTAGTGTAGTATATGATTAACTTAATTTTTATGCTAGTAGCTATTGTAGATATATGAATATTTACTAATTTTTTTGTATATATTCATCTTGTTTATAATTAAGTATACATTTGACTACACTATAGGAGATTAATATGTTTGGGATTAGTTGAAGCAGTATTATGTTATATTTGCTTAGAATTGAGACTTCTAAGAAAGTATCTTATTTATTCCTCAAATATATAGTTCAAAAAGCTATTATTAACAAGTGATTTTTATATTCTTTAGTTCACTGTAAAAATATGTGTTGTGGATGAATTAGTTTCTGCACGATGTATTTATTTTTTTATAATTGCGATTTTGTAGTAATATGCACATTCGCTCTTGTAGTTAAGTGTACATGAATTTATGCTAATAGGTTTTTTGTATGGCGTAATAGTAAATTTGTTATTATTTGTATTTATCAATATGTCAAGGAAGGGAATTTTATTATTAGTATTGAGTTCATACGTGAATTTATGGACATAATTATTTTGGAAAAGTTTTTGAATTTAAAGTAATTCATCTGTATTATTAACTAACATAAGCATATTATCAACACATCTTAGATAGATGTATGGCTTATACCAACGGCTTCCCGTACTTAATACTTCTCGTTTTCACTCACGCGTGTGCATGTGTGACGTCACGAGCTGCGATGCTATTTTCGCTTCCGCATCTTGTATACACGAGTTTGTCGTTGCAAAAACAGTCTATCATTCTTATTTTGTCCGTGTATTGTTTGATAATGGCTTATATGAGCAAAAAGCTTAGATAGGATGAAAAAACATGTATCAATATAGTGATTTGCTTTCGTCTTTCAATGATAATGTTATTCAGCATATCAAACAATATGAAAGAAATTTACTGAAGATAAATAGACAAAACTTCTCTAGATTATTTAATGAAACATGCATCAATATATATATATATAGAGAGAGAGAGAGAGAGAGATTTCTTCGTAGACGTGTGTTCAAAATGCGCTGGATTAGACGTTGGTCTCTCATGCAAAAAGGGGCGCTGGTTTGAATACTACCGTCGAGTACACTTCGTTTAATACGTTCTCTCTAGTATACAGGCCGCTGAATGGAAATAATTAGCTCTGTTTGTCATAAACTGTGTCTACATGAATAAGGGCATGCACTAAAAATAACGCTTGAATTAATAAAATTATGAAACCTGTATACAGCTAGGAAACTAGAGTAAGGAATATATCTGGTCTTATTTCTTGTGTCTCAAGTATCAAGTATAATGTTTGATTTTATATCGAAATAATTACTTGGATCATTATCAATTACCTGTCATGGTAGTCAATATATAACAATGGCCTGTTCATGACTTAAAAATATTTTAAAAATATAGTCACCAATGGGATGCCGTCTAATATCAATGGACATATAGCATCGATGAAAAGGGGAAAATAATTCTGCTTTCGAAGCTAAGAAATAAAACTTTCGGAGAAGTCCAAAACACGAATGAATATTTCACGAAGAGAGAGGAGAACAAAACAAATGTGTAATTAAAAGAGGATTTTTATTTAAATGTACTTCCTTTTGCATGTCCTACTCCAGACCATTTTTCTAAATGCATTGAACAATGTTCCAATTAGTGCCGATTAAATGCAAATTGAAGCAGATTGTAGATGTCAGCTGTCTATTCGAATATGTGGGTAAAGTGTGGAATATGCACACTTGCTTCCATCTTGATTGGTCGATGACGTCAAAGAAAATTACTTGGTTACGTACAAACCTCTCCTCTTTCTATATCGCTATATCTCCAGCTCTCCATGCCTCTCTCTTACACACACACTCAACTATATATATATATATATATATATATATATATATATATATATATATATATATATATATATATATATATATATATATATATGAAATGGTTGTGACTAAGTGGGACAATGGATATCAGCCCGGGGGTGATGAGAATTCGGAGAGATACATATATAAGTGTGTGACTCTTTTTTAGGAAGATGTAATTCATCATGGTTGTGATAGTTTCATTTTAATACAAGCGTCTATCTAGGCAGTCTTACGCTAGATTCCAGGGATGCAACACAGCGTGTCTTCATGGCTTCGCATATTCCATTGACTTCAAGTGAAGCCACAACCTCGAATCAATAACTGCATCGATTTCATGAAAATCTATTTCATTTTAACGTAGCAGAAAATATTTCTCGTCAGAATCCATATTACACATTTACAAATCTACAATCCCTCCGTGCATTGAATATTGTTACTATATAAAAAATGATGCTCCTGCTGTACATCTTGAGATTCAAGAAGGATCTGAAATGTAATCGATCCTGACCTGGTATCTCGACATCAGTCTTTTTTCGCCGACTGGACGTCGCTTTCGTCTGACTTTTCTACAAATATTTTCATTCAACTGGTATGACGAGATCTTTTCCCAGTTACCCCGACTATCTGGAAATAAGTATGCAACGAGATTGACATCTAGGTTGCACTCTTTTACTGTTGAAACAGCTAAATGCAACCATCACTTTTCCTTTTCTCGCACTTCCCAGAACCCTACAGTGTACTTGCTTCCCTGATAACTACAAAAATTTAAACATTAATCTTATATCTTCTTGAATCGGTTCCATTTTCAATCCTCCCTATTTTCTGTCTTCTATTTCACTTTCACTACATATAATCTCTGCTTAATAGTGTCATTGCCATCTTGCTGGTGTGAAATGATTAAAACACAAAGACAAAATGGCGAAACGATATTTTTAATTTCCTTAAACACAACAAGTTACATTTTTACGTGCAAATACACTAGGGAAATTTAAGAATCCATTGCTTCACCCGCAGGTGATGGTGAATCAAAAGACAGACTGGGCCCTATAGGCTTGTTGGAACCCATTCGTTTTGCATTGTAGTTAAACTATGTGTATCAATTATCTGCAGTCTGTTTTTTTTAAAAATGTGTTTGTTTCTACACAAATATGTGCGTGTTGTCTGGCTGTTCGTTTCTAAGAATTGAGCTGCTGGATTCTCTTACGTTGAAAAATATGAGATAGTCTATAATACGAATATTTAAAGAAGTTAGAATTATGATCTTGTAAGGAAAATCCAAGCGAACCACAAAGATAAAAATATGGGTAAAGTGGTTGGAATATTAAAAATATTGAGTAATATCGAAATAAGAAATGGACAGATTTCGAAGAGAAATCTGTAGGAAAAGAAGGAGAAAAAATACTGAAAAAGCAGATGAAATAATCTATTCTTGTAAATATTTATTTAATTTATTGAATACATATATATATATATATATATATATATATATATATATATATATATATATATATATATATATAATATAAACGGAATCAACGAGAAAATAGTGAGATTATATAATATTAATATATAATTAATATATAGATTATATATATAATATTAATATATAATATATATATATATGTATATATATATATATATGTATGTATATATAATCTCACTATTTCTTCGTTGCTTCTGTTTATATATATATATATATATATATATATATATATATATATATATATATGTATGTATGTATTCAATAAATTAAATAGTTACAAGAATATATTTTTTCATCTGCTTTTTCAGTATTTGTTTTCCTTTTTTCCCTTTTGATTTCTCTTCGAAATCTGTCCATTGTATATATATATATATATATATATATATATATATATATATATATATATATATATATATATATATATATATATATATATGTATATATATATATATATATATATATGTATATATATATATATATATATATATATATATATATTGTCCAAAGCTTTGGGAACGTCCCATTGGAATTCATAATTATTATGCTTCATGCCAATATAACCCTGACAAATTCTAGTTTTCTTACCCCGTAGAGAGGGTGTTACCTAAAATTTATAATCTGCCTCTCATAAAATTACATAAAGAACACAACGTAGATTAGGCAAATGAGCTAAAAATCTTAAAACTTTATACAGCAATGTGCCAATTTTACTACTGCTGCTACTATTATTATTAATATTATTATTATCATGAAAATTGTCAGGATGAGAATGACCTCTGACCCGAAAAGAGATAGTAAATTAGTTTAGAAATAGAATTGCTAACTTTAATTTTGAAGTGATTCTTCGAAATCCAGAGCGTAGACCTGAACCTTTGGAAAATTTTATGCAGTATATCGATATTGTTTAAAATTTGCTAATTGATATGACTGCGCAATATGACAGGTAGAGCGTCTGTGGACGGAGCAGTTAGCAATAAAGTTCACCTAAATAATTTAATGTAATATCGAAATGGATGTTATGTGCAGAACAATAGCGTAGGGATCCAAATTATAAGCTGAATTAAAAGAAAGATAGAACAAGACAAATACGAGAGAAAATCATAAGTGAGAAAAAGAAAGAAAGAAAACGAGAGAGAGAGAGAGAGAGAGAGAGAGAGAGAGAGAGAGAGAGAGAGAGAGAGAAAGATGAACAGACAGAATGAAATAGGGAACCCGCGACAAAGAAATAAAACGAAGATCGGGTTTATTAAATGTTGTTTGATTCTGGAAAGACACGTGATTTTCAATGAACCTCCTACGAACGCCATCTTGATAAGCTTTCCGGATGTGGACAGAGAATTACTGCCGAGTTGGCTGGAGCTTTTACATGCTACATGAGAGGGAAATGCTTTTCGCAGTCGGATGGAGCAATTTTCTGCAACTAACCGATCACACTATAAGCTTGGGTCCAGCAGGCGGTCAGAGGAAACAGAAAACAACGTTTTATAGAACAAAAAGATTAATCGATAGATCGATGTGAAATAAAGGTCAACAAATTGAACTCTGTTTGGTTTGTATACGATTGGTTCCAAACTCCGTGAGCATTCAAGCCAGGGAAAGGACATGAAAAGGATTGGATTTCTTGATTATAGATATTGCTTTCTTTCACTCTTCCGTTTGTATCGTATTCCTAACTTATTTAAATAATGCATTTATATTCCATTCCATTTACTGTGACAAAATACAATAATAACATTACAAACACGTGCCACCCAGGCACACACACACACGCGCACGCATATATATATATATATATATATATATATATATATATATATATATATATATATATATATATATATATATATATATATATATATATATATATATATAATTTTGCTTATAACAAATATATATCTGTAAATGGACAATATGAACCTCTCGAGAGAGCCACTAACGAATCGCTTAATACTATAACTCTTTGGATCTTTTTAAAAATATATCTATTCCTGAAATAATTATTCCCCTCTCAAGCCAAAATGCATAAGTAAAAATATATATAAAAAAAATCAAAGAAAACGTTTAATGCATAAATTTGTCCAATAGTCTAAATATTAATTACTTAATTAATTAATTATGAATATTCAATTACATTATTTACTGTGTTTAGCTCATGAGACATTAAATTGCATCACTTAGCATCCTCTATAAATGACCTAGACACTTCTGTTAACAAGATGAACATTTATGAACGCCTATAAAATTTAAAAATATATTCAGCTGCGAATGCGTGCAGTACGGCTTGCCCTATCCAAATGTCTAGCAGATTGAATTGCGTTATGTTGCTATTTTCGGAGTTAACTCCTCCTAAATTGTCCAAATATTTCACTAGAGCACGCTCCCCATCACTTTAAATATTGTGCGTCTTCTTACCTCGTTCTTCTTTTTTACTTTGATTTTCAGCGGATACATTTAGAGAATGTGTTCTCTCGAAGATACTTGCGTTTTTGCCCACATGTGGGAAAACGCCAAGTAAAACACATACACATACGTACGCACATTCACCAAAATACAAACTCTTTACATTCACACACAAGCACAAATGTTAATGTCTATGTCCATTGTAAATTTTGTTGTTTAATACATATACTTCTTTGTGTGTGTATGTATGTGTGTGTATATATATATATATATATATATATATATATATATATATATATATATATATATATATAATTTGGCTTATAACAAATATATATCTGTAAATGGACAATATGAACCTCTCGAGAGAGCCACTAACGAATCGCTTAATACTATAACACTTTGGATCTTTTTAAAAATATATCTATTCCTGAAATAATTATTCCCCTCTCAAGCCAAAATGCATAAGTAAAAAGATATATAAAAAAAATCAAAGAAAACGTTTAATGCATAAATTTGTCCAATAGTCTAAATATTAATTACTTAATTAATTAATTATGAATATTCAATTACATTATTTACTGTGTTTAGCTCATGAGACATTAAATTGCATCACTTAGCATCCTCTATAAATGACCTAGACACTTCTGTTAACAAGATGAACATTTATGAACGCCTATAAAATTTAAAAATATATTCAGCTGCGAATGCGTGCAGTACGGCTTGCCCTATCCAAATGTCTAGCAGATTGAATTGCGTTATGTTGCTATTTTCGGAGTTAACTCCTCCTAAATTGTCCAAATATTTCACTAGAGCACGCTCCCCATCACTTTAAATATTGTGCGTCTTCTTACCTCGTTCTTCTTTTTTACTTTGATTTTCAGCGGATACATTTAGAGAATGTGTTCTCTCGAAGATACTTGCGTTTTTGCCCACATGTGGGAAAACGCCAAGTAAAACACATACACATACGTACGCACATTCACCAAAATACAAACTCTTTACATTCACACACAAGCACAAATGTTAATGTCTATGTCCATTGTAAATTTTGTTGTTTAATACATATACTTCTTTGTGTGTGTATGTATGTGTGTGTATATATATATATATATATATATATATATATATATATATATATATATATATATATATATATATATATACAATATTAGTGGTAAATATACACATGCATATGCAATTACATCTACACATACATATATGTAATAAAAATAATTCCAAGAGGATATGATCCAGGTAGAATTTAATGTCCAGGACAGAGTAAGGATATAATGAAAAGACTTAAACACTAATATCCCATGGTCATAATTTATTCCATTGGAATCGTAAAAACGATCCAATTCATCGGTCTTGTTGGTTTTCTTTACACATTATGGGGTATTCCATCACTGAGTCCGTCATGTTCTTGTAGTCGACCTTCCAGCAGAAATAAAAGCACGTGTTCGTAATTTAACAACAGACGGTGTCCAACTAAACTTACTACACTGCGCAGTCGACACAATCCAATATAAATAAGGCGCATACGCAAGGTAAAAATATAGAATCGCTACAACTTACTCTTCGCAATATATATATATATATATATATGTATATATATATATATATATATATATATATATATATATATATATATATATATTATGCTTTTGTGAAATTTACTTGAAAAAAATCAAAAAAATATAACCAAAAGCTACCTCATAAAGACGGATACAAGAATAAGCAGCAAAGGAAAAGAAATATCGAAAAATAAATCCACATCTAGGCACCGAATGATCAACCACCTAATTAGCTCTGAGAATTCAGTGGCCAATTTATATTGAAACGCTACCAGATAATCTTAAAATGGCCCTAACCTATATAAATTTAAAATAAGAATATTTATTGATGTTCGACCGTTTGGTGCCCAAATAAACGTAGTATTTTAATTTAGTTACCCAAATCTATGTATCATAAAGGAAATCTCTTCAGTGTAATTACCATGGAAGCATTTACTATAAATATTTTCATTATATTTGTCCTGATGAATTTAAGTCTATGATACCTCGACTTTATTAATTTATCAGCAGTACTACCTTCTACAGTTGAAGAGGCTACATGTAACCGGAAGTTACATGCTATATATTTCTTATATCTATTATAGAGCTCTCCCTCAGCTTCTTGTTTCTCAGTCAACTTTGATATTCAAATATTTCAGTTAAATCTCAATCGTTATCTTTTGTCTTCATAAAACTTATTCTTTTGTTGTCCTTTTTCTTAATTGTATATTTGTCTCACATTCTCTAACACGTAGTAATACCTTGCATATTAGTGGCTTTATTGCTTTGCTTCAGGTGAAATGATTAACACAAAATGTATTCTGTTCTATTAAAATTAGAAGGTTAGAAAGAAAACTCTCAACGATACAAGAAGAAATTATACATAAATATCAACCGGCTGTATTGCTAAATCATTGGTTAAGAATTAGTTAATGATTGGTTAGTAATTGCTTAATGGATGCCCAGTGTTTTCTTGTATGGAAACGGTTAGAGATATAAATACCATTACCTTCGCACAGCAACAAGCAGCCAAATATAATTTTCATTTGCGGTGCAGATTTTGGTGACCTTCTCTTGCAGATCACCCAACATGTGCATTGAAGTTGATCCCTTGTTTGATTCCACGTAGCTATAATTTTCGATTGTATCTACGTTCTTTGATTCTATTCGAATATTTAAGCTGTTTGTACCTAGTTGAATATGAGCATTTCTCTCTTTTTGATAAATATCTGTCGCTTTGACGATGATCTGCAACAATGACATTCCATGAAAAGATTATTAGCCAAAGTAGATGATTCTTCATTGATAGGCTTATCAGGAAGAATCCTATTCAGAAAAATGGGAAACCGTTTCTGGCATTTTGTGCGCACTTGCTGCACCTTGCTAAACATCACATGTTTACCTCGAGTTGTTTTTCTTATAGCGGATGTAAGAGCTGTGTAACGGTTAGCGACTCTGAAGTAAAAATCTGCAGGCCGTTTTCGAATTTAACCCAAGTGAGTTGCGTTCACTTTTGCAGGCCAGCTTACACAGCCACAAAGTAAATATTTTAGAGGAATATTTGCAACATCTTTAAAAAGTAAATTCTTTATTTTCTGTTTAACTGTCACCAAAATGTTAATCCTATTTACCCACAATGAGATAGATCCGACAAAAGAATAACTCTTCAGAAATTTCATATTGTAAATAAAAGGTGATGCAGTTATCGTTCTTGTGATAGATTTCTGTAGAAATATTTGGGTTTCTTGTATAGATTTCTATAGTCCATGGTCTTTTTGGGGTTAGGGAAGTTCTCATTTGGAATAGAAAAGATCAAAAATGTATCCCTAGCTTTGCAGTGAGTACCCATGCTCAAATGCAAAATAAATAACAGAATTGTCCAACAACCAATATTGCAATATCCAATAAAAAGAGTAAAGTAAAACGGCAAAAAATATCGTAAAGGAAGCAAACAATATATGCAAGACAAATCAAAATTCATATGTCAAAAGTTCCAAAATACTAATTGTGTTTGACACACAAAAGCAAATACGGATATGAGAACGTTGCCTTTTGACTTCAAGACATACAGATCGGGTGAGGTTATTTACCTTAGCATCCACACAAAGCAGGATATGACACAAGGCCTTTATTTACGTGGGGCTATTCCGAGCCCGTAGGCCTGGGAAAAATTTTCCCGTACACCACATATACACGGGGTCGTGCTTGTCTATCTCCCAAGACGTGACTCTACATATGGGTATAGGCTCATCTGAGATCCTCACTGCTCGAAGGCAGTGTTCGATAAGTGAGTCAATCGGCCTGAAACTGCAGATCTAGACTGAGGTTATTTACTTTAGACACATCAAAAGATAGGATGTGACATAAGGCCGTTTTTACGGAGGGTGATTCCGAGCCTGTAGGCTTGTGGAAATTTCCCCGTAGACCCCGGATACACGGGGTCAGGCTTGTCTACCTCCCTAGACGCGACTCTGCCCTTTAGCCTTGTCTCTGTTCCTCTCTGCCCGAAAGCAGAGATCTCGACAACTCAGCCCGAACCGCCTGAAACGGCAAATCTGGACTGAGCCAAATTAAACTGGGAATTGGCCTATTTTATTGACTAAGAAAACAAGACGGCACGAATTTGTGTGCTTCCAACTACAAAAGTGGAAGGGAAAGTATTTTGCAGTGAATCTAAAGCATATTGAAACCATCACTGGATCATTCATTCAGTCATATTCATCATCATTATTATTATTATTATTATTATTATTATTATTATTATTATTATTATTATTATTATTATTCTACTTCATCTTTTTTTATTCAGTGTACTTATAGAACATCAGCAATTATGGCTCCCAAGAACGTTCTGTTCGTTGTAGCTATTAGCAAATAAGTATGTTATTCGTTGTTTTCCCTATCTGTCTTGCCTTCAATAGATACTGTGAGTGCCAGAAACTTCAGGTCTTCTCATGTGCCGTCATTCTGTGCCTTAGAAATTTCAGCAGTTATTCGGATTCTAAGTATAAATATCCATTTTCCTTAAATCTTCCTCACTACTCATGTCGTCAATCCATAGTATTCTCAACATTCTTTTGTAGAAACGTATTTCTGCTGCTTCGAATCTCCTCCACATCTCTGTGAATTTTGTCCAGCATTCACTGTCATATCGGAGGACTTTTATTATATCACAGGTCTGCACCTTTCTTTTTCTGTTTAATGGATTGTTTCTGTTTCTTAATAATTTGCTTATATTTTGGAAGACATCTTTCGCTGTGACACCTGGACTGCGTATTTCCGTCACATATGTCGTCCTCTATTACAATACTTTCTTGATGTGTGAATTTTTGGGTATGCTTTATTTTTGTGCCACCTATATTTTATAGTTGCCATCTTGGGCTTTTCCATTCAGTGAAAATCATATAATCTATCATTTTTTCGTTCGTTTTCCATTATTGCTTTCTCTTGGAGCTCCTGTGGTTTCCTTTCTCCATCTACTTTCAACACTGCGACATCTTCTTATCATATTAGCATATTGATTAATTTAAAAATGATGTGTATTATTGACTTCGAGCAACAATATTTTTTATTCACCCTTTTCAGTGATATTTCCAGTTGTCGAATGTATTTTAACTTTTCACGAATGTATGTATTATTTGGTGATCAATGCGTGTTTGAATTCCACTCAAATTTGTTAAGTGCCAGGTTAACCTACGATCGTGTGTAGTAGTTTTGTAAAGAAGAAATATGAACATTAATGTACCTTTGTGAAATGCAAGAAAATCTCTTCTACCCCCGCAGCTATGAATTAATTCATATCGTTGATTGGTCTCAGTTCAGATTGGTCTTATATCACAATTTCCTCACTGAATGCAATAACACTTTTATAGGTCGTACTTTGCCATAAAATACAAAAGAGTAATAAATGTCATATATGTCGATATCATTTACTTAATATTGAATTCACAGAATTTATTCGAAGTTTACATATTCTCTAAATTCATTTTTTTAATTCAAAGTATTCCTGTGTGACAGAGAGAGAATCTGGGGAACACACACACACACACACACACACACGTATATTTTTTTTTTTATTGAAATTGGAGTAGAGTTGAATAGCAAAATTAGATCAGAACATTTTGTTTACTGATGGAGAAATCTGATCTAGGGCAGAAGTTGTACCCATTGAATGTGGGTCATCAGAAGACAATATAAATGGTCGAAATATTTTTTATCGATTAAAAGTTGAAATAAAGCTGAGTAAGCTAGAAGGAACTTTGGAATTCACATGATTTTGGTTGAAGCAGCCAGAACCAATGATGATCGCGTGCGAAGTAGTAGGGCCGAGAGTCAGTTATAACTAGCCGGGTTATGCTGAAAAAGGTAGACTGGAGAAAATTCTTGAAGAGAGAAGAGAAAAATGGCACGGGCAAGCGTTGGGAGGAGGAACGCCACTATAACTTTAAGCCCTGCACAAAAATCTTTATCCCTTCATCACAAGAGTCATACATAGTTCTGAGACGCTTTAACAACAAATTTATCACATACACTCTCTCTGTCTAGAATCCAGTGTAAGATTTTTTATGTTAAATACTTTTCTTTTCTGTGATCCGTTTCTTTTCTCTACTATTCTTTTCTGTTATATAAAATACATTAACAATTCAACTACTGAATAGTCGTTTGTCCAGCTTTCTGTAGACATTAATTTTTTTAGTGCAGTCGTGTCTATATCTTCAGTCGACGGTGAATGGACGGACATCATTCCTACTTTCAGGATCAAACAAATCACAACGTGGGCATGAAGCAGGATTAAAGCTTAAGTTCGGTTAAGACCGAGTAGACACCTCAACCCAGAGAGTAAGACGCCGGAGTTTGAGTGACTGGAGCGAAATTGTTAGGCCTGGAAAAGAACATCAAAATGAAACTATGTAATATTTCATTTATTTGCAGAAATTTTAAACTGTATAAACTGAAACTATTTCGAGGTAACAATTTATATTATATTATACCAGTTTAAAAAGAAGCCTTTAGAGAATTCCGTTATAATACAGATTTACAATCTTATCTATGTTGAGGACCCAGCGTTTTACTCTATTAAGTCTGATTATTTCGAGAAAGTCAAATTAGCAGCTGGTCTAAAAATGACCGACAATCTGCCGTTAACTGGCGCAAGGAATGTCTAGTGAATTTTATCACTTCAAAACGACTCTCCTATACATTAATAATCTGAAATACGCCTTTCTTTCTTCTGGATTTACAGTTGATGCTAAATTCTAGGAGACTGTCGCTAACTTCTTTGACTAACAGTTTCTGCGGATATGATTTGGAAAGATCATATTGAATCAATTGCTAGTCTGTTTCTCAGAAAGTGTTTTCAGTTTCTTGTCTCATGAGAATCTATATTCCATATATATACGTCTATTATTAATTGTTGCTTTGAATATATATCTAGAGATTCTTTACAAGATCTAAAATGTCCGAAATAGTATTGATCTTGACCA
>OZ038491.1:100966181-101016181 GCA_964036315.1 Acanthosepion esculentum
AATAACATATTTACGATCAAAAAATTAATTTCTGAATTTAAAATACCTTGTTAGAGATTGATGAGACCCCAAAACGAATCGATCAATGAAACAGAACCATTTATTCCTCGGATAAACGCTTAGAATTATCAAAATAAGCTTCTGTTAATAAAGCTATCGTTTTCCTTCGGGCATTTCAGAATGTTATGGACAGAAAACGTAAATAAAGAGAAATGTTTTAAAAATACACACACTATATGTTAACAGACACTAACAGTTTATATTACTATCTACTAAGTGGTAACTGAATGCTAGTTTTGGGATACAAATGAGAAATGAGTGCCAGGGAAATTTAACATTCACAGGACATATCAAAGACGGTAAAAGCAGGAGGAAACGGTGTTGCACGTTCTCAACGTGTTTGACTGAGGAAATGACAATGTCTTGGAAATGGCAACATTATCGATTTTCTTATTAATAATAATCATCGACCTAAAAGATATTGCTACTCAAGTAAGTACTTTATTAACGCACTCGCCATAGATTTGGGATTAAATTGAATAACTGTAACGGTTGGAATTAATTTACCAAGCAGCCATTTGTAGTCGTGTTTCTCTTGTCTCCACTTTGTGTACTTAGGGTTGGATCAATGTGTAGTATCGGGTTCGTGCGGTTAACATGCATTTTATATGTCAAATGCATTTAACATCAAATATAAATGTTTTATCGTGTACACACACACACACACACACACACACACACACACACACACACACACACACACACACACACATATATATATATATATATATATATATATATATATATATATATATATATATATATATATATATATTTATATATACCGGTTGTGGCATCACAATTGTCCAGTTTTTAGATTAAGCTGAAAAGGTATTTTAGAAATGATGAGCGATATCTTCCTGGAATTCTCCGAGGGTCTTATAACACTATTGGACTGTATGAACAATAAGAACGTATTTAGCTCTAAGTTGAAATGATGAACCTTCTTCCTGTTGTGAACACCTTTCTACTGTTCCCGCTTTTTTAAACATTCACCATTCTCTTGCGGGTGTTTGAATGGTCATTGAATATGGGAGCCAGATTATGAAAGTTGTTACTATAGCTGATCACCTGGATGATATTTTCTTCTCAAAATTGCTCAGTTGGGAAGACACAGTAGGGTTGACGCTAAACGATTTTAACCTGCTTTCTTTCTAGCTGAATAGATCATAGCTTTTTAAGTAATTCTTATTACAAGTTGTGACAAAATGGCTAAACGGTTTATATGAAAATCAGTTGATTTAGAGTTTTCTTCTTTTTCGATAATAAAAATTTGGGGACAGTCATCCACAGAGTGTTCGCAACTCATCAGTGTGCCTAGATACATCATTGCATCATGCCGGGAAGTAAAGCCGTCCTATTTGGTATCATTCGTAGACTCTACCCCTAAGCCATTACCGCAGGGCAGGGATGAATCTGAATTTAGTCGTATTTATTTTTACATAAACACGCAATTGGCTGGGAGAATTTGATTCGTCTTAACGAAGAGTCCGGCATCAGCAGCAGTAATAGTCACAGTTTACAAATCCACTTTTCTCCCCCCAGAGCTCAACAGAAATAATTTCATTCGGGAGCATATATATATATATATATATATATATATATATATATATATATATATATATATATATATATATATATATATATATATATATTAATAGAAATCGAAACTTATATCAATATTGGTGTCCTATAACCGAACATATTTTAAATGTATTACGTTCATGCTATTTAAAACCGTCTGTGTGTATAATTAATCTTTGACTCTTACCGTCATCCTTTGTGTGTAGATCGCTAATCCGCTACGAAGCAGTTTTAAAAAAAGCAGAGAAAATCCAGGGAATGAAATAATGATAATGTCTATTGAGATATAGGAGTGGTTCTCAACGATTTTTACGTCAGGGTGCACTTGTAGAATACTGAATCGCTGTGGCGTATTTTAAAATTTTCAAGCAAAAAAAAATAGCCATTAAATTGGAAAATAAAAAAATCTCCCGAAATAAGCATTTATGTTTAATACTTTACAATGTATAGGTGTTAAATAATAGTCTAGCAGGTTATTATTTTTTAGAAATATTTTGAGAATTTTATTTCTACTCTGACTTCCTCATTTTGACCTTTGCGGTCAGATATATGAAAACAAAGGAAATCGTTTTTGATTGCGTAAAACTAGCGTGGGAATGTTAAAGATAGAATGTGATTTCAGGGAGTTAAGTTTTTACATGTCATACAGAGTAGACATGGTTATTTCGTGTCTAAGGTATCTTGCTAAACAACTGGGTGTAATAGGGCGACCCCATTGGTTAGTTAAATATGTACACGCGAGCTGTTATTAAAATAAATCATTTTCCAATCCCTTTTGTTGACTTCTCTTTCATCTTCAGACGTCAAAATCATTTCGACAGCCAGACGCGAGAAGACGACACAGAGAGAAGACACAACGTTATGGAATCAACCCCATCAATCTCCCGAGAATGAGTTTGAGGGTATGCAACATCTTGCTTATTTGACGCAAGTGGCAAAGACCTCTCCAAAGGAGCGGGATTATGCGACATAAAGTGGTCCGAAAGTCTTGTCATCGGCTAACAAGAGTAATGTGAACAATAGAAGAGTAAGTAATAGAGTAATGCAAAGGACATTTCCTGGATACATTTTATTCGCTTTCATTGACGCTGACATACATCGAGAAGGTCTGAATGAACCCAATAATTTCCGTGTATGTGCTTCTGTTAGCAATCTGAAATAGAAAATTATATTATGTATGGAATACAAGACTTTAGGCCCACATTGTATATTTAATTATGCTTCTATAAAGCTGTTCTTGATGTGATTCAGTAAATATTGAAAGTTTTTGCCTTATATGATAAGAATACTCTCATTTCCTCATCCATGTATTTGCATCATTTAATGGTGGCAAATGCAGAACATCCTAATTAACAGAGCATTGATTTGGGAAATTTCAATAATATAATCAATGCTTTACTAGCTATTGAAGCCTATTCTTCTTTAACGGAAATCCAACACTAATCATTAGACAACTCTTTAGGCTTGTTTTATCAGCCACGATCAGCTGATACAGTGAATGATTAGCCAAAGTCAACAGGTGAAACGTCAATCGAATTATGTATGGAAGCCATGCATTTAGTGTCGCTACCTTTTTAAAAAATAAAATGTTCTTAAATATAAGAATAATTCATAAAAATGAGAAACACTGGGCTATAGGAAAATTAAATCGCCAAGATATATTGAGCAAATAAATCGAAATACTATAGAATAAACTTATTTATTTGTTTGGTTTTCATTTTTTTTTTACAATCTGGGGTATCATTTTAGAAAATTGCCAAAGGTGTTTATCACGAAACAGTCTGTATTTGATTTTCAATAAAAACTGTTTTTGTTGGCTTTTATTTGAAGTTGTAACTCTTAATTACATACTGACAGATTTTAATGTAATTTTCAGTACATATTCAGAAATTGATTAATTTATTCCTTAAACATTTCTTTTTATCAAATCTTGCTATAAATATTTGTATAAATCTATTAACCCCGCACTTATTTAATTTCATGAAATTTTGAGAAAATAATTTTTGTAGCGCTCTAAGTTTATATTAGTTATAAAAACATGACAAAGGAGAATTAAAATCCTTACGTCTATTTAGTCAACCAGGCTCTATAGTTACGAAATTCTGCTATATATCCTAAAATAAAAATGCAATAAAACTAAGATATTATTTAATTAAACATATTTTAATTTATTTTATTAAAAAATATGTTATGAAAACTATCAAGTAATTAAATTTATTTGGGTGTATAATGAATTTTTTATTAAATTGATTACATTTTAATTTTAAATTCAATTGTATTAATTTATAAAATGTTTAAATCTTTTAAAAATATGCATTAATTTACCAGGGCCAAGTGTTATTCAAGTGTCTTTTTTACTACCTAAAAAGGTGTATTTATTAATAAGTGGAAAAGATTACTACTA
Source organism: Acanthosepion esculentum (assembly GCA_964036315.1). Lineage (NCBI taxonomy): Eukaryota > Metazoa > Mollusca > Cephalopoda > Sepiida > Sepiidae > Acanthosepion > Acanthosepion esculentum. The sequence continues at coordinate 100,970,230 of OZ038491.1, forward strand.
TTAAGTGACCACCAGTATCTTAAAAAGTTTTTGAAATATTTTTTGTGTATAAACGTTCCGTTTCTTGTAAATACTAACATCAATACACAATAATATAAGAAGGAAGCTAGGTAACTATAGTAAATTTAAAATTTAGCTGTAAATTCCCATAATTCTCTCAACAAGTGTATCCGTTAATAAGACTATAAATACAAAATAGCAGCTTGATGATTGTGAAATTTATCTAAGTATAAAATTATAGGTGATTCTTTACAGAATTTGCTTAATGACATATTAATCCTTTAAATTTAAGTAAAATATAATGTATTCATTAAAAATCATTGTAATATTATATTGAATCAGATTAAAACATAACCAATTCATCAGCACATATATATATATATATATATATATATATATATATATATATATATATATATATATATATATATTAAAGACATTTTTGATATGTTTAACGTTCTTTTTATAGATACAAGTATTTTAAGTAAATGCTCAGGTCATAATAAACAGTATTAAATAACATTTACCGGCCTGAATGTCCGAGAAACTTTCATAGAAAATTTTCGTTCTATGAAAATTCCTCGGACATTCAGGCCGGTAAATGTTATTTAATACTGTTTATTATGAACAGAGCATTTACTTAAAATACTTGTATCTATAAAAAGAACGTTAAATATATCAAAATGTCTTTAATATAATGTCGGATTATGTCCAATTCAAAAATGTATGTATATATATATATATATACATATATATATATATATATATATATATATATATATATATATATATATATATATATATATATATATATGTGTGTGTGTGTGTGTGTGTGTGTGTGTGTGTGTGTTTGTGTGTATGTGTGTATATATATATATGTATATATAATATATATATATTTGTATATATAATATATATATATATATATGTGTGTGTGTGTGTGAAACATTTTTCAGAGGAAACCTGTAGAAAAAGACAATATTTGTACATGTAAAAGACAATTGGAAAACTGCAGTATTAATCAAAAAGCTATAATACTCATAGCATTCCATCCACAACGCTAGAAAAATGCATAAATATATACAACCGAAACAAGAATAATAATATAATCCGTAATGACATGTAAACAGGTATATAAAACTATCGAACAAATATCTCACGTCCACTATCCAAAACAAATTATCCTATCTAAATAATCTTAAAATAGTCACAATCAGTTCCAAAACCAATATGGATATACTCAAATTGTCAAACACTTATATTTCGGAAGCAAACATTTATAAAATAAATTGCCAAAACTGATCCTCCCAATATATTGCAGAAATTTTAAAAAAACGCATCTATGTGCACAAATGGGACCTCACAAAAAACAACTTAACTAATGCACTAGTCATATAGAGAAATAAATTCAACCACAATTTTGATTTTAAAAATGCTACACTCATAAAAAGTACAAAATAACTCAGAAGAAATATCCTCGAGAATGTCGCCATTGAATATTATCCAAATATTAATCCGCGCCCAGGCTTTTCCCCTATTTCAACTTTCCTCACAGAATTACTACTCTCCCAAAAAAACGTACACAACTGTATCAAGAAATCAAAAGAAAATCGTTGAATCCGTACACACAACAAAAACAATTTTTACACACGTGACAGTACTTGAGGTAATATTCAGTTAACAATATGAATATAATAGCGTTTTATAAATTCTTCCAGTTGCTAAGAACATTCTGTTTTCTTATTAATAGTCACTTTGTGTTAATAAATTCATTTCGTTTTTGTTTTGAAAAAGCTCACATTGGACGAAACGCGTCGACTAATATTACAGTATTTTATATATATATATATATATATATATATATATATATATATATATATATATATATATATATTTCTGAGATGAGGTATTATGTACAGTATTTACATTAGTCGGACTATTGTCCTCATCTTTGTCGCCATATTTGTCACAACGTTTCGGCCTTTGTACACTCCGGCCTTCTTCAGGTGGTTGGAATTTCGAACTGAAACCTTTATTTCGATCACTGGGGTAGACTGTTCTAGTTCCACGTGCCATGTTTGATGGATGTCAGTTATCAGTTATCTCCTGCTAATTTTCCCTCTTAAAGTTCTCCACTGCCTTAACTGGCTATTGAACTCACACTCAGTGAGAAACGTTGTGACAAATATGGCGACAAAGATGAGGACAATAGCCCGACTAATGTAAATACTATATATATATATATATATATATATATATATATATATATATATATATATATATATAAACGTTATTTTAATGAATTCTTATATTTAAGTAGACGCTCTATTTACTTTTTTATTTTTTTTATTTTTATTCAACTATTATCCTGAATATTAGATCTTATTAATTAAAAGAGATTCACACACCAACAGGTTTCGAACATGAATGTCTCTTGGAAAAGCGAAAACCATTGCTACATCTGTCGCGATTTAAAAGACTCGGCCACGGAAGTGTCTCGCCGCTACAATTTTTCATATCGTCTGAGTTTTGTATCCAAACTTAAATTAAATGATTAACGCGTTGAGGAAGTGATTGATGACGAATAACTGATGGAACTTCAAGATAACAAATAGGAGAAAAAAGAAACGAAGGTTATATCTAACCATTTCAACCGTAAGATGATGAGAGTGTGTCGCCAATCTAATTTGATGGCTAATTGTACTCATTGAATACTGAAAAATTATGATTATTCGAATCCGTAGATAAAGAATGGCTTGTCTTATCTGTAAATGTCTGTACCGATGGAAATTATGAATGGACATCATGACGGGTACTGTGGGAATACAGGAACCGTCGCGACAGGCAACAATTATTTCTTTTTAGTCTGAGTTGACTTCTTTTATTTTTCGTAATTTTTAAGCGATGCCTTTATTCAATCCATGAAGGTCAATTGTACTTATTCTACATTCCATTAATATTGAGATATTTTCTGTCAGGTAATACACAAAAAATGCGAAATTAATTGATAACCACAAACTGATGGATCTTCAAGATAACAAATGGGAGAAAAAGAAAATATAATTAAAAAGATGGGACAATAAAAGAAAGAGGAATGAGGAAGAAAGTAGATAACGATTCCCATTGCATTATGGTAATTATTTATATTTTCTAATGTAATGTTTTAATTAACTATCCGAAAAATCATATGTTTAGTGGATACTCATATTTGAATAAACGATCCATTTATTTATTATACTGTGTATTTACATGTGTGTTCGAGAAATCTTATTAAAAACAAATATGCGCTCTTCGCTAGGATTCGAACATGCGACCCTCTGAGCTGTGGATGTCGTTAGAAAGAGGCTTTAACCGGCGCAGCAACGGAGTAGATAGCAGCCTCACCGGGTAGCAATGCTGGCGAAGCTTCATAGAAGTAGTACTGACTGCAATATATAAATATATATATATATATATAAATATATATATACATATATAAACATATATATATATATATATACATATATAAACATATATATATATATATACATATATAAACATATATATATATATATACATATATAAACATATATATATATATACATATATAAACATATATATATATATACATATATAAACATATATATATATATATATATATATATATATATATATATATATATATATATATATATATATATATATATATATATATATGAGCGCAATGTAGTTATCTTTAAATGCAGGCACAGACATCGTCTCAAAATGACAAAGTACATCTAATATTTTGGAGGCCTGACCATGGAAACTCCGGAATTTAAAATTATCTTGACTTGAAATAACAGCTGGTCTCTCTCTGTATAGCTTTAATTGCTTATTTTATACTGTATATGAATACAGATATTTGTATAAGGGCATATGTGTTGATATGTGTGCATAGAATGTTGAAATTTGTAAGTGATTATATGGTATTTATAAATATATATATATGTACATATATACAAGTATATATGTTTCAGTGTGTTATGACGGATTTAATATACCATTTCATCATTATGACTACACCGTTATTCCTCTCATTGATATTATTATCATTATTAATATTATTATATTATTATTACGATATTATAAAAATATTATTATTAACATTAGATTTAAAATATGATTAACATTAGTTGTAAAACATGTTTCATTTCGAAAGGATTTTCAATGTTAGATTTTTCATAACTTTAAAATATGATTTTAAGATTTAAAATTTAAATTTGAAATTTTAGACTTTCATGAATTTTTTTTCCTCCTTAGTTGTTATTAATAATATTAATATTTTTTGTTTAACTTATATTCATATTACATTTATTCCTATTTAAACTTATTGATAATTTTTAATTTTTTATATTTTAAATTAATGTCAAACGTTAATTTTCGATTCTATAAAGTATATGGTACAAGCTTTAGATTCACCAAAGTCAACGTCAGGGTAGGTAGAAAGAATTCTTGTGTGCCCTAAAAAAAGTGAATGTTTTGAAGTATTACTAAAGAAAAAGATTTTAACCTGCGTCCTTGTGGGAAAAGAGAAATCATCGTCAGTGCCGACGTATCTTAAACCCATATTATTTAATAACAATTTTAGAATGTTCAGGCCAGGAGAAGAAAATATACAAATATACTTATTAATAAATAAATGGAGTATGTATTGAAATATGTGTATCCACTAAAATGACATTTAAAATGATATCTATCTATCTATCTATCTATCTATCTATCTATCTATCTATATATATATATATATATATATATATATATATATATATATATATATATATGTATAATTGTGTGTTTGACCACCGTCATGTTTTTTTTAATTAATTTTTCTTGGGTTTTATAATTTTCTCCTTTTCTGGACGTAAAACATGAAAGAAGATAATTATAGGCGCAAAAAGTCTCTTTGCTGGAGGAAAACATCATCCATGCCATATATATATATATATATATATATATATATATATATATATATATATTGGTATATATACATATAATAGTACATTAAAATTTACAGTTAATTTTTAAAAAATAATCTGCTCTCCATCTGTTAAAAAAATATTTGTCTCATAATATGTCACGTGTTCTCATGCGACCAGAAGTAGTTGGATATATATGCAGGGACCTACTTAAAAACAGACGATTCAACGAGTAAAGAAAAGCCAAATAGTTTTGGTATGATCGAGCGAGTCGTGATTGAAGCCAAAGGGGAATTGTAGGATATCTGAGATAATTTATCGGAAGACGGTTCGTGATTCTCCGCATGTCCACACATCAGCAACATCTGCGCGCAGAATGCTACTTCCTGTGAGTTGTCATAAGAATATGGGTGACTGGGAAACTGACATTTCTTTTTCTGTTTCTCAACCAAAAATAATAATGAGTAGCTTTTAAAGGCTGCAGGCAGACAGGCGTAGCCTACTTTTAGAGCGTTTAACACTGTGTCTTTGCATACATCAAAGTTGAAAAATGTCTGTGTGACGATTAGTTGTGAACCATTTATATGATTTGCCCATAATAATAGAACCGCTTGCATTGTTGTTGTTAACACGTTTCTGATTTTCTTTGTATTGGAAATCTTCTTTTTTCTTCTTTTTATTACTCACCTTATTTTTCTTCTTCTTATATATTTCTTCTTCTATATTTTATTTTTCATCCTTCCTCTGATTATTCTTCAGTTGCATTTTCTTTTCACCTTCTTCCTCTTCTTAGGTTCCACATCTTTTTCACATTTTAATTCTTCCTCTTCTTCTCCTTATTCTTCTTTTTTCATTCTTCTTCTTCTTTTTCTTCTTCGGTTTCCTCTTCTTTTATTATTCTCCTTCTGTTTCCTTTTCTCATTCTTCGTCTTGTTCTTCTTCTTTCCTTCTTCTTCTTTTTCACATTATTTTTCTTGTTCTTTTCGTTATGGTTGTAGTTGTTTTTTGTTGTTCTTCTACTTCTTCTGTTTCATCTTTTTTCTGTTTCGTCTACTTTTTCTCATTCTACTTCTTCCTATTCTGTTTCCTCTTCTTTGTCTTATTCTTCTTTTGTTGTTGTTATTGTTGTGGTTCTTCTTCTTTTTCTTTTTCTTCTTTATTTCTTTTCTTCTTCTTCTTTTCTTCTCCTTCTTCTTCTTCTTCTTCTTCTTCTTCTTTTTCTTCTTTATTTCTTTTCTTCTTCTTCTTTTCTTCTCCTTCTTCTTCTTCTTCTTCTTCTTCTTCTTCTTCTTCTTCTTCTTCTTCTTCTTCTTCTTCTTCTTCTTCTTCTTCTTCTTCTTCTTCTATATGTCCTGTTCTTTAAGACGAAGGCAACCATATCTTCTTTCAAACGTTTATCACTTATAGCGCTTAGGTACATTTGTCTCTTTTATCGTGTCCATAAATAAAATCATAAATTTAAAAAATATACTGTCACTGTGTCGTGTCCATTAAAAAAATATTATTAAAACATTTCTTATATCAATAATTCACTCATTCTAAATCAGTGAGTATCGACCCCACTCTACACAGAAATATATGGCACTTTTACTTTCGAAGAATCCGTCAACACGGACAAGCCGTAAACACGTACGCCAACCAAAATTTCATCTCCCTTTTCAGGTCATAATGATAACATTTATCTCTCAGCTCATAGGAAAATCTGAGGTACGACAATTCCATATAACTCTTGTAATTTCCAACTAAAATACCTGGCCACTCATTACACACATTTCTAAAAGAATCTTACGTGAAAGACACATTACATATTCTCATTCTTTTCTTGAATTCCTATCTATATTTGATGTATGTTTGACTCCAATATCACAATTGTACTCAGATATTATTGTCTCTCGTGTTTCCAATACCAAATATAAGCATTCTATTGCTGTATATATAAATGCAAGATGTTTTATACTTATTTATAACTCCCCTATATTTTCCCATCTTTCCACCCACTGTTCCGCCATCTTTTTACATAAAACTGTCAAACAGGAGGCCTCAGGCTACCACTTTTTCTTTTGAAATATAAGTATCAAATTCTCTCAAATTTTCATACTTATGTATACACATGTTTTACTTGCTTACAGATTGACTTTAAAAGCACATGTCTTCCTCCTTATGTATCCGAGGAATTTATGAATGGAAAAGAAGTTCTAGACTTGGCGACAAGTTTTCATCATTTTTCAGTTGAAATGACAAAATTTAACCGTAATTTCAATGCTTATAGGTTTTTCTTTCGTCCTCTTCCGATCCAGTCATCTTTAGTCATCAAAAATGTTAATGCAATTGCAAGCGTTATCTTCTTTCTTCTTCATTCTTCTTTCATTTATTGTCCCATCTTGTTTATATTTTCTTCTTTTCCGAAATGTTACCTCACGGTTCCGTCAGTTTGTTGGTTATCAATTAATTTCGAATCTGTTGAGTATTACCTGACAAGAAATATCTCCATAAGCATGGAATGTAGAATAAGTACATTTGACCTTCATGAATTGAATAAAGGCCTCGCTTAAAAATTACGAAAAATAGAAGAAAGCCAAAAAGGAAAAATTCTTGCCTGTCGCACCATTGTCTCTATTTCCACAGCACACGTCATGCTGACCCCCATTCATTATTTCCATCGGTACAGAAATTTACAGATAAGACGCCCTTTCTTTATCTACGGATTCGAATCATCATATTTTTTCAGTATTCAATGAATTCACTTAAACTTCAAATTAGATTGGAGAAAGGTTTCATCATCTTGCAGTTGAAATGGCTTGATATAACCTTCATTTCTTTTTTCTCCTATTTGTTATCTTGACGTTACATCAGTTCGTCGTTATCAATCACTTCTTCAAGACGTTAATCATTTAATAGAATCCTCCTTAGAAACTTCACTGAATCCTACAATTTTCAATTTTTAAAAAAAATCAATTGCACTCCATGCAAGTCAGTAAAGCCAGTATGACACAAAGTGTTACTTGTTGTGGGAGAATTAGAAACATAAGCACATTACTAATGAACGGGAAGAAAAACGAATAATCAGAACGACAGGACATAGCGATTGCCATTGCAGTTAAATCTTTTAAGAATAAATTTGGCTGGAAAGCATGCATCTGGAAGGGAGTTCTAACAGCGACAAATGCGATAAAATAGAATTGTAGCATAATGTTTACAGTTACTTTTAGACAGCTCAACTTTTTAAAAAATTCATCCCAGGAAAGGCGTAAGAGCCTCTAGTACGCAAGGGGCTACAGAAAGGTAAGGACGGGGGGTGTTCTACTGAGGAAAGGATAAAAAGAGGAACGGAAGGGATAAAAAGAGAAACGGAGGAGGATAAAAGGAAGAACTGGGATATAGCTCAGAAGATGATGTCGATTGATATTACATTTAATTTTTTGAAGATTATAGTTATCAGGGAAGCAAGTAAATGGAAGAGTGGTCCACTGTCGGGAAGTGCGAGAGAAGATGTTGTAGGAGAAGAGGCGTTTTCTTTTAACCGTTTCGACAATAAAATGACGGGGCGGAGATGACAACCTACTAGCATGCTTAAATTCATGCAACAGAAGCACGAAGGAAAATATCTCGTCAGAGCAGACGCCATGAAAATATATATAGATAAGACAGAGGGAAGCCACATTAGTTCGGACTGTAACTGAAACGCCAAGTCAGGGCCGATATCACGACCCTAGTCTAGTAAATACGCTTACATTTAAAATAACTATGTAACATAGTGAAGCGCTGAACCTAAGGATTACTATGAAAGTATTTACGGAAATGATACGGAGAGGCAAACTTACGGCAGCGAGAAAGTGACTGAAGTCGAGACGTCAGATCAGGCCCACTGATGCTGGATTTTATCAATGTAAATTACAGGAGCAGGCGGACCATATGTGGCTGAAATATCCTACATATCGACGAGTGGTCGACTTACAGATATATAAGATAGAATTTGGAGAGGAAAATCGTCTCGCACGACGCCATGAACCAACATTCTTAGCAGCTGATTTTGCAATGGTTTCAGGAAATAGTTAGCGCAAGAAGTCATTGTGATTGAGGGTAGGGAAGGGTCTCTCAGATGATTATGTTTCGTTTTGGAGGCTTTAAAATTAACAGGCCATCTTTTGCCCCAGTTAACAACAGACTTGATAATGAAAGTGTTATTCATAATCATTCTTTCTCGTCCTTCGAATTTCCACTCCGTACCATTCCTTATATGTTCATATCACACATATAATTAATTTTAAATCGTTAACAATAATCTTCAATTTGAGTGACACTTGAGCATTATAATGAGTGAAGTTTTACCATATAATGATGATTTCGTTTAACTGCATATCAATCACGATGGATTATTTAATGCCGATATCTAAATATTTAGATCGCAAATTTATGCTTTCAACTACATATATTTTATATATTATTTTATACTTTCAGAATAAATGTATATTTTTAGATATATATTTTGTAAATGATAAAATGTATTGTTGGTAATTTTTTAGTAAGGTAGTTGAGTTAATTTCACTGCAAATATGTATTGCAGGTAATTTTAGTATAAAATGTACTGTTTATCAGTATCTGACCATAGGTTGGATCCTAGCAGGGGCTACTACCCCACGTGAGGTTCGACCTGAGAACAGCAGAAGTTGGGGTGGTTCAATGCTCCACACAACCTCCAAACTTCCATTTAAGAGTTCTTGCTGCCGGGTGTATTTTATCGTCTTACACAGGGTAGTACAATAGGAAAAAAATATTAAATAAACTACGTATAATGTGTGCGAAATAAAAATGTTAGATCTCCGTCCAAAAAATGCGCGACGTTCAATAATATCTTCATACCGTTTATTTGTTCCGAGACATACCGTTATTTTATATGACAAACGTGTGGAAATAATATTTTTCCAAAATATATAATCAAATTTTCCCATTCTCTTATGGATTGATTTTAGATGCACATGCATTAGATCTAAATGATGAATCAAATGAATCTCCCAACTGTTTAACAATATTTTAATAGTTTTCCCAATGTTTATCAATATTTATTCACGGTGATTTTATTTGTGAATCAGCAAGGAACGAACATTACTATTCATTCGTACCATTTCGAGATTAGCTTGTGAACCGTTTATCCTTGGCGAGGAAAATTACGAATTTAAGGCTGATAGATTTATATGGAATTTGAAATGAGTTGCATTCAAAGTAGTGTAATTTATAATATTTTACGAGTAGAACATATCACTCATCATCATTTCATAGCAAGGTTCCTATTAAGATCATTATATTAATCAAATGATCTATATATATATTCGGTAATCTTTATAACCGATAACGGATATTAATTAGCAATATTAAGATGAGTGTATTTAATGAAATACGAAGAATTCCTATAAATATACGGACAGAGGTTCCACTTGTTCTACATGCAAATATGTATGTTTAAAGTTTATTCGTCTAAAGAAATTCATCTCCTTTGTCGAACACCCTTAACACGTCGAATTTAAAACGGAGAGAAATTGTGAAAAATTGACTTTTAAGAATTCGTTTGACCTTCAAATGAGGAAAGCAAGTTACATTTTCTTACAAATCTAAAGCAAGAAACGTTAATTTTTTTCATATGAGATGTCTGTCGATGTAAATAACTTCTATATACATTGTGCAAGAGGGGCTTTAACCAAACTCCTTGAAATTACACGATTCTGACCTTACCAAAAGCAGAAAAGTGTATGCAAACATTTCCATGGGTAAAATAATTTGTGTTTTCGCAAAGGCAGAGAAAGAATAGGTAAAGGTCAAATCTTTTTCTCATATAATGTGCGTCACTCCCATACAGAAGTCTGTTTGATTTATGCAAACACTAGACACTAACAATCACGAAGGCAAAAAGGCAAGAACGAAAACTGCTTTATACATACATGCATATATATATATATATATATATATATATATATATATATATATATATATATTTATGTATGTATATATATATATGTATATATACATACATATACATATATATATATACATATATATATATATATATGTGTATATATACATACATATACATATATATATGTGTGTGTGTGTGTGTGTGTGTGTGTGTGTGTGTGTGTGTGTAATACTATGTAAAACTGTGAGTACGTGATAGTCTAATTTATGACTGTAAGTATATTTATATGCGTGTTACGAGTTTCTCTGGAGCTAATAGAAGATGGGAAAAAGATTGATGAATTTACAAAGCATTTCATGATCGAATCGTAAATGTAATTTTACAGTTTTCTCAAAAGGCGCAGTTGTTGATCAATATACAGAATAAGGCTAGTGAGAATGAATTATTTCCAGGCGTTTGGAAGAATTGATTTTATTATACTATTACCAATACGAGGTCCAAGAGCCACTCAACGTAGACGGCTAATTTGTTCTGTTGTATGAGCATGAGAAAAACTAAGGAGTGAAGACTATGGGTCTATGCAAGATGCATCACATGACCCTAGGCTTGAAGCGGCCAAAATTGTAACAATTGAAAAACCATCCTACCATATGTCTTCTCCAGAAGTTAGCAAATCTTGGGAATAAATTATCCAAATGGAACTTACTATTTATATACGAATGTTATGAGAATCATTCCACGCGTAAGTGGTACGACAGGTCCTAGTTGTAAATGGCAAGTTGGTTGGCTCATTGTTTCTGTTTAGAGGCATATAAACACCTCTAGGGGTTATTTAATGCCGAAATCTAAATATTTTAACATTATTATTATTTTTGAGATAATAATTGTTTTGGTGATACAATTCTTACTAATTAACCCATAGCTAGGCAATAAGACGTGGGTACATACCTTTCTGTTGTGTAGGATCCACCTAATCTGCATAGGTGACTACCAACTATATAAATAATGGTTGATACCGGAGGACGAGGGAAAAGGAATCACGAGACCCAACGGCCGTCTTGTTATTCCTTTTCTCTTTGTTGTAGACCGCAGACCGACTGCACGTTTGCCCGAATTCTGTTTGACTGCTGACAGACTGCTCGTTTGCCCGAATTCTGTGTTGCATTGTTTTTGGTTAAGTTTGCTTTTTATTATTTCCATTTGACTGTTTCAGGAAAAAAAAGAAAAAAAAGGAAAAAAAAAAAAGAAAAAAAAGTCCTTTTGATTTTTGCTTCTCTCCATTTTTTTTTTACCCCCCCCTCTTTTAATTTCTGTTATTTTTTCTTTTTATTTCAGTTTTCCAATTTTCCCCCTTTAATTTTTGTTTCCTTTTAATTTTCTTTTTACCCCCGGTAATTCTTTGTTTTTTATTTTTTACCCCTTTTTAATTTGCAGGCTTTCTCTTTTTATTCTAGTTTCCCGTTTTAATTTCCTTCCAACCTTTAATTTTTGTTTTTCATTTCCACGCTTTTTCTTTTTAGCCTCCGTTAAAATTTTCATTTTCCTTTAATTTCTGATTTTCGCGTTTATTAATTTTAATTTCTGTTTTCTTTCCTAACCTTACGTTTTTCCGTGTTTTTCGTTTTATAATTTGTTTGTACTAATTTCGTTTTGTAATCCTTGTATTGTATAATTTATTTGTTTATTTTTCCTTTGTTTATCGGTTCGACTCGCTTTTCTGTGGGTCGGCCATTTTGAATTTTTGTTTCTAGCTTTGGTTGTCGTCGAAAGTTACGTATTTTCTTTTGTTTATTCTTTTCGACTAGTGTCGGCCATTTTGTTTTTTTTGTTAATAGCCCCGGCTATTTGCCGAAGTTTATTATTGTCTTTGTTTACCTTGTTTTGAACCGTTTTCTTTGTATTATTTAATTTTCCTCCTTGTGTTTTTTATTTTCGCCTTTAGGTGATATTTGTTTAAGTTTTTTACGTGTTATTTTTGTTGTGTTTGTAATTGTTTAATTTAGCTGTCTAGTCTCGCTTCTTAAAGTCGGCCATCTTTTATTTTATTTTTTTTAACTAGCTTCGGCTAGAGTTTAATCTTAGTTTTTCTTATCTATCTTTTCTTTGAACTTTTTTGTCTAAATTCCCCCCCCCCTTTTTATTTTTTTTTTTTTGCGCCTTTTGGCGTTATTCGTTCTTTTTTGTTTCGCCTTTAGGCGAAATTTAGTAAATATCCCTCCCCCTATTCCTCCACTCCCGACCCTCCCCCTTACTTCATTATGGAGAAGAAGGAAAAAAAAGCCCCTTCTTTTCTGATCACAAAGAAAAAGACTTCGACCCTGGCTACCATCAAAAAATCGGTTAGGAAGCACCTTTTTAACCCGAAAAAAGACCCCCCAGACAAAGATAATCCCAATGAATATCCTGCCCTGCCACGAACCCCTACTAATGAGGAGATTGTGGACGTCCTGAAGAAGGCGGCCAAAGCCAGGATAGCTAATGAAATCCTGGAAAAGGAAAAAAACAATGAAAAGCCGAAAGTTAGTACCGAGGTCGGGGATTCGCCCTCTTGTTGGAAGTCCCCTCCGAATTGTATTATCGACATCGCGGAGTTCCTGGAGCGTGCCAAGAGTTACGCTCACCTCGTGGTGAAAGACGGGCTCTTGGAGGATCCAGTGGAACTGAAGAGAGTCGAAAAAAGAATAGTGTCTGTTTTTGTCGTCGACAAGCGTTCGCGCAAAATTTGTCGTTCGACTAAAGACACAGTGTTTAAAGCACTGGAGTCCCTGGGGTTCAAACCCCTAAGAATTGTCAAAGGCAAGGGTTTCTTCATGTGGGACGTGCTGCTGCCCACTGCAGAAGACTGCGTGAGAGCCACCCGGAGAGAATTAATCACCAAAGATCTCATCCTCCGAACAGAGTACGAGGGTCGGCGAAGGACCAGGGTGGCAGTGTACGAGGTCCCTCCTCAGGTTATCGGGGAACACCTCGCGGCTTTCCTGGCCCAATACGGGGAAATATTGGCCGCTTCCTGCGATAGCCTGACCGGGGGATGGAGCTTTGATATGATGCTCGATCGTAAGGCCTTCAGCTCCGTCCCCAACTGGATTGACGTCGGTGACCTGAAGCTGCCGGTCATCGTGACCGGTCGTAAACCAGCCTGCTGGAAGTGTGGAGTGACTGGTCATCTCTCCTCTTCCTGCCCAGAGAAGAAGGCCTCTGGAACTCAGGTCACAAAAGACCAAACTCCCCCTCTGACCGAGTCTGCAAAATCCGCCGCGCCTGTAATGGGCATGCCAGCTGCCGGGACCGGAGAGGTTGTTCCCCCGGTTGGGTCACCATCCAAGCCCCCATCCCCCGAAGAGCCCTCTTCCGCCGCTCCTGTGGCTAAGAAGGGGGAAGAAGGGGAATGGCAGGTAGTTGGCAGGGTCAGAGGGAAGCGTCAGCCAGCGGGTCCTCAGTTCCCTGAAGCCTCGGGGACTAAAGACACACACAGTCCCACTCCCTCTATCAACAGCAAGGGCGACGCCCCGACCTCCACTCTTTCAATTGAAGAGCAGAGGCTAAAATACGAGCCGAGCCACGAAAAAGCGGAGAAACTAAAAAAACTCAAAAAACATCTGGACGACCAAAAAAAAACCACAAAATCTCCTCCAAAAAAAAACATCCCCTTACAGTCACCTAAATTAATTTCCCCCATCAAATCTCCCCCGAAGAAGAAGGCCACCCTTTGTGTATCCTCCATCCCCATGCCTCCCACTTCAACCCCTCTCTCCAGAGTGAAGCCTTCTCCTGCTATGCCGTCCACCTCCCATGCCCAATCCCAAATCCCGCTCAGTAGAGATCCCAGTCCCTTTAGACAACCCTGCACTCCTTGCCACACTCCCAGTCCTTCTCCCACTAAAACCTCTCAGATGTTACCACCGGTCACCAAAAGGCCCCGAAGCCCCACTCAAGATCCCGGCGAAAAGAAAAAAAAACCAAAGGGCATTTTCAATCATGGATTGGACATTTGTAAGATCTCCCCTAGGCAGGCGGAAAAAGCTAGGGATTATGGGAACCGTATCCCTAATCTAAAGTTCCTCCTGTCCATCAAACAGTTCAGCGACAAAGACATCGACAACCCGTTGAACTTCCCAGATGCCCAGCGGGTTTTAACCGTGGTGGGAGTAGACACGGGAGCAAAACAGATTTGGGCCATGTTGGACGAGGCCATATCCTCGTTCAACATGAGCCCGCCCATTGCTATCATTCAGAGCGACAAGCTCCGGAAAATGAACTCTTTTTGCGCAGGGAGGGTCCCAATTTTTGTTCACCCCTCCCTCTATAGGGCTCTTAAACTCACTTTCCCGTGGGATATCGGCGGGATCTCCCAGGACGGTAACATCAACACTGAGATGGGCCATGGGTCTATGGGAGATGCTGTCGGTATCCTCACCCCGGCCATGTTCAAAACAGGTAAGCAACCCTAATCAGTTTTCACTATGGCTCTCTGGTTGGCTACTTTAAATGTCCGGGGCCTGAGGTCGGAGTCTCGCAGGGCGAGGCTCTCTCGCGACCTTCAGCGCCTCGGGGTTAATATCTGTTGTGTGCAAGAGACCCGGTTTTCTTCTCATGATCGTGAGGATGTGCTGTCTAAGGGGTTCGCCCTTTATTCAGCATGTTTTGATGGTCGTTCGAGGGGTGTCTCTTGGCTAGTGAGCAGGTCTTTAGACGCTGCATGTACTCTTGTTTTCGCAGATCCGGCGGGCAGGCTTTGTGTGCTGGACGTTACCATAAAAGGTAAGGCTTTACGTCTCATCGGCGTTTATGCGCCTAATACCCATGCTGAGCGACCTGGTCTGTTTCGGCAGATCGAGCCGTTTTTGACGACATCTCGTCGGGTAGTTTTAGCGGGCGATTGGAATGCCGTCCTTGAGCCCGATATAGATCGTATAGGGAAAAAACGGGGTACTAACAATCCTGATGTGAAACCATTTCGGGACTTTATCGGCGGGTTTGATCTCGTCGATAAGTACCGGAATGAGCATCCTCGGGAGGTAGCATGGACTTGGACTAATAGTGGCAACTCGGCTCCTGGGACGCTTGCGAGCTACCTCGACCGGGTCTTAGTTAAGAGAGTCGATGTAGGGCTCTTAGGGTGTCCAAGTTTCCATTACATAGTTTATTCGGATCATAGGCTTGTCCGGGTCCGGGTAAACTTAGATAAGCCTAAGGTTAGGTTGGCTGGTTACTGGAAATTCAACTGTTCACTGTTTGGTGAGCAGGGATTTCGGGACCAGCTGGTACTAATGATACAACGGGAATTGTCGGGAGCGGTTTTCGGGAACGCCTGGTGGGGTAAACTTAAATCCAAAATTAGAACGTTTGCTGCCGATTTTAGTCGTCGACTCAATCGAGATAGATTAGCGGCGCAAACTGCTTTAGAAGAAAAAGTTGATCGGGCCGTGAAATCCCGTGTTAGTGGGGATGTAGCCTTAGCTAAGGCAGAGTTGGCCTCCTTGCTTATCAAGAAGGATCAAGCTCTGGTAGTTAGGGCTAGGTTAAAAAGAATGTCCTCTGAGGCGACGAATATGGCCGCTGAATTGCGTGCAGAGGAGAGTAGGAGTGCGTCTCGACGACATATCGCGTGCGTCACATTACCGGATAATCGGACCGTGACTACAAACGCGGGCATATGTGAGGTCTTTCGTGATTACTTTCAGGATCTTTTCACCAGGGAGCCCGGTCTGAGCTCTGCTCAGTTCGACTCCTATTTAGCCGACTTTCCCTGCCTCGAGGCAGCTGAAGCGGCTGGGTGCGAGGGTCCCATAACAGAGTCCGAGATCTGGGATGCGCTGAAGCAGGTTGGCCTGGATAAGTCTCCGGGACTCGATGGTCTTCCCTACGAAGTGTACTTGAGGCTGTCGCCCGTTTTTGTTCCTTTGCTGGAGCTGATTTTCAACCACTGGATGAAGCAGGGGTCTATACCCCAACGCTTCACCAGGGGTGTGATCAAGTTGCTGCGTAAGGACAAGAACGGTGGGGATGGGTTAGGGAACTTTCGCCCTTTAACAATGTTAAACACGGAGTTAAAGATTTTGGCGAAGATCTTAGCCAACCGTTTGCAGCTTGTCCTGTCTAGTCTGATTGGTCCCGAGCAGACTTGTGCTGTGAAGGGCAGGACTATTCAGGATAACCTGCATATGGTACGCTTGATCTTAGAACAAGTCGACGGTGAAGCCGCGCTGATCAATTTAGATCAGTCCAAGGCCTTCGATAGGGTTGACCATCGTTTTCTGGAGGCTGTCCTTTCGGCGGCCGGTTTCGGAGCCGACTTTCGCTCCTGGATCCGACTCTTGTATGCGACCCCCGGTGCGCTGGTGGAAGTGAATGGAGTAAGATCGAAGCCTTTCGTATTGTCTCGCTCTATTCGTCAGGGTTGTCCGCTCTCGCCTTTGCTGTACGTTCTTGCGTTGGAACCGTTCCTTCGCAAGTTAAAGGCGAATCCGGTCCTGCGTGGAATATCTCTGCCTGGGGCCACCACCTCAGCAAGGTATTCTGCCTATGCTGACGACGTTTCGGTTCTTGTGTCGAGCAGAGCCGAGATTGACGAAGTCAGCAAAGTGGTCAATGGTTATGAGATGGTGACAGGGGCCAAGATCAATCGCGATAAGTCTGTGGGCTTGCGATTGGGTGCGTGGAAGGGAGTTTCTCTTCCCGGACCTTTCCTCTGGACGGATGGGCCGATCAAGATACTCGGCGTCTGGTTCGGCCCGGATCTCCAGTTGGAAATGAATTGGTCGGAGGTACGAGGGAAGGCCGAGATCGCGGTTGGTCTGTGGTCTCGGAGGAGGCTTTCCCTGAAGGGAAGGGCGGAAGTATGTGTTTCTCACATATATCCTATTCTCGTGTACCGACTCTCTGTACTTCCACTTCCGTTTACCGCACTAAGTTTATTAGTAAGGCTCTTGTTCTCTTTCTTGTGGAGAGGCAAGGCCGCTATGGTATCTCGCAAGATCTGTTGCCTTCATACCGCTGAGGGCGGCCTGGGAATGCCAAGCATTGAGATTCGTCAACATATGCTTCGCATTGCATTCCTGGACCGATTGTGTCGCGAACCGGACGAGGTGGGAGCCTTCTGGAAGGAAGATGCCCGGAAAAATTTCCCGTCCCTGAGAAGTGTGCACTCGTGCGAGGGGGAGGCCCGCCGTAGACCCCGAGCCGAAAGCTCCTTCTATCACGAATGTCGTCGCGCTCTGAAATGCCTCTTACGGGCGTCGGAAGGCCTCTCCAACGTCCAGGCGTTGTCTCGTAGGGCATTGTATCAAGTGTTAGTTCGGGGGTCCGTTCAAGATGCTCTGATTAGCGAGCTCGGTCTTACGAAGCAGCAGGCTCGCTCAATATGGCCTTGGGCGACAGGGTTGAAATGCCTCACTAACGACGAGGCATCACTCACCTGGCAGGTGATTCGTGGAGCCCTCTGGGTCGGCAAAAGACTTTGTGCAGCGGGCTTGGAGAATTCTCCAAACTGCCGCCGCTGTGTTGGGGAAGTCGAGACCATTGGTCACGCCTTCTTTCAGTGCAGAGTGGTAGTGCCGTTGTGCAAGTTTGTTGAAGGTCTCATGGTTCGCGTCTTGCGGAGAAAGACCTTTGTCCTGGATGTCGTTTCTGTTTGCAGCAATGTGGTACCGCAGATGTCGAGGGCTGAGAATTATGTGTTCTGTTGCTTACTAGGCGTTATGAGAGTCGTGATTTGGACGACGCGTCAGAAGGAATTCTATGGTGGCGAGAAGTTTGCTTCTTCCGAACTGATCTTGTTCTTTAGGCATCTGCTTAAAGTCAAGATTAGGACGGAAAGGCGGCGACTCACATCATCTGAATTTGGCGAAAGGTGGGTGACTCTTGCGCGTTTGTGCCGTGTGAAAGGGGCTGACCTTGAGTGGCATTTTGATGCCGGTTAGGCATAGGATATTGTTTACCTGGGTTGAACTTGGGCAACCCATCCATGCTTAGGCTAGATTAGGGTTTTTGGTGTTTTATTTTTAGTTTCTTAGGATTATGTAAACTTAGCTAAGGTATGTTTGCTCATTGGCCCCTTTTTTTTCTGTCCCCTTTTCTTTTCCTTTAGTTTAACTCCCCATCCCTCCCCTCTTTAGGTGCTCAGTGATTTCAGTTCTCTGGATGATGCGGGACGCCTTTCGTTTTCGTGTGTGTGATCCTTTTTCGTATGTTTGTGTGTGAATCAGTGCGTGTTTGTGTGAATGGTTGGGATGGATAAATGTGTATTTTAGATTGTCAAAGTCCCGTGTCGATTTCGCCCAGTTAATTGATTTTACTGGCACAATTAGGATTTGTGGGGGGGGTTTTAATTACTAACATGATTTTGTTTAGTTTTCTTGTACATATTTGTATGCATATTGTATATAGTCATTGGGGATTATTTTATTTAATTTTTATGCCCGCCCCCCAACAGACTTTATTGTACATATGGGGTTATTTAGGATTTTCATAGAGACATTGAGGTATTTTGGTGGTTGTAGAACGAATGGTATGTATGAATGTGGTGTTTTGGTGAAAGGAATATTGTTTTGTATGCTTGGGTCAGTGCGTGCGACTAGCTAAGTTTAATTTTAAGACAAGCGATGACCTTCCTTTCCCAATCCCCATTTTTGGCTTTGTGCCACATTTACCGTGTTTTGTATACGGTAATAAATATTATCACGAGACCCAACGGCCGTCTTGTTATTCCTTTTCTCTTTGTTGTAGACCGCAGACCGACTGCACGTTTGCCCGAATTCTGTTTGACTGCTGACAGACTGCTCGTTTGCCCGAATTCTGTGTTGCATTGTTTTTGGTTAAGTTTGCTTTTTATTATTTCCATTTGACTGTTTCAGGAAAAAAAAGAAAAAAAAGGAAAAAAAAAAAAGAAAAAAAAAAAAGAAAAAAAAGTCCTTTTGATTTTTGCTTCTCTCCATTTTTTTTTTACCCCCCCCTCTTTTAATTTCTGTTATTTTTTCTTTTTATTTCAGTTTTCCAATTTTCCCCCTTTAATTTTTGTTTCCTTTTAATTTTCTTTTTACCCCCGGTAATTCTTTGTTTTTTATTTTTTACCCCTTTTTAATTTGCAGGCTTTCTCTTTTTATTCTAGTTTCCCGTTTTAATTTCCTTCCAACCTTTAATTTTTGTTTTTCATTTCCACGCTTTTTCTTTTTAGCCTCCGTTAAAATTTTCATTTTCCTTTAATTTCTGATTTTCGCGTTTATTAATTTTAATTTCTGTTTTTTTTCCTAACCTAACGTTTTTCCGTGTTTTTCGTTTTATAATTTGTTTGTATTAATTTCGTTTTGAAATCCTTGTATTGTATAATTTATTTGTTTATTTTTCCTTTGTTTATCGGTTCGACTCGCTTTTCTGTGGGTCGGCCATTTTGAATTTTTGTTTCTAGCTTTGGTTGTCGTCGAAAGCTACGTATTTTCTTTTGTTTATTCTTTTCGACTAGTGTCGGCCATTTTGTTTTTTTTGTTAATAGCTCCGGCTATTTGCCGAAGTTTATTATTGTCTTTGTTTACCTTGTTTTGAACCGTTTTCTTTGTATTATTTAATTTTCCTCCTTGTGTTTTTTATTTTCGCCTTTAGGTGATATTTGTTTAAGTTTTTTACGTGTTATTTTTGTTGTGTTTGTAATTGTTTAATTTAGCTGTCTAGTCTCGCTTCTTAAAGTCGGCCATCTTTTATTTTATTTTTAACTAGCTTCGGCTAGAGTTTAAATCTTATTTGTTTTTTCTTATCTATCTTTTCTTTGAACTTTTTTGTCTAAATTCCCCCCCCCTTTTTTATTTTTTTTTGCGCCTTTTGGCGTTATTCGTTCTTTTTGTTTCGCCTTTAGGCGAAATTTAGTAAATATCCCTCCCCCTATTCCTCCACTCCCGACCCTCCCCCTTACTTCATCATGGAGAAGAAGGAAAAAAAAGCCCCTTCTTTTCTGATCACAAAGAAAAAGACTTCGACCCTGGCTACCATCAAAAAATCGGTTAGGAAGCATCTTTTTAACCCGAAAAAAGACCCCCCAGACAAAGATAATCCAAATGAATATCCTGCCCTGCCAAGAACCCCTACTAATGAGGAGATTGTGGACGTCCTGAAGAAGGCGGCCAAAGCCAGGATAGCTAATGAAATCCTGGAAAAGGAAAAAAACAATGAAAAGCCGAAAGTTAGTACCGAGGTCGGGGATTCGCCCTCTTGTTGGAAGTCCCCTCCGAATTGTATTATCGACATCGCGGAGTTCCTGGAGCGTGCCAAGAGTTACGCTCACCTCGTGGTGAAAGACGGGCTCTTGGAGGATCCAGTGGAACTGAAGAGAGTCGAGAAAAGAATAGTGTCTGTTTTTGTCGTCGACAAGCGTTCGCGCAAAATTTGTCGTTCGACTAAAGACACAGTGTTTAAAGCACTGGAGTCCCTGGGGTTCAAACCCCTAAGAATTGTCAAAGGCAAGGGTTTCTTCATGTGGGACGTGCTGCTGCCCACTGCAGAAGACTGCGTGAGAGCCACCCGGAGAGAATTAATCACCAAAGATCTCATCCTCCGAACAGAGTACGAGGGTCGGCGAAGGACCAGGGTGGCAGTGTACGAGGTCCCTCCTCAGGTTATCGGGGAACACCTCGCGGCTTTCCTGGCCCAATACGGGGAAATATTGGCCGCTTCCTGCGATAGCCTGACCGGGGGATGGAGCTTTGATATGATGCTCGATCGAAAGGCCTTCAGCTCCGTCCCCAACTGGATTGACGTCGGTGACCTGAAGCTGCCGGTCATCGTGACCGGTCGTAAACCAGCCTGCTGGAAGTGTGGAGTGACTGGTCATCTCTCCTCTTCCTGCCCAGAGAAGAAGGCCTCTGGAACTCAGGTCACAAAAGACCAATCTCCCCCTCTGACCGAGTCTGCAAAATCCGCCGCGCCTGTAATGGGCATGCCAGCTGCCGGGACCGGAGAGGTTGTTCCCCCGGTTGGGTCACCATCCAAGCCCCCATCCCCCGAAGAGCCCTCTTCCGCCGCTCCTGTGGCTAAGAAGGGGGAAGAAGGGGAATGGCAGGTAGTTGGCAGGGTCAGAGGGAAGCGTCAGCCAGCGGGTCCTCAGTCCCCTGAAGCCTCGGGGACTAAAGACACACACAGTCCCACTCCCTCTATCAACAGCAAGGGCGACGCCCCGACCTCCACTCTTTCAATTGAAGAGCAGAGGCTAAAATACGAGCCGAGCCACGAAAAAGCGGAGAAACTAAAAAAACTCAAAAAACATCTGGACGACCAAAAAAAACCCACAAAATCTCCTCCAAAAAAAAACATCCCCTTACAGTCACCTAAATTAATTTCCCCCATCAAATCTCCCCCGAAGAAGAAGGCCACCCTTTGTGTATCCTCCATCCCCATGCCTCCCACTTCAACCCCTCTCTCCAGAGTGAAGCCTTCTCCTGCTATGCCGTCCACCTCCCATGCCCAATCCCAAATCCCGCTCAGTAGAGATCCCAGTCCCTTTAGACAACCCTGCACTCCTTGCCACACTCCCAGTCCTTCTCCCACTAAAACCTCTCAGATGTTACCACCGGTCACCAAAAGGCCCCGAAGCCCCACTCAAGATCCCGGCGAAAAGAAAAAAAAACCAAAGGGCATTTTCAATCATGGATTGGACATTTGTAAGATCTCCCCTAGGCAGGCGGAAAAAGCTAGGGATTATGGGAACCGTATCCCTAATCTAAAGTTCCTCCTGTCCATCAAACAGTTCAGCGACAAAGACATCGACAACCCGTTGAACTTCCCAGATGCCCAGCGGGTTTTAACCGTGGTGGGAGTGGACACGGGAGCAAAACAGATTTGGGCCATGTTGGACGAGGCCATATCCTCGTTCAACATGAGCCCGCCCATTGCTATCATCCAGAGCGACAAGCTCCGGAAAATGAACTCATTTTGCGCAGGGAGGGTCCCAATTTTTGTTCACCCCTCCCTCTATAGGGCTCTTAAACTTACTTTCCCGTGGGATATCGGCGGGATCTCCCAGGACGGTAACATCAACACTGAGATGGGCCATGGGTCTATGGGAGATGCGGTCGGTATCCTCACCCCGGCCATGTTCAAAACAGGTAAGCAACCCTAATCAGTTTTCACTATGGCTCTCTGGTTGGCTACTTTAAATGTCCGGGGCCTGAGGTCGGAGTCTCGCAGGGCGAGGCTCTCTCGCGACCTTCAGCGCCTCGGGGTTAATATCTGTTGTGTGCAAGAGACCCGGTTTTCTTCTCATGATCGTGAGGATGTGCTGTCTAAGGGGTTCGCCCTTTATTCAGCATGTTTTGATGGTCGTTCGAGGGGTGTCTCTTGGCTAGTGAGCAGGTCTTTAGACGCTGCATGTACTCTTGTTTTCGCAGATCCGGCGGGCAGGCTTTGTGTGCTGGACGTTACCATAAAAGGTAAGGCTTTACGTCTCATCGGCGTTTATGCGCCTAATACCCATGCTGAGCGACCTGGTCTGTTTCGGCAGATCGAGCCGTTTTTGACGACATCTCGTCGGGTAGTTTTAGCGGGCGATTGGAATGCCGTCCTTGAGCCCGATATAGATCGTATAGGGAAAAAACGGGGTACTAACAATCCTGATGTGAAACCATTTCGGGACTTTATCGGCGGGTTTGATCTCGTCGATAAGTACCGGAATGAGCATCCTCGGGAGGTAGCATGGACTTGGACTAATAGTGGCAACTCGGCTCCTGGGACGCTTGCGAGCTACCTCGACCGGGTCTTAGTTAAGAGAGTCGATGTAGGGCTCTTAGGGTGTCCAAGTTTCCATTACATAGTTTATTCGGATCATAGGCTTGTCCGGGTCCGGGTAAACTTAGATAAGCCTAAGGTTAGGTTGGCTGGTTACTGGAAATTCAACTGTTCACTGTTTGGTGAGCAGGGATTTCGGGACCAGCTGGTACTAATGATACAACGGGAATTGTCGGGAGCGGTTTTCGGGAACGCCTGGTGGGGTAAACTTAAATCCAAAATTAGAACGTTTGCTGCCGATTTTAGTCGTCGACTCAATCGAGATAGATTAGCGGCGCAAACTGCTTTAGAAGAAAAAGTTGATCGGGCCGTGAAATCCCGTGTTAGTGGGGATGTAGCCTTAGCTAAGGCAGAGTTGGCCTCCTTGCTTATCAAGAAGGATCAAGCTCTGGTAGTTAGGGCTAGGTTAAAAAGAATGTCCTCTGAGGCGACGAATATGGCCGCTGAATTGCGTGCAGAGGAGAGTAGGAGTGCGTCTCGACGACATATCGCGTGCGTCACATTACCGGATAATCGGACCGTGACTACAAACGCGGGCATATGTGAGGTCTTTCGAGATTACTTTCAGGATCTTTTCACCAGGGAGCCCGGTCTGAGCTCTGCTCAGTTCGACTCCTATTTAGCCGACTTTCCCTGCCTCGAGGCAGCTGAAGCGGCTGGGTGCGAGGGTCCCATAACAGAGTCTGAGATCTGGGATGCGCTGAAGCAGGTTGGCCTGGATAAGTCTCCGGGACTCGATGGTCTTCCCTACGAAGTGTACTTGAGGCTGTCGCCCGTTTTTGTTCCTTTGCTGGAGCTGATTTTCAACCACTGGATGAAGCAGGGGTCTATACCCCAACGCTTCACCAGGGGTGTGATCAAGTTGCTGCGTAAGGACAAGAACGGTGGGGATGGGTTAGGGAACTTTCGCCCTTTAACAATGTTAAACACGGAGTTAAAGATTTTGGCGAAGATCTTAGCCAACCGTTTGCAGCTTGTCCTGTCTAGTCTGATTGGTCCCGAGCAGACTTGTGCTGTGAAGGGCAGGACTATTCAGGATAACCTGCATATGGTACGCTTGATCTTAGAACAAGTCGACGGTGAAGCCGCGCTGATCAATTTAGATCAGTCCAAGGCCTTCGATAGGGTTGACCATCGTTTTCTGGAGGCTGTCCTTTCGGCGGCCGGTTTCGGAGCCGACTTTCGCTCCTGGATCCGACTCTTGTATGCGACCCCCGGTGCGCTGGTGGAAGTGAATGGAGTAAGATCGAAGCCTTTCGTATTGTCTCGCTCTATTCGTCAGGGTTGTCCGCTCTCGCCTTTGCTGTACGTTCTTGCGTTGGAACCGTTCCTTCGCAAGTTAAAGGCGAATCCGGTCCTGCGTGGAATATCTCTGCCTGGGGCCACCACCTCAGCAAGGTATTCTGCCTATGCTGACGACGTTTCGGTTCTTGTGTCGAGCAGAGCCGAGATTGACGAAGTCAGCAAAGTGGTCAGTGGTTATGAGATGGTGACAGGGGCCAAGATCAATCGCGATAAGTCTGTGGGCTTGCGATTGGGTGCGTGGAAGGGAGTTTCTCTTCCCGGACCTTTCCTCTGGACGGATGGGCCGATCAAGATACTCGGCGTCTGGTTCGGTCCGGATCTCCAGTTGGAAATGAATTGGTCGGAGGTACGAGGGAAGGCCGAGATCGCGGTTGGTCTGTGGTCTCGGAGGAGGCTTTCCCTGAAGGGAAGGGCGGAAGTATGTGTTTCTCACATATATCCTATTCTCGTGTACCGACTCTCTGTACTTCCACTTCCGTTTACCGCACTAAGTTTATTAGTAAGGCTCTTGTTCTCTTTCTTGTGGAGAGGCAAGGCCGCTATGGTATCTCGCAAGATCTGTTGCCTTCATACCGCTGAGGGCGGCCTGGGAATGCCAAGCATTGAGATTCGTCAACATATGCTTCGCATTGCATTCCTGGACCGATTGTGTCGCGAACCGGACGAGGTGGGAGCCTTCTGGAAGGAAGATGCCCGGAAAAATTTCCCGTCCCTGAGAAGTGTGCACTCGTGCGAGGGGGAGGCCCGCCGTAGACCCCGAGCCGAAAGCTCCTTCTATCACGAATGTCGTCGCGCTCTGAAATGCCTCTTACGGGCGTCGGAAGGCCTCTCCAACGTCCAGGCGTTGTCTCGTAGGGCATTGTATCAAGTGTTAGTTCGGGGGTCCGTTCAAGATGCTCTGATTAGCGAGCTCGGTCTTACGAAGCAGCAGGCTCGCTCAATATGGCCTTGGGCGACAGGGTTGAAATGCCTCACTAACGACGAGGCATCACTCACCTGGCAGGTGATTCGTGGAGCCCTCTGGGTCGGCAAAAGACTTTGTGCAGCGGGCTTGGAGAATTCTCCAAACTGCCGCCGCTGTGTTGGGGAAGTCGAGACCATTGGTCACGCCTTCTTTCAGTGCAGAGTGGTAGTGCCGTTGTGCAGGTTTGTTGAAGGTCTCATGGTTCGCGTCTTGCGGAGAAAGACCTTTGTCCTGGATGTCGTTTCTGTTTGCAGCAATGTGGTACCGCAGATGTCGAGGGCTGAGAATTATGTGTTCTGTTGCTTACTAGGCGTTATGAGAGTCGTGATTTGGACGACGCGTCAGAAGGAATTCTATGGTGGCGAGAAGTTTGTTTCTTCCGAACTGATCTTGTTCTTTAGGCATCTGCTTAAAGTCAAGATTAGGACGGAAAGGCGGCGACTCACATCATCGGAATTTGGCGAAAGGTGGGTGACTCTTGCGCGTTTGTGCCGTGTGAAAGGGGCTGACCTTGAGTGGCATTTTGATGCCGGTTAGGCATAGGATATTGTTTACCTGGGTTGAACTTGGGCAACCCATCCATGCTTAGGCTAGATTAGGTTTTTTGGTGTTTTATTTTTTAGTTTCTTACGATTAAGTAAACTTAGCTAAGGTATGTTTGCTCATTGGCCCCTTTTTTTTTCTGTCCCCCTTTTCTTTTCCTTTAGTTTAACTCCCCGTCCCTCCCCTCTTTAGGTGCTCAGTGATTTCAGTTCTCTGGATGATGCGGGACGCCTTTCGTTTTTCGTGTGTGTGATCCTTTTCGTATGTTTGTGTGTGAATCAGTGCGTGTTTGTGTGAATGGTTGGGATGGATAAATGTGTATTTTATATTGTCAAAGTCCCGTGTCGATTTCGCCCAGTTAATTGATTTTACTGGCACATTTAGGATTTGTGGGGGGGTTTTTAATTACTAACATGATTTTGTTTAGTTTTCTTGTACATATTTGTATTCATATTGTATATTTTCATTGGGGATTATTTTATTTAATTTTTATGCCCGCCCCCCCAACAGACTTTATTGTACATATGGGGTTATTTAGGATTTTCATAGAGACAATGAGGTATTTTGGTGGTTGTAGAACGAATGGTATGTATGAATGTGGTGTTTTGGTGAAAGGAATATTGTTTTGTATGCTTGGGTCAGTGCGTGCGACTAGCTAAGTTTAATTTTAAGACAAGCGATGACCTTCCTTTCCGAATCCCCATTTTTGGCTTTGTGCCACATTTACCGTGTTTTGTATACGGTAATAAATATTATCACGAGATCCAACGGCCGTCTTGTTATTCCTTTTCTCTTTGTTGTAGACCGCAGACCGACTGCACGTTTGCCCGAATTCTGTTTGACTGCTGACAGACTGCTCGTTTGCCCGAATTCTGTGTTGCATTGTATTTGGTTAAGTTTGTTTTTTATTATTTCATTTTGACTGTTTCAGGAAAAAAAAGAAAAAAAAAAAAAAAAAAAAAAAAAAAAGTCCTTTTGATTTTTGCTTCTCTCCATTTTTTTTTAATTTCTGTTATATTTTCTTTTTATTTCAGTTTTCCAATTTTCCCCCTTTAATTTTTGTTTTCCTTTTAATTTTCTTTTTACCCCCGGTAATTCTTTGTTTTTTATTTTTTACCCCTTTTTAATTTGCAGGCTTTTTCTTTTTATTCTAGTTTCTCGTTTTAATTTCCTTCCAACCTTTAATTTTTGTTTTTCATTTCCACGCTTTTTCTTTTTAGCCTCCGTTAAAATTTTCATTTTCCTTTAATTTCTGATTTTCGCGTTTATTAATTTTAATTTCTGTTTTCTTTCCTAACCTAACGTTTTTCCGTGTTTTTCGTTTTATAATTTGTTTGTACTAAATTCGTTTTGTAATCCTTGTATTGTATAATTTATTTGTTTATTTTTCCTTTGTATATCGGTTCGACTCGCTTTTCTGTGGGTCGGCCATTTTGAATTTTTGTTTCTAGCTTTGGTTGTCGTCGAAAGTTACGTATTTTCTTTTGTTTATTCTTTTCGACTAGTGTCGGCCATTTTGTTTTTTTTGTTAATAGCTCCGGCTATTTGCCGAAGTTTATTATTGTCTTTGTTTACCTTGTTTTGAACCGTTTTCTTTGTATTATTTAATTTTCCTCCTTGTGTTTTTTATTTTTCGCCTTTAGGTGATATTTGTTTTAAGTTTTTACGTGTTATTTTTGTTGTGTTTGTAATTGTTTAATTTAGCTGTTAGTCTCGCTTCTTAAAGTCGGCCATCTTTTATTTTATTTTTTTTTAACTAGCTTCGGCTAGAGTTTAATCTTAGTTTTTCTTATCTATCTTTTCTTTGAATTTTTTTTGTCTAAATTCCCCCCCCCCTTTTTTATTTTTTTTTGCGCCTTTTGGCGTTATTCGTTCTTTTTTTTTTTTTCGCCTTTAGGCGAAATTTAGTAAATATCCCTCCCCCTATTCCTCCACTCCCGACCCTCCCCCTTACTTCATCATGGAGAAGAAGGAAAAAAAAGCCCCTTCTTTTCTGATCACAAAGAAAAAGACTTCGACCCTGGCTACCATTAAAAAATCGGTTAGGAAGCATCTTTTTAACCCGAAAAAAGACCCCCCAGACAAAGATAATCCCAATGAATATCCTGCCCTGCCAAGAACCCCTACTAATGAGGAGATTGTGGACGTCCTGAAGAAGGCGGCCAAAGCCAGGATAGCTAATGAAATCCTGGAAAAGGAAAAAATTCAAGAAAAGCCGAAAGTTAGTACCGAGGTCGGGGATTCGCCCTCTTGTTGGAAGTCCCCTCCGAATTGTATTATCGACATCGCGGAGTTCCTGGAGCGTACCAAGAGTTACGCTCACCTCGTGGTGAAAGACGGGCTCTTGGAGGATCCAGTGGAACTGAAGAGTCGAAAAAAGAATAGTGTCTGTTTTTGTCGTCGACAAGCGTTCGCGCAAAATTTGTCGTTCGACTAAAGACACAGTGTTTAAAGCACTGGAGTCCCTGGGGTTCAAACCCCTAAGAATTGTCAAAGGCAAGGGTTTCTTCATGTGGGACGTGCTGCTGCCCACTGCAGAAGACTGCGTGAGAGCCACCCGGAGAGAATTAATCACCAAAGATCTCATCCTCCGAACAGAGTACGAGGGTCGGCGAAGGACCAGGGTGGCAGTGTACGAGGTCCCTCCTCAGGTTATCGGGGAACACCTCGCGGCTTTCCTGGCCCAATACGGGGAAATATTGGCCGCTTCCTGCGATAGCCTGACCGGGGGATGGAGCTTTGATATGATGCTCGATCGTAAGGCCTTCAGCTCCGTCCCCAACTGGATTGACGTCGGTGACCTGAAGCTGCCGGTCATCGTGACCGGTCGTAAACCAGCCTGCTGGAAGTGTGGAGTGACTGGTCATCTCTCCTCTTCCTGCCCAGAGAAGAAGGCCTCTGGAACTCAGGTCACAAAAGACCAAACTCCCCCTCTGACCGAGTCTGCAAAATCCGCCGCGCCTGTAATGGGCATGCCAGCTGCCGGGACCGGAGAGGTTGTTCCCCCGGTTGGGTCACCATCCAAGCCCCCATCCCCCGAAGAGCCCTCTTCCGCCGCTCCTGTGGCTAAGAAGGGGGAAGAAGGGGAATGGCAGGTAGTTGGCAGGGTCAGAGGGAAGCGTCAGCCAGCGGGTCCTCAGTCCCCTGAAGCCTCGGGGACTAAAGACACACACAGTCCCACTCCCTCTATCAACAGCAAGGGCGACGCCCCGACCTCCACTCTTTCAATTGAAGAGCAGAGGCTAAAATACGAGCCGAGCCACGAAAAAGCGGAGAAACTAAAAAAACTCAAAAAAAATATGGACGACCAAAAAAAAACCACAAAATCTCCTCCAAAAAAAAACATCCCCTTACAGTCACCTAAATTAATTTCCCCCATCAAATCTCCCCCGAAGAAGAAGGCCACCCTTTGTGTTTCCTCCATCCCCATGCCTCCCACTTCAACCCCTCTCTCCAGAGTGAAGCCTTCTCCTGCTATGCCGTCCACCTCCCATGCCCAATCCCAAATCCCGCTCAGTAGAGATCCCAGTCCCTTTAGACAACCCTGCACTCCTTGCCACACTCCCAGTCCTTCTCCCACTAAAACCTCTCAGATGTTACCACCGGTCACCAAAAGGCCCCGAAGCCCCACTCAAGATCCCGGCGAAAAGAAAAAAAAACCAAAGGGCATTTTCAATCATGGATTGGACATTTGTAAGATCTCCCCTAGGCAGGCGGAAAAAGCTAGGGATTATGGGAACCGTATCCCTAATCTAAAGTTCCTCCTGTCCATCAAACAGTTCAGCGACAAAGACATCGACAACCCGTTGAACTTCCCAGATGCCCAGCGGGTTTTAACCGTGGTGGGAGTAGACACGGGAGCAAAACAGATTTGGGCCATGTTGGACGAGGCCATATCCTCGTTCAACATGAGCCCGCCCATTGCTATCATTCAGAGCGACAAGCTCCGGAAAATGAACTCATTTTGTGCAGGGAGGGTCCCAATTTTTGTTCACCCCTCCCTCTATAGGGCTCTTAAACTTACTTTCCCGTGGTATATCGGCGGGATCTCCCAGGACGGTAACATCAACACTGAGATGGGCCATGGGTCTATGGGAGATGCTGTCGGTATCCTCACCCCGGCCATGTTCAAAACAGGTAAGCAACCCTAATCAGTTTTCACTATGGCTCTCTGGTTGGCTACTTTAAATGTCCGGGGCCTGAGGTCGGAGTCTCGCAGGGCGAGGCTCTCTCGCGACCTTCAGCGCCTCGGGGTTAATATCTGTTGTGTGCAAGAGACCCGGTTTTCTTCTCATGATCGTGAGGATGTGCTGTCTAAGGGGTTCGCCCTTTATTCAGCATGTTTTGATGGTCGTTCGAGGGGTGTCTCTTGGCTAGTGAGCAGGTCTTTAGACGCTGCATGTACTCTTGTTTTCGCAGATCCGGCGGGCAGGCTTTGTGTGCTGGACGTTACCATAAAAGGTAAGGCTTTACGTCTCATCGGCGTTTATGCGCCTAATACCCATGCTGAGCGACCTGGTCTGTTTCGGCAGATCGAGCCGTTTTTGACGACATCTCGTCGGGTAGTTTTAGCGGGCGATTGGAATGCCGTCCTTGAGCCCGATATAGATCGTATAGGGAAAAAACGGGGTACTAACAATCCTGATGTGAAACCATTTCGGGACTTTATCGACGGATTTGATCTCGTCGATAAGTACCGGAATGAGCATCCTCGGGAGGTAGCATGGACTTGGACTAATAGTGGCAACTCGGCTCCTGGGACGCTTGCGAGCTACCTCGACCGGGTCTTAGTTAAGAGAGTCGATGTAGGGCTCTTAGGGTGTCCAAGTTTCCATTACATAGTTTATTCGGATCATAGGCTTGTCCGGGTCCGGGTAAACTTAGATAAGCCTAAGGTTAGGTTGGCTGGTTACTGGAAATTCAACTGTTCACTGTTTGGTGAGCAGGGATTTCGGGACCAGCTGGTACTAATGATACAACGGGAATTGTCGGGAGCGGTTTTCGGGAACGCCTGGTGGGGTAAACTTAAATCCAAAATTAGAACGTTTGCTGCCGATTTTAGTCGTCGACTCAATCGAGATAGATTAGCGGCGCAAACTGCTTTAGAAGAAAAAGTTGATCGGGCCGTGAAATCCCGTGTTAGTGGGGATGTAGCCTTAGCTAAGGCAGAGTTGGCCTCCTTGCTTATCAAGAAGGATCAAGCTCTGGTAGTTAGGGCTAGGTTAAAAAGAATGTCCTCTGAGGCGACGAATATGGCCGCTGAATTGCGTGCAGAGGAGAGTAGGAGTGCGTCTCGACGACATATCGCGTGCGTCACATTACCGGATAATCGGACCGTGACTACAAACGCGGGCATATGTGAGGTCTTTCGTGATTACTTTCAGGATCTTTTCACCAGGGAGCCCGGTCTGAGCTCTGCTCAGTTCGACTCCTATTTAGCCGACTTTCCCTGCCTCGAGGCAGCTGAAGCGGCTGGGTGCGAGGGTCCCATAACAGAGTCCGAGATCTGGGATGCGCTGAAGCAGGTTGGCCTGGATAAGTCTCCGGGACTCGATGGTCTTCCCTACGAAGTGTACTTGAGGCTGTCGCCCGTTTTTGTTCCTTTGCTGGAGCTGATTTTCAACCACTGGATGAAGCAGGGGTCTATACCCCAACGCTTCACCAGGGGTGTGATCAAGTTGCTGCGTAAGGACAAGAACGGTGGGGATGGGTTAGGGAACTTTCGCCCTTTAACAATGTTAAACACGGAGTTAAAGATTTTGGCGAAGATCTTAGCCAACCGTTTGCAGCTTGTCCTGTCTAGTCTGATTGGTCCCGAGCAGACTTGTGCTGTGAAGGGCAGGACTATTCAGGATAACCTGCATATGGTACGCTTGATCTTAGAACAAGTCGACGGTGAAGCCGCGCTGATCAATTTAGATCAGTCCAAGGCCTTCGATAGGGTTGACCATCGTTTTCTGGAGGCTGTCCTTTCGGCGGCCGGTTTCGGAGCCGACTTTCGCTCCTGGATCCGACTCTTGTATGCGACCCCCGGTGCGCTGGTGGAAGTGAATGGAGTAAGATCGAAGCCTTTCGTATTGTCTCGCTCTATTCGTCAGGGTTGTCCGCTCTCGCCTTTGCTGTACGTTCTTGCGTTGGAACCGTTCCTTCGCAAGTTAAAGGCGAATCCGGTCCTGCGTGGAATATCTCTGCCTGGGGCCACCACCTCAGCAAGGTATTCTGCCTATGCTGACGACGTTTCGGTTCTTGTGTCGAGCAGAACCGAGATTGACGAAGTCAGCAAAGTGGTCAGTGGTTATGAGATGGTGACAGGGGCCAAGATCAATCGCGATAAGTCGGTGGGCTTGCGATTGGGTGCGTGGAAGGGAGTTTCTCTTCCCGGACCTTTCCTCTGGACGGATGGGCCGATCAAGATACTCGGCGTCTGGTTCGGTCCGGATCTCCAGTTGGAAATGAATTGGTCGGAGGTACGAGGGAAGGCCGAGATCGCGGTTGGTCTGTGGTCTCGGAGGAGGCTTTCCCTGAAGGGAAGGGCGGAAGTATGTGTTTCTCACATATATCCTATTCTCGTGTACCGACTCTCTGTACTTCCACTTCCGTTTACCGCACTAAGTTTATTAGTAAGGCTCTTGTTCTCTTTCTTGTGGAGAGGCAAGGCCGCTATGGTATCTCGCAAGATCTGTTGCCTTCATACCGCTGAGGGCGGCCTGGGAATGCCAAGCATTGAGATTCGTCAACATATGCTTCGCATTGCATTCCTGGACCGATTGTGTCGCGAACCGGACGAGGTGGGAGCCTTCTGGAAGGAAGATGCCCGGAAACATTTCCCGTCCCTGAGAAGTGTGCACTCGTGCGAGGGGGAGGCCCGCCGTAGACCCCGAGCCGAAAGCTCCTTCTATCACGAATGTCGTCGCGCTCTGAAATGCCTCTTACGGGCGTCGGAAGGCCTCTCCAACGTCCAGGCGTTGTCTCGTAGGGCATTGTATCAAGTGTTAGTTCGGGGGTCCGTTCAAGATGCTCTGATTAGCGAGCTCGGTCTTACGAAGCAGCAGGCTCGCTCAATATGGCCTTGGGCGACAGGGTTGAAATGCCTCACTAACGACGAGGCATCACTCACCTGGCAGGTGATTCGTGGAGCCCTCTGGGTCGGCAAAAGACTTTGTGCAGCGGGCTTGGAGAATTCTCCAAACTGCCGCCGCTGTGTTGGGGAAGTCGAGACCATTGGTCACGCCTTCTTTCAGTGCAGAGTGGTAGTGCCGTTGTGCAAGTTTGTTGAAGGTCTCATGGTTCGCGTCTTGCGGAGAAAGACCTTTGTCCTGGATGTCGTTTCTGTTTGCAGCAATGTGGTACCGCAGATGTCGAGGGCTGAGAATTATGTGTTCTGTTGCTTACTAGGCGTTATGAGAGTCGTGATTTGGACGACGCGTCAGAAGGAATTCTATGGTGGCGAGAAGTTTGTTTCTTCCGAACTGATCTTGTTCTTTAGGCATCTGCTTAAAGTCAAGATTAGGACGGAAAGGCGGCGACTCACATCATCTGAATTTGGCGAAAGGTGGGTGACTCTTGCGCGTTTGTGCCGTGTGAAAGGGGCTGACCTTGAGTGGCATTTTGATGCCGGTTAGGCATAGGATATTGTTTGCCTGGGTTGAACTTGGGCAACCCATCCATGCTTAGGCTAGATTAGGTTTTTTGGTGTTTTATTTTTTAGTTTCTTACGATTATGTAAACTTAGCTAAGGTATGTTTGCTCATTGGCCCCTTTTTTTTCTGTCCCCCTTTTCTTTTCCTTTAGTTTAACTCCCCGTCCCTCCCCTCTTTAGGTGCTCAGTGATTTCAGTTCTCTGGATGATGCGGGACGCCTTTCGTTTTTCGTGTGTGTGATCCTTTTCGTATGTTTGTGTGTGAATCAGTGCGTGTTTGTGTGAATGGTTGGGATGGATAAATGTGTATTTTATATTGTCAAAGTCCCGTGTCGATTTCGCCCAGTTAATTGATTTTACTGGCACATTTAGGATTTGTCGGGGGGTTTTTTAATTACTAACATGATTTTGTTTAGTTTTCTTGTACATATTTGTATGCATATTGTATATAGTCATTGGGGATTATTTTATTTAATTTTTATGCCCGCCCCCCAACAGACTTTATTGTACATATGGGGTTATTTAGGATTTTCATAGAGACAATGAGGTATTTTGGTGGTTGTAGAACGAATGGTATGTATGAATGTGGTGTTTTGGTGAAAGGAATATTGTTTTGTATGCTTGGGTCAGTGCGTGCGACTAGCTAAGTTTAATTTTAAGACAAGCGATGACCTTCCTTTCCCAATCCCCATTTTTGGCTTTGTGCCACATTTACCGTGTTTTGTATACGGTAATAAATATTATCACGAGATCCAACGGCCGTCTTGTTATTCCTTTTCTCTTTGTTGTAGACCGCAGACCGACTGCACGTTTGCCGGAATTCTGTTTGACTGCTGACAGACTGCTCGTTTGCCTGAATTCTGTGTTGCATTGTATTTAGCTAAGTTTGTTTTTTATTATTTCCATTTGACTGTTTCAGAAAAAAAAGAAAAAAGAAAAAAAAAAGAAAAAAAAAAAAAGTCCTTTTGATTTTTGCTTCTCTCCATTTTTTTTTACCCCCCCCTCTTTTAATTTCTGTTATTTTTCTTTTTATTTCAGTTTTCCAATTTTCCCCCTTTAATTTTTGTTTCCTTTTAATTTTCTTTTTACCCCCGGTAATTCTTTGTTTTTTATTTTTTACCCCTTTTTTAATTTGCAGGCTTTTTCTTTTTATTCTAGTTTCTCGTTTTAATTTCCTTCCAACCTTTAATTTTTGTTTTTCGTTTCCACGCTTTTTCTTTTTAGCCTCCGTTAAAATTTTCATTTTCCTTTAATTTCTGATTTTCGCGTTTATTAATTTTAATTTCTGTTTTCTTTCCTAACCTTACGTTTTTCCGTGTTTTTCGTTTTATAATTTGTTTGTACTAATTTCGTTTTGTAATCCTTGTATTGTATAATTTATTTGTTTATTTTTCCTTTGTTTATCGGTTCGACTCGCTTTTCTGTGGGTCGGCCATTTTGAATTTTTGTTTCTAGCTTTGGTTGTCGTCGAAAGTTACGTATTTTCTTTTGTTTATTCTTTTCGACTAGTGTCGGCCATTTTGTTTTTTTTGTTAATAGCTCCGGCTATTTGCCGAAGTTTATTATTGTCTTTGTTTACCTTGTTTTGAACCGTTTTCTTTGTATTATTTAATTTTCCTCCTTGTGTTTTTTTTTTTCTCGCCTTTAGGTGATATTTGTTTAAGTTTTTTACGTGTTATTTTTGTTGTGTTTGTAATTGTTTAATTTAGCTGTCTAGTCTCGCTTCTTAAAGTCGGCCATCTTTTATTTTATTTTTAACTAGCTTCGGCTAGAGTTTAAATCTTATTTGTTTTTTCTTATCTATCTTTTCTTTGAACTTTTTTGTCTAAATTCCCCCCCCCCTTTTTTATTTTTTTTGCGCCTTTTGGCGTTATTCGTTCTTTTTGTTTCGCCTTTAGGCGAAATTTAGTAAATATCCCTCCCCCTATTCCTCCACTCCCGACCCTCCCCCTTACTTCATCATGGAGAAGAAGGAAAAAAAAGCCCCTTCTTTTCTGATCACAAAGAAAAAGACTTCGACCCTGGCTACCATCAAAAAATCGGTTAGGAAGCATCTTTTTAACCCGAAAAAAGACCCCCCAGACAAAGATAATCCCAATGAATATCCTGCCCTGCCACGAACCCCTACTAATGAGGAGATTGTGGACGTCCTTAAGCAGGCGGCCAAAGCCAGGATAGCGAATGAAATCCTGGAAAAGGAAAAAAACAATGAAAAGCCTAAAGTTAGTACCGAGGTCGGGGATTCGCCCTCTTGTTGGAAGTCCCCTCCGAATTGTATTATCGACATCGCGGAGTTCCTGGAGCGTGCCAAGAGTTACGCTCACCTCGTGGTGAAAGACGGGCTCTTGGAGGATCCAGTGGAACTGAAGAGAGTCGAAAAAAGAATAGTGTCTGTTTTTGTCGTCGACAAGCGTTCGCGCAAAATTTGTCGTTCGACTAAAGACACAGTGTTTAAAGCACTGGAGTCCCTGGGGTTCAAACCCCTAAGAATTGTCAAAGGCAAGGGTTTCTTCATGTGGGACGTGCTGCTGCCCACTGCAGAAGACTGCGTGAGAGCCACCCGGAGAGAATTAATCACCAAAGATCTCATCCTCCGAACAGAGTACGAGGGTCGGCGAAGGACCAGGGTGGCAGTGTACGAGGTCCCTCCTCAGGTTATCGGGGAACACCTCGCGGCTTTCCTGGCCCAATACGGGGAAATATTGGCCGCTTCCTGCGATAGCCTGACCGGGGGATGGAGCTTTGATATGATGCTCGATCGAAAGGCCTTCAGCTCCGTCCCCAACTGGATTGACGTAGGTGACCTGAAGCTGCCGGTCATCGTGACCGGTCGTAAACCAGCCTGTTGGAAGTGTGGAGTGACTGGTCATCTCTCCTCTTCCTGCCCAGAGAAGAAGGCCTCTGGGACTCAGGTCACTAAAGACCAAGCTCCCCCTCTGACCGAGTCTGCAAAATCCGCCGCGCCTGTAATGGGCATGCCAGCTGCCGGGACCGGAGAGGTTGTTCCCCCGGTTGGGTCACCATCCAAGCCCCCATCCCCCGAAGAGCCCTCTTCCGCCGCTCCTGTGGCTAAGAAGGGGGAAGAAGGGGAATGGCAGGTAGTTGGCAGGGTCAGAGGGAAGCGTCAGCCAGCGGGTCCTCAGTCCCCTGAAGCCTCGGGGACTAAAGACACACACAGTCCCACTCCCTCTATCAACAGCAAGGGCGACGCCCCGACCTCCACTCTTTCAATTGAAGAGCAAAAGTTGAAATATGAGCCAAGCCACGAAAAAGTGGAGAAACTAAAAAAACTCAAAAAACATCTGGACGACCAAAAAAAACCCACAAAATCTCCTCCGAAAAAAACCATCCCCTTACATTCACCTAAATTAATTTCCCCCATCAAATCTCCCCCCAAGAAGAAGGCCACCCTTTGTGTATCCTCCATCCCCATGCCTCCCACTTCAACCCCTCTCTCCAGAGTGAAGCCTTCTCCTGCTATGCCGTCCACCTCCCATGCCCAATCCCAAATCCCGCTCAGTAGAGATCCCAGTCCCTTTAGACAACCCTGCACTCCTTGCCACACTCCCAGTCCTTCTCCCACTAAAAACTCTCAGATGTTACCACCGGTCACCAAAAGGCCCCGAAGCCCCACTCAAGATCCCGGCGAAAAGAAAAAAAAACCAAAGGGCATTTTCAATCATGGATTGGACATTTGTAAGATCTCCCCTAGGCAGGCGGAAAAAGCTAGGGATTATGGGAACCGTATCCCTAATCTAAAGTTCCTCCTGTCCATCAAACAGTTCAGCGACAAAGACATCGACAACCCGTTGAACTTCCCAGATGCCCAGCGGGTTTTAACCGTGGTGGGCGTTGACACGGGAGCAAAACAGATTTGGGCCATGTTGGACGAGGCCATATCCTCGTTCAACATGAGCCCGCCCATTGCTATCATTCAGAGCGACAAGCTCCGGAAAATGAACTCTTTTTGCGCAGGGAGGGTCCCAATTTTTGTTCACCCCTCCCTCTATAGGGCTCTTAAACTCACTTTCCCGTGGGATATCGGCGGGATCTCCCAGGACGGTAACATCAACACTGAGATGGGCCATGGGTCTATGGGAGATGCTGTCGGTATCCTCACCCCGGCCATGTTCAAAACAGGTAAGCAACCCTAATCAGTTTTCACTATGGCTCTCTGGTTGGCTACTTTAAATGTCCGGGGCCTGAGGTCGGAGTCTCGCAGGGCGAGGCTCTCTCGCGACCTTCAGCGCCTCGGGGTGAATATCTGTTGTGTGCAAGAGACCCGGTTTTCTTCTCATGATCGTGAGGATGTGCTGTCTAAGGGGTTCGCCCTTTATTCAGCATGTTTTGATGGTCGTTCGAGGGGTGTCTCTTGGCTAGTGAGCAGGTCTTTAGACGCTGCATGTACTCTTGTTTTCGCAGATCCGGCGGGCAGGCTTTGTGTGCTGGACGTTACCATAAAAGGTAAGGCTTTACGTCTCATCGGCGTTTATGCGCCTAATACCCATGCTGAGCGACCTGGTCTGTTTCGGCAGATCGAGCCGTTTTTGACGACATCTCGTCGGGTAGTTTTAGCGGGCGATTGGAATGCCGTCCTTGAGCCCGATATAGATCGTATAGGGAAAAAACGGGGTACTAACAATCCTGATGTGAAACCATTTCGGGACTTTATCGGCGGGTTTGATCTCGTCGATAAGTACCGGAATGAGCATCCTCGGGAGGTAGCATGGACTTGGACTAATAGTGGCAACTCGGCTCCTGGGACGCTTGCGAGCTACCTCGACCGGGTCTTAGTTAAGAGAGTCGATGTAGGGCTCTTAGGGTGTCCAAGTTTCCATTACATAGTTTATTCGGATCATAGGCTTGTCCGGGTCCGGGTAAACTTAGATAAGCCTAAGGTTAGGTTGGCTGGTTACTGGAAATTCAACTGTTCACTGTTTGGTGAGCAGGGATTTCGGGACCAGCTGGTACTAATGATACAACGGGAATTGTCGGGAGCGGTTTTCGGGAACGCCTGGTGGGGTAAACTTAAATCCAAAATTAGAACGTTTGCTGCCGATTTTAGTCGTCGACTCAATCGAGATAGATTAGCGGCGCAAACTGCTTTAGAAGAAAAAGTTGATCGGGCCGTGAAATCCCGTGTTAGTGGGGATGTAGCCTTAGCTAAGGCAGAGTTGGCCTCCTTGCTTATCAAGAAGGATCAAGCTCTGGTAGTTAGGGCTAGGTTAAAAAGAATGTCCTCTGAGGCGACGAACATGGCCGCTGAATTGCGTGCAGAGGAGAGTAGGAGTGCGTCTCGACGACATATCGCGTGCGTCACATTACCGGATAATCGGACCGTGACTACAAACGCGGGCATATGTGAGGTCTTTCGAGATTACTTTCAGGATCTTTTCACCAGGGAGCCCGGTCTGAGCTCTGCTCAGTTCGACTCCTATTTAGCCGACTTTCCCTGCCTCGAGGCAGCTGAAGCGGCTGGGTGCGAGGGTCCCATAACAGAGTCCGAGATCTGGGATGCGCTGAAGCAGGTTGGCCTGGATAAGTCTCCGGGACTCGATGGTCTTCCCTACGAAGTGTACTTGAGGCTGTCGCCCGTTTTTGTTCCTTTGCTGGAGCTGATTTTCAACCACTGGATGAAGCAGGGGTCTATACCCCAACGCTTCACCAGGGGTGTGATCAAGTTGCTGCGTAAGGACAAGAACGGTGGGGATGGGTTAGGGAACTTTCGCCCTTTAACAATGTTAAACACGGAGTTAAAGATTTTGGCGAAGATCTTAGCCAACCGTTTGCAGCTTGTCCTGTCTAGTCTGATTGGTCCCGAGCAGACTTGTGCTGTGAAGGGCAGGACTATTCAGGATAACCTGCATATGGTACGCTTGATCTTAGAACAAGTCGACGGTGAAGCCGCGCTGATCAATTTAGATCAGTCCAAGGCCTTCGATAGGGTTGACCATCGTTTTCTGGAGGCTGTCCTTTCGGCGGCCGGTTTCGGAGCCGACTTTCGCTCCTGGATCCGACTCTTGTATGCGACCCCCGGTGCGCTGGTGGAAGTGAATGGAGTAAGATCGAAGCCTTTCGTATTGTCTCGCTCTATTCGTCAGGGTTGTCCGCTCTCGCCTTTGCTGTACGTTCTTGCGTTGGAACCGTTCCTTCGCAAGTTAAAGGCGAATCCGGTCCTGCGTGGAATATCTCTGCCTGGGGCCACCACCTCAGCAAGGTATTCTGCCTATGCTGACGACGTTTCGTTTCTTGTGTCGAGCAGAGCCGAGATTGACGAAGTCAGCAAAGTGGTCAGTGGTTATGAGATGGTGACAGGGGCCAAGATCAATCGCGATAAGTCTGTGGGCTTGCGATTGGGTGCGTGGAAGGGAGTTTCTCTTCCCGGACCTTTCCTCTGGACGGATGGGCCGATCAAGATACTCGGCGTCTGGTTCGGTCCGGATCTCCAGTTGGAAATGAATTGGTCGGAGGTACGAGGGAAGGCCGAGATCGCGGTTGGTCTGTGGTCTCGGAGGAGGCTTTCCCTGAAGGGAAGGGCGGAAGTATGTGTTTCTCACATATATCCTATTCTCGTGTACCGACTCTCTGTACTTCCACTTCCGTTTACCGCACTAAGTTTATTAGTAAGGCTCTTGTTCTCTTTCTTGTGGAGAGGCAAGGCCGCTATGGTATCTCGCAAGATCTGTTGCCTTCATACCGCTGAGGGCGGCCTGGGAATGCCAAGCATTGAGATTCGTCAACATATGCTTCGCATTGCATTCCTGGACCGATTGTGTCGCGAACCGGACGAGGTGGGAGCCTTCTGGAAGGAAGATGCCCGGAAAAATTTCCCGTCCCTGAGAAGTGTGCACTCGTGCGAGGGGGAGGCCCGCCGTAGACCCCGAGCCGAAAGCTCCTTCTATCACGAATGTCGTCGCGCTCTGAAATGCCTCTTACGGGCGTCGGAAGGCCTCTCCAACGTCCAGGCGTTGTCTCGTAGGGCATTGTATCAAGTGTTAGTTCGGGGGTCCGTTCAAGATGCTCTGATTAGCGAGCTCGGTCTTACGAAGCAGCAGGCTCGCTCAATATGGCCTTGGGCGACAGGGTTGAAATGCCTCACTAACGACGAGGCATCACTCACCTGGCAGGTGATTCGTGGAGCCCTCTGGGTCGGCAAAAGACTTTGTGCAGCGGGCTTGGAGAATTCTCCAAACTGCCGCCGCTGTGTTGGGGAAGTCGAGACCATTGGTCACGCCTTCTTTCAGTGCAGAGTGGTAGTGCCGTTGTGCAAGTTTGTTGAAGGTCTCATGGTTCGCGTCTTGCGGAGAAAGACCTTTGTCTGTTTGCAGCAATGTGGTACCGCAGATGTCGAGGGCTGAGAATTATGTGTTCTGTTGCTTACTAGGCGTTATGAGAGTCGTGATTTGGACGACGCGTCAGAAGGAATTCTATGGTGGCGAGAAGTTTGCTTCTTCCGAACTGATCTTGTTCTTTAGGCATCTGCTTAAAGTCAAGATTAGGACGGAAAGGCGGCGACTCACATCATCTGAATTTGGCGAAAGGTGGGTGACTCTTGCGCGTTTGTGCCGTGTGAAAGGGGCTGACCTTGAGTGGCATTTTGATGCCGGTTAGGCATAGGATATTGTTTACCTGGGTTGAACTTGGGCAACCCATCCATGCTTAGGCTAGATTAGGGTTTTTGGTGTTTTATTTTTAGTTTCTTAGGATTATGTAAACTTAGCTAAGGTATGTTTGCTCATTGGCCCCTTTTTTTTCTGTCCCCTTTTCTTTTCCTTTAGTTTAACTCCCCATCCCTCCCCTCTTTAGGTGCTCAGTGATTTCAGTTCTCTGGATGATGCGGGACGCCTTTCGTTTTCGTGTGTGTGATCCTTTTCGTATGTTTGTGTGTGATTCAGTGCGTGTTTGTGCGAGTGGTTGGGATGGATAAATGTGTATTTTATATTGTCAAAGTCCCGTGTCGATTTCGCCCAGTTAATTGATTTTACTGGCACATTTAGGATTTGTCGGGGGGTTTTTAATTACTAACATGATTTTGTTTAGTTTTCTTGTACATATTTGTATGCATATTGTATATAGTCATTGGGGATTATTTTATTTAATTTTTATGCCCGCCCCCCAACAGACTTTATTGTATATATGGGGTTATTTAGGATTTTCATAGAGACAATGAGGTATTTTGGTGGTTGTAGAACGAATGGTATGTATGAATGTGGTGTTTTGGTGAAAGGAATATTGTTTTGTATGCTTGGGTCAGTGCGTGCGACTAGCTAAGTTTAATTTTAAGACAAGCGATGACCTTCCTTTCCCAATCCCCATTTTTGGCTTTGTGCCACATTTACCGTGTTTTGTATACGGTAATAAATATTATCACGAGATCCAATATAGAGACTCTGATCGACTGCGACTAGTCAACACATTCTCCAGGAACGTCTTCCCAGAAATATACAGAAATACTATATGTACTTATTGTGTACACTTTCTTGTTATAATACATTCTTGTTCTAAGTACATTTTGCGTTGCATTATTATTCCATGCAATAGGCGAGATTCAACATTGAGTCAAGACTCAACAATGGCGACGAAGTAGAACGAACCATACGCCAAGACTCAACAATGGCGACGAAGTAGGACGAACCATACGACAAGTTTCAAAAAAGGCCACAAAGTAGAACGAACCACACGCCAAGTTTCAACAAAGGCAAAGAAGTAGAACGAACCATAAGGAAAGAAGAAAGAATTAATAGTGAGAGTTTTCAACAATTGGGACAAGTCATTGAAGAACCCAGGCTGAAAAAAAAACTATTAATTAAAAGTCCAACGTTAACGTAACGACGAAGGATTCTAAACTTCTGGATATGTAGAACTCGTTAAAAGACGACTAAGCATAAAGGAACGTTCACTCAGAAAAATTGGAAGGTGTCGTAAACGAATAACGGTAATTTTAAATTAAAAAAATATCTACACCGAGACACCCGCTAAAAAGAAAAATTGGCCGACTACAAACACATGCATGGATTAAAAGGAGCACAAATACTCCGTGTCGATTTTGAAAGGTAACAAACTTTAAAAAATTATTTTTTTAAATTATTTGTTCAACAATATAGTGACGAATTACCTCTGATAAGAAAATCAGACTTTGTCATTGAAATACGCGAACAGAAGTCGAAAACGAAAAAAAAAAAAAAAAGTCCGACGCTCTCTGTTCACGAAAAAAAATACCAAAGTTGATTAGCACGGGCGTGAATGTAAAAGCAAGTCAAAAAATAGAAAAGTCGTACGTTGTTTCGATTTTTTGGTCAGCTTATATGATATTCGTGGATAC
Organism: Acanthosepion esculentum; assembly: GCA_964036315.1. Taxonomy (NCBI): domain Eukaryota; kingdom Metazoa; phylum Mollusca; class Cephalopoda; order Sepiida; family Sepiidae; genus Acanthosepion; species Acanthosepion esculentum. Next base: position 101,013,616 of record OZ038491.1, read on the forward strand.
ACAAATTAAAAGTATATACCTTGTTGCATGAACACTATCAGCTAAAAATGGAGGAACTATCCAAAGTCATATCTGAATTATTAAAATCCCAGCAGTTGAGTCAACAACGTCAGCAAGAACAACTGATAGCGATGCAAAAATATAAAGTTAAACGATATGAAGATATTTTCTACACAGACTGTGAAAACTGGTCGAATTCAAGAAAAGTCAGTCTATTACTAAGAAAGCTAGGTACAGCAGAACATAGCAAATTTGTAGATTTTATTCTACCGAGAAAAACAACTGAATTGGAATTCTCGGAAACAGTGAAATTGCTAAAAGAGCTGTTTGGAGCAAATATGTCGCTTTGGCATAAGCGATGGTTATGCATGAATGTCTCTAAATCCGACGATCAGGATTACTTAACATATGCATCTATAGTGAATAGACATTGTGACAATTTCAGATTGGCAGAGATTACGGTTGAAGAATTCAAGTGCTTAATTTTTGCTCAAGGACTGGTATCCAGTAAGAGTGCCGAAATAAGACGTAGAGTTTTGTCTAAACTCGAATCTGAACAAGGCCTTACCCTGCAAAAGTTAGCAGAGGAGTGTCAACGGGCCGTAAAATTAAAGAAAGAGTCGCAAAAAATCGAAGAAGCTGGTATTGCTTATATTAAAAAAATAAAAAAGCAGTCAAAGTACCCAGTAGAGAAAAATTGGAGAAAAAATTCAGCGTATTGTAATAATAGACAAGAAAATAAAAAGAACGAAAATAAAAAAGTCCCACCATATAATTGCAGACGTTGTAACGAAAAACATTGGGAGGTAAATTGCCCATATAGAAATAAGAAATGTTTCGTGTGCCAAAAGAATGGTCACAAAGGATCTTGTTGTAAAACGAAAAAATGCAAGAACCGAATTAGACAAACAAATTCGAATATCAAATCAGATAGAGATTTGAGGAAATATGTGACGACTGAAATATTCAAAAGGAATATCAAATTTCAACTCGATTCAGTGTCAGATTTAACAATAATGAACGATAAAACATGGAAAATTTTAAAAAGGCCTACAATAATGAAGTCAACGAAACTCGCTCGAACGGTAACTGGAAAGCAAATTAACTTCGAAGGCGAGGTTGTACTTCCAATGAAATTGAATGGGATCGTTAAAAAAATAAAATTTTTCATTCTGAGAAATGGAGAAAACTTGTTGGGTACAGATTTTATTGAAACATTCGAATTGTGGGATAAACCGTTAAACTCATTCTGCAGAAAAGTAGAAAGTAATTCGCAATCAAGACAGGACATTAAAGATGAATTAAAGAAAAAGTTTCCGGAAACCTTTACACCTGGTCTTGGAAGATGTAATAAATTTGAAGCTAAATTTGAATTAAAAGAAAATACTATGCCTATATTTAAAAAGAAACGTAACGTGCCTTTCGCAAGTGTAGAGAAAGTAGTAGTACCAAAAAAGTTGCAGAAAAGAATCCTACGGGACTTTCATATGGGTCACCCGGGGATTAATAGAACAAAAAGCTTAATGCGAAGTTTTGTATATTGGAAAGGAATGGATGTGGATATCGAAAACATGGTTCATCGATGTAAAGGGTGTGCGTTAGCAGCTAAGGCACCACCTATAGTACACAAACCATGGCCAAAGACGGATCATCCGTGGGAAAGATTACACATTGATTTCGCTGGTCCAGTAGAAGATTATTACTACTTAATAGTGGTAGATAGCTTTACAAAATGGCCGGAAGTACTACGCTGCAAAAAGCCTACGTCCAATACCACAACAACTTTTTTGCATGAACTATTTGCACGGTTCGGTGTGCCAGAGTGTATTGTGAGTGACAATGGTACACAATTAACTTCTGACGAATTTAAGGAATTTTGTGAGTTATATCAAATTAACCACATAACGACGCCGCCGTATCATCCGAGATCCAATGGACTCGCAGAAAGATTTGTAGATACGTTAAAGCGCGCTCTGAAGAAAGCCTCAGGAGTTCCAACGGAAAAGGCGCTTCAGCAATTCCTACAGGTATACAGAATCACGCCTAACCAGAGAACACCATCAAACATGGCACCAGCTGAACTAATGTTCGCTAGGAAAGTTAAGTCAGTGTTTGACAAGCTTTTGCCAGGAAAAAATAGAATAAAGAACACTATGTATACAGCTAGAAAAAGATACACCCCGGAGAGAAGGTCTTTTTCAAGTGCTATAGAAACAACATTGAGTTCTGGGAGCGAGGCATAGTGGATAAGAGAATCGGTGACCTGATTTACATAATAAAAGGGCCGAAGAATACTCATAAAAGGCACCAGAACCAACTCAAAATATGCTACGTGCTAGAGCATGAAGAGAGTATACCGGATGAGGAGGAAGATCCCATGGATGTAATGTATGATACTTTTCAAGTAGAACCTCCGCAGAGTGCTCATGAACCGAGAAGATCCGGTAGAAAACGAAAGTTCACGGACCCATTGGACGTGAATCCAAAACGGAAAAGATATTGAAAAAAAAAACAAAAAAAAAACAGATATATATATGAACTATGCAAAGGGGATCTACAAAGGAAT
>OZ038491.1:101023681-101033681 GCA_964036315.1 Acanthosepion esculentum
ATAAACACCAGCTAACCAAAAGATAGCTTATTCCCAAATTCTCGCTTGACAAGGAAGCGGGTCCAGACGCCTTAACTCTTCATAACTTAAAAAATTATGTTAGGGGTCTCGGCTCTCGCTTTTGAAACATGAGAACTCTTATGTAGCGGAGGAATCATATTTTTAAAAACTAAAAATATTATTATAATATAAGCTCTACTTCTGTATGGAGCACTGTCCTTTTGAAAATAAAGCTAAATATTAAGGAACACCGGATTATCTACCTAACGTGTTCTTTCCTATTTCACTGCACACCTGCATACATATATATATATATATATATATATATATATATATATATATATATATATATATATATATATATATATATGCAGGCTGACTATGAAGGAGTGATTCTAGAGAAGTGAATATTGGCATGCATTTATTTAAGCTCTTCTTGTTAAAAAATACACTTATTTTTTCAGATAAACTGACATCTGGATGTTCAAAGAATATTTCTCTGGAAATTGGACTATATTTGGATCCGTGCTGTTATGTACCTGCAGAAAAAGTGTTTCCTTTCAAGGACATTCATGTTGATATGGTTAATACATATGATGATAGTGCTCCCGATTTACCATAAGTGCAAATGAAGGTAGATAAATTTAGTAGAGGCGAAAGAGTCCTGAAATGACCCAATGTCTTCACATCCAGTAACTTCCACCATCGAGGAAAGCATTGATTGCGTTAAACACATGTTGATCCATGGCAATCAACTGACTATAAATCGAATAGCCAATACTATTAGCATATCTCATGAGAGATGAGAGAATATTTTTCACAATGACCTTTTCATGATTAAGGTTTCTACACGGTGGGTACCACGTCCTCAGACACCTGAACAACAGCACCAGGCTAATCAGATCACGTTGAACTTTAACATTTTTAAGCAGACCAGGATGGCTGCTGGGTTCATGATTTGAGCTTGAAACAAAGAGAACACTCCGTGCTGTAGAAAACGCCTCTTCATCCATCCCAATGAGGCCCAAGGGCGTTTCCACTGCTGGGATGTTGACAGTTCCAGGTTTTTTGTAATGCAAATGGAATTGACCTTATTAAATATCTTTGAAAGCGGTCACACTAATGGAAATTATAATGACAACTTGCTGAAGCATTTACGAAAACGGACCTGTTTCATCAGGACAATACGCCAGCACACAAGACTCTGGTGCAAGACTGTATTTTTGAACTGGTTGATCACCCACTACCTTCTCCAGAATTGCCCCCCGTATGAATGTCATTAGTCTGTCAACTGTATCCCAATCACTTGTCTGGGAAGTATTATAGCAGTAGTGATGACGTCATATCTGCCATTGATGTGTTGTTTATCAAACAGTGGGAAATGACTTCTTTCAACAGTCAGATGTCAGTATCCGTTGATTTAAACAATGCAGTTATTATTGTGTTGTTGAATAATTATCAGGCTCTTTTTAAACAATATCTATAATTAAAAAGAAACATATCAATTCAACAATAATATTTTTAAATGATTAGTCCGGAGCGTATGATTAATGAAAGGCATTTTTATAACCTGAAAATATTATAATACTTTTAGTAAAATAAACAGAAAAACAGCCACTTTTGTAAACAAATAACTCGCCTACAAAAACGTCTGATAATCATCCCCCAACTCAATAATAATAATTGATTGCAATATATATATATATATATATATATATATATATATATATATATATATATATATATATATATATATATTGAATGATACTTTAATTTGATGATGCGGGCGATAAAATATTATTTTATAACAGAAGACGTTTGTTCCGGGTGCCATTTTATTTTAATTCTTCGGTTATAGAAAGTACATATATCAAATAAGTTTAATATTTTACAAGGTTTAAATCATTCATATCTTTCAGTAAAGATGGAGTAATGAAACAGGATTTATCAAAATAGACCGTAACATAAATGGCATGGAATTAAAATCTATAAAAAATTAGCAGAGTGAAAAGAATATAAATTATGACTGGAATAATATTTAACACGATCCTCCCACTCAAAGATATCAACTTTTGAAAAAGGAATCAACAAATTTAGATTACTATTATCCGGAAAATCTTAAGTACATTTCATTTGGTATGCAAAAAAATGATTGATTGATTTATATTCTACGGCGTTTCAACCGTTATTTAAAGTCCGAAAATATTTTTAGGTTGTATGATTTTTTTTTCCGAATATAATGATCTAGGGAAACAAATATTACTAAATAACCCTTAAGTAGCAGGGGAAAGGAGTGATTCATATAATTTGGAAAACTATACCTACGTAATTGAAAATAGCGAACCAAATACGAATTCAAGTAGGATCTCTGATTTACAATTCCATACCACTATACATTATACCACCCAGGCATTAAAGCTTACAGCACATGGCATTTCTAAGCGGTGACCCACCTACCTACAGATTGGCTCGACTTTGCTTAACTTCGGCGATCGTACGCGAACAGGTTTTTTGAATGAGATGTAGCCGTAAATCTGTTTCTTTTACTTACAAATGCATTGGAATAAAAAAAAAGTATTATTTCGGCGTGCATTCATGAGCATTCATGTTAAACATACAGTTCCAAAGGCAAATCTTCAAAGGTACCGGAAATTAACACAGAGTAACTCTGATCTCTGTGATGAGCGAAGCAAATGCGAAAATTCTATGAGCAAATGCATCGATTTAAGTAGCATAATATGTATTTCTCATAATATTGTATTTCTGCATTGATAATTGTTCCAAAAATCTGGTTCAAAGAACAAACTATAATATGTTGGCACATAAGCTGACCAACTGAAATGTAAGATTTCATAGGTTTGTGACCTTTGAACGTATCACGCCTATCAGGTCAGAAGGTACCCCCGACAAAAAATGAGGCAAACCTGCCCAACTAGATATTTCATGTAACAACTATCAAAGCTGAAAGAGAATATATATATACACACAAACACACACACACACACACATATATATATATATATATATATATATATGTATGTGTGTGTGTGTGTGTGTGTGTGTGTGTGTGTGTGTGTGTGTGTGTGTGTGTGTGTGTGTGTGTGCGTCTGCCTTTCCTGAAAACTAGGCAAATATATGAACAGGAAGGTGATGATGATTGCGTACTACAATACACGGTCTAGTAAAAATAGCAAAATTCCAAACAATTTCCTATGCCCTCTCTTAGTTTTAGCGCTAAATAATAAAAAAAAAACTAAAATGTTTTTCACTGGCAGGTAATAACGTCAACATGTCTCTCTGTCTGCGTATCTATCTATCTATCTATCTATCTATCTATCTATCTATCTATCTATCTATCTTTACACTGGTCACTCTATCCTCAAAAGATAGCCACAGTTTGCGCGTAGACAATAAACACACACACACATATGTATATGTATGTATGCATACATATATATATATGTGTGTGTGTGTGTGTGTGTGTGTGTGTGTGTGTGTGTGTGTGTGCGCGCGATTATTTTTATGATCACGACAGAAAGTTGAAAGCTTGGACCAAATATCTTCCATGCGTTCGAGTTTCTTCATTCAGGATATGAATTTATTCTTAATCAGAGACTGAACTTCCAATTTACATCAAATCTATTGACGCAAGTTTTATTTTTATTAACATTTGTCTGAATTTACACACTTCCTGCCTAAATACACACACAATATATATATTGAACGGGATCATAAGAATTTTAATGAAACATCCTTACAACAAGGTATTATAATGGTAAGATTCAGTAAATATACTAAAGCTTTAATAGCATTATTCCTCAGTGATTAAAACTAAGTTGATTTGGTGACACATTTATGTAATAATAAAAAAGAAGAAATCAGCTGAAACCATAGAAAAACAAAATCAAATCCTATAAGCAAACTAATTGAACAATTTATTACGAAAAAGAACCTGCCTTCATCACTTTTTTAAAATACTGTTGTTATATAATGGAATATGTGCAAAGAAACCTTCAACGGAATATTGGAACTAATGAAACAAAGGCGAATGAAATAAAAATATATTAATAATTTAAAATTAAAACTTTATAAAATAAAATTATCGTCGAAAACTGTTGCGATATGCAATAGCAATATAATTTGACATCATCTGGAAAATACATATTTTTAACAGCAAAAAACTATTTATATTTCGTGAACCAATTGCAACTTCCGTTTGCTGTTGATGTTTGTATTTAATTCTAATGTTAGAAAAATGAAATTCCAATAGATTGCGCCTCATCTTAGATGCTTTTAAATTGTTGTAAACGATGAAAATGCAAACGTTGGTGCAATAATATTCTTCAATATTTTAATTTTTTAAACTCTAAATATTTATAATAAAATCATTGATAATATTTAAACGTCGCATTTTAAAAAAAAAATATCCACAATTCAAGAAATGAATTTCTAACAGAATTTAGTAAAGATATTTGTCACTGAACTTTTTAAAAAAGACAGAAATTGTTAATGAGCGTAAATCAATAAGATAAATGGAAAACATTAACAAGGGGATTACATACAGTAGTAGAAAATTTAAATAATTAATGACAGGAGATTTTATAGTTATAATTCCTCGAAGATGTATATCTCGTGTTAATTCTCTATTTCGTATTAATGATACTTATAATCAAAACGAGATATGTGAATTTGACATATACTTAGAAGAAGGGCAGATGAAAAAACTGTGATCAACGTTATGGTTGTATGTACAGAGGTTTCAAAGCAATAATTAGATAGATTTTAAGGGAAATTTGGCTGTAGAGAATGGAAAAATAGAAAGAAAATTTATCAAGATCGCCCACCTCCTGAGAGATATGGCGCATAAAAGATTAACTTATTAACAATAGTTTATGTAATATGATTCTAAAATAGTTCATATAATTCAAGCCGGAATGAAAATTGAAGCGGCTAATATAATAATAAAAATATCACAACTTGCATGTAAAATATTCGTCATAAACAATTTCTAAAGAATATAATTGCTTAAAACCTCGAAAATTCTGAAATACAATATCGTCGCCAATTCCCGCTAATCAACTACGAACTCATTGATTATATTAACTGTAATAAATTCTGTAAATGCTAATTTAATTTCAATGGCGAGGACGTTTCTGAATTCTGAATCGGTTGTCTTGTTTTAAATCAATAATTTACTTGATTCCAGATTTCTTATAAAGTTCCCAGTTCGTTTCATTATAATAAATATTGCTTAATTCATTCTTCCATTTCACTTTCGTTCTGTAAAAGTTTTCGATTTATCAAAGTTTTCCTCATTTTGCTGTTAATGACTTCAGTGGTATTTCATCCCTCTACCCTTTTTAGTTGTTTCTTTTTTCATCTAAGACTTCTATATTTCGATCTCTTAATATGTTATCCAGTGTATGACGATAAACTGAATGTGGCAGCAATCGGGAGATGGGAGGTTTGAGGAGAATGAAGCCACCTCTTAATTGCTGTTGTTCCCAGGTCCACCCTGACTCGGGAATGGTAGCACCTGTTAGGATCTCAGACAAATAGTGACGATACCAATCAAAAATAAAACACTATGTAAGTATAAAAATACATATTAACTTAAAAAATGCAAGTAATACGTATTTCTATAGAAATTACTAAGAATATATATTTATAGTAAAATTACCAATAATACCATTTTAAAGTAAAATAACCAACAATATGTTTTATACAAAAAAAGAAAAATACATTTTAATTTAACATTGCCAACAATAAATTTTATGGGAAAACTACCAATACATCTTATAGCAAAATGAACAAAATGCATTTTTCTCACTAGCTGAATCATACAATTGCTTTCAAAATATATTTATTTACAGCCATAAAAATGTATTCAAAATCATCCAGTTAAATTTAGGCACTAAATTACCTATAATTTGTCGATTTCGGTTAGCAAGGTCGATTTTACTGTATTTAAACTACAATTCTCCATGATTGTCTCTCATACATTCATATCTGCTCGATGCGTATCCAAATTTAAACAAATGACTTCACACATGAAAAGTCCGACAATTAATTTAAGGCATTATTTATGTTTATACGTTCTTTTTATTGATACAAATACAAATAAAAAAGTAGGACGAATATTTTCTATGACAATTTCTCGGACATTCAGGCCGGTAAATGTTGTTAATAATATTTATTATAAACAGAGCATTTAGTTAAATATTTTTTATCTATAAAATGAACGTATAAACATAAAAAAATGTGTTAAAAACAATATTTGTTAATGTTCCTTGTATTTCGTCTTTTTCGAAATCTTGCTACTCGTCTAAATAATCCTCATATTTCTCCCGTACTTATTCCCTTCAAACTTTTATCATCGTCTTTTATTTATTTTATTTTCCTTTCCTTCCGATAAACGTCTTTCTCAGCTTTTTCTTCTTTTCTTCAACTTCAAAGAATTTTATCCTCATCTTCCCTTTCACATTGCCATTCACATTATCCTTTTTCATTTTCTGCTTTTAATTCATCACTCAGCAACGTCAAGCCTGTTCAGTACCTATGGATATACTGTTTAGGAATACCAGGTTCTGCAAGCTTCGATTCGCTGGTGGTGTCGAGGTTAATGGCTAGAAATTGCTAATCGGAGAACCAAGTTCCAATTCCAATTGGTCCCGTTATATTCACTTACGCACAAATAGCATTGGGAATCGTATGAATCCACGAGTTCTCCCCAGGTATCGGTAAAAATTAGTAAATATTGCTTTGATTCAACATTAATATCTCCAAAAAACAAATTCTTCCATTTTAAAAATATTTTCTGTTTTTGAAGGGTTAATAAGCTGTAGAAAATTAATCTATAATACATTTATTTTTCTTATCTTTAAGAAAAGAGTCTTTTTAGTTATCGTTTCGCTGGACTTTAATTTTTTTAAGATATAGTTTTTACTATTCACCATTATACATTGCAATAGTTCTTAATATTTTCTTACTTAAGAAAGAACTTTTAACACGGATGACCTAGAATCTAAGCGGGAACCACGTGGTTTTACTGGTTCATTTCATTTTAATTGATTTGCTTTTATTAATAAATCTTTTCGAATCCAGTAATGCATATTTGTGTGAAATTCTTTTGAAATGAGACTTACATTCCTGGAAAGGTTTTAATATTATGCATCTTATGGAATATTCTACAGGAAAAAAAATCTCATCTGTGCATCTAGTCTCCAAGCCATGACTGTGCGATCCGTGCTAATCTCAGCTCAATAGGACTCTTTCCATATTATAAAGAATAGACAATATTCATTATCATTTTTTTGTTTTCTGCTGTTGCTGAATATTTAGCTTTCGGTTTTACGTTTTAAATTTTTAAATTTTAAATCCTCTTTATATCTTTTCTAATGCATGGTTAATTTTGTTCCAATATTTCAACTTTTATTAAAAATCTTTCTTTACTTTTTAGCTGCATTTTTTGTAACGAGGAAAACACTTCTCTTTTCTTACTTGTCATATTCGTTTAGCGTTTGAACATTTCAAGCAAAAATATCAAACAATAATATATGCTACATTTGATTAAATATTCAGCCCTTGGAAATCGTGTTCGCAATATTAAATACATAATAAAATTGCATTCCGTGAAAATGTTCGCTTCGATAAAACTCAAAATATATCTTCTTGTCTTTTTCTTTTTTTTAACAAATTCAGTAGATTTAAATATTTTGCACGTCGTATAGTTACCGTACATTCATAGAATCGTTTTAATTCAAATTTTAGAATTCTGTTTTAAATTCAATAAACCAGAAATAATTATACTGTTATATTTCTCTTTTAGGCATCATACCTATTGTTCTTCAAACTGAATAGATTCATAAAAAGAAACAGTATAACTCAATTGAGTATGATTTAGTGATTGAATGCTAGAAATGAGGCAGAATAGACATTTAATATATAAACAATTGTAGAATATGTATCATATAACACTTTATTACATTGATTTATATTCGGTTTAATGTCTTTGCCTATGTTGTTTCTAATAAGAAACTTCGGCCGTTATGTCCGCCGGCATCATTTAGCAGCAGTGTCAACAAGAACCAATATAAATGAAAGGTACGCCTATGTACAACATTTTCAAACGGGGCAAAAGTAAATTTATTGTTATTCTCTGAATTTTGTGTTATAATAATTGTGGGTACAATCCCCGAACTGGGTAGGACACACAAGATCTAACACTAACTGTCTCCAGATCCCAGAAATTCAGACAAAAAACATTTTTAATACCTTTAGATCTATAAATCTAACGTCTCTGCCTAAATTCTGAAAGTTTATTTACTATTATTTTTGTTCACAATAGGAGTAGATACGTTCGCCTATCATCCGGTTCACACTCCTCCCCGGTATTTTAAGCAGAATAGATAGTTACACCGTGTTTCCTGTTTAGGACTGGTCTTCCGATTTCTTCGAATGTCCTATCATACTCTTTCAAAACCAGAAGCACTTTGCGTTTTGGTTTAATCGCATTGATTATTAAATGTGTCAATTCAGATAATAGATGATCATGGCTTTTCAAAGTTTTACATTCTCTATTATCTCGAAATACTTTATCAATATAGTGGATTCATTTCCAGCTACTTTCTCTACGGTTTTAATATCGGTGTTTTCAGCCCGTTAGAGGGGGTTGCCAGCCAAGGCTGTAGAAAACCGAGTCTACATTGCTATTTAACTCATAGCTGACGAGAGAAGACGTGGACCGCCGACTTTGCAAAATAATAAGAAATATATCAGGAAGTGATTTTAACTCACCTTGACAATTTTAGATCCCTCGTCGATATTATCTACTCTATTGTATATCCCCAACAAAGTGAGAGCTGCAAATGTTTCTCAAGTAACTGTCTAATAAATGGTGCAAGAATTAGACAACATAGTTCGCATTGAGAAGTAAGACATTTGGCCCTATTGCTGTAAAGTTGATACATTTTTCTCTAACTTTTTTAATCACTTCAACCTCAACATTTCAATAACTCCACTACAACACAATGGTTTACTGAGGTGTAATAGAAAATGACAAAATGTTAGTGATGGGAAAAGACAATAAATGAATAGGATTAACAAAGACAGAAAATGACGATAATCGTTTGATATGAATTTTTTAAAAGCATTGTAGACAAGAAAGAATGAATCCAGAAGAGATTTCCACATGTGAGGACTATGACAGATGATACGATTAGAATACAACTTACAGTTACATCTAGCTATTTCAAAACTATTATGCTACTTAGCTGGCCATCTTGTCTTCTTCTTTAATATGCCGTATCACATGATAAAGTAGGGGATCATGTCTCTCCACGTCTTCCTGTTTTTGTAGTTCTTAATAACTTTTGTGTTTTTGCTGTTTATCCCAAAACTTGTTCTTGCATGCATTTAGCAAAACTCATCAAATATGTTATTCGTTGCTTTCTTTTCTCCCTCTTTCCCTCAATCTGTCCTGAGAGTATAAAATTTTCCAAGCCCTCCTTCCGCATTACGTGCTCAAGAAATTTCAACAGCTTCTGCCTGCTCATTACTTTCTGTTTCCATTTTTACTAAAACGTCGTCGTTGTTCATATGTTGGGGCCATGGAATCCTCGGGGTACTTCTATAGACCCACACACTGATTTGCATCAAGACACTTTTTCGTCTTTGATGAAATTGCACAGAACTCATTGCCATATAGAAGGATTGATATCGCGTGACATTTATGTACTCTTTTCTTTGATTCTAACGAAACAGTGTTGGACTACTCCTGAGTATTGTATTAATGTCACAAGGAACACATAACTTTTCCGATAAGTTGTTCGGAGAGGTTAGGCTGATTGTGGCTGTTTTGGAGATTTGGTATATTGAAATATCCACATTTTGGTTCGGTTCTCATGTATCACTACTCCCTTCGTGGTCATTTGATAAAAAATATGTTCGCTTCTGGCCCGAGAGATTGCTTCTCTATAACTACATCCTTGGCCTTTTTAAT
>OZ038491.1:101036181-101081181 GCA_964036315.1 Acanthosepion esculentum
AGAAACTTTGTTCACTTTTCGTGTCAGACCATTTTTCTTGTCAGAATCGAGTTTGCACATTTGTAAATCTACGATTCGTCCATATTGAATACTATTGTCATATATGCTCTAAAGCGCCTGCAATATATATATATATATCCTCAAAATCCAAATAAGTGCCTGTAATGTTATGGTTACTTATCTGGCATCTCGAATACAGTCACTATCCCACTGTTATTTCTGTAAATATTTTATGGCATTTAATGACCTCTACTTGGTAACTCAACGGCATTATTTTAAGCGTTGTTGTAGATTGGTAAGTGGACCTCATCGCTCTACTGATGAAATAGATAGATGTAACGCTATGTTCTATTCTAACAGTTATTTTATCATGCATTTCTCGCATGTGGAATTTTCTTCCGATTTCTTGCTTCCCTTCTAACTACACATTTATGCAAAGTAATTGAAACAACCGCTTTAGTTACCTTTCTTTCACCACACGGCCAGTTCTTGAACCACTGGAGTGACAGGGATTTCTATATGTTTGCCTCAGATAATTCATTTGCAGTTGCGTGAAATAATATGAATCTATTTTCGTGGTGTATGATGAAATATGTTTGGCCTTGAAAATATTGCGTCATCCGTGATTGCATCTACTTTCGATTATTTGTAGTGCAGCCATTGTTTTCGAGGGATATTAATCCCATGTGGCTTAAAATATTATAACGCTTCATGAATACACTAGCAAGTATTACCGGTGTGAAAATGAAAGTACAATAGATCGGACCGGAAACTCTCCTGATTTAAATCCAGTGGAGAATCTGTGGTCATTCTGCAAGGAACGACTTCGTGGAATAGACATATGAATACTAACATATGCTCTTATTCATTGGACTCCATTGGACAGATACGTACAAAACAGTAATTAATAACTGAATTATTTGATTTGTTTCAATTAATTTGCACAATGGTGTACAGTTTTGAAAAATTTTAATTCACTGTCAATCGCCACTAACTATCTTCCCGAACGCTTTTCATTTTTGTCCTTTTTGCACTCTAGTATAATTGCAATATTATAATTATAATAATTGTATTTTTTCCGATAGTTTATTTGTATCTATTCTCACCGCTTCCTTGGGTATAGTAACTGTCGGTACAACTTACAACTCTTCACCCTAACACTTTTTATAGTCTAATGGAAAGATAACTTAGTAGTCAATTTTCTTATTGGAATATACATATATTGATTTTCTAAGCGTTGCATAGATGTGGCACAAGGCCGAAACAGTGGGGCACCCAGTGAATATCGAACTCATTATTCAGTCGTAACTGTTTTAACGAGACAAGCTTGCTAACCTTTACACCAGGCCGAGTTACCCCTTGGAATATACATATATATGCAATTAAAATCTTGGTAAAATGATTGGGAAACTGAATTTATAGCGGGATTTTACTGTCACCGCTTTTCATGAAGTAATTCTTTTATTAAACTCACCCCAAATGCAGTCCATGATATATTATAATCTGATACTAAGCTTAATAACAATAGACAATGTTGTGGAGGTATGCAATGATTATATTTTCTTTAAATTGTGTACAACGTTGTATATATACTCTACCAACGCGTTTCGTTCTCTGATGTTATTTATCTAGGCCAGTATAAGAATTTTATTTCGTAATAGGAATTAATAAACAAAAAGAAATTCTATATATATGTAACCTAGCAGTATAACCCGTCTTTGAATGGGTCTTTCATTATTGGGATTTTTTGCCGTTCAATTAGAGCAGTTTAAATTTAAATTCAGCCCACCCGAAAATCAATTATAGTAACAACATTTGGATGCAACAGAGGCACGTTCCCAAATGGGGAGAGGTAACACTTTCAATGGGCTGTGTCCCTGAAAAGGAAACTGTACAATAATAGATGATATTATTGTAATAATTTAAACTATATATTTTTATTAAAGTTTTTATGAAAGATATATATCCAAGAACAGTTATTAAACAGTAAAACATTGTTAAGAGTTAGAATGCACAGAAAGTAGTGGAGAGCCATTGTCCCCAACAATTTGGGCTGAAACCGGTATTATCTGTCAAACAAAAAAAATCATCAAAATTGGATGAAAACTGTGGAAATACATAAACATCATCCGATCAAACACACACACACATACATGCACACATATTTTGAGAATTATAGATATAGATATATAATTTGTTTAAAATTTAAGAAAGCTCAAATATATTCTTATGGTTAACTGAAAGTAACTGTAATATTTGAAAAATGTTAAGGGAGGTCATATAATACATAGTTTATTTTAAATTATTTATTTATTTACATTTTTGTATATGAAGTTAATTATTATTTTTTATTTTAACAATAGGAGTAAATCGACTTGCCTATCGTCCGGTCTACACTCCATCCCGTTAATTTGAACAGCAGTAGAGGTTTATAATTTGGTGCCTGTTTAGGATTGGGTTTACACTTCCATCTAAAGTTTAATTCAACTTTATACTTTTATCGTCTCAGTCTGAACACTGAAATGTTATTCATTCATTAAATCATGACCTCTACTAGTCTAAGATTAGCTGTTAACTTTTCTAGCCCCAAGAACTTCATTTCTTGGCTTTTCTTACGCTAATAAAATGCCACATATTAACCCTCTACCTTGAGTGGTTCTGGGGCCTTGTATTGGGTGAAGAGTAGCAAAAGAATAATTGATATATAGTATCTATATTTTTATTTTAGGTAATAGAAGGTTTTGATTTAACGGTCTCTTTTTATTTTAAAATCTTTTAATATGGCCACCCATGTTGGTAAGGAAAGGATATTTTAAGACACGAGATATTTAAAAACAAATCCAGGGTACATGTTACAATTTTTGCAAGACTCGATAGCGGTTTTCGCAATAAACTTTTTGTCGAAATAATTTATTCTCTTTTTATATTAAGTGTAGAATATATTAGTTCGAAGTTGTTATTGAAGTTATTTCTGGGTATAACTGTTGCATTTCATACATTGTTGTGTATAAGATCATTTAGCGTTCTTAGATTCGTTTTTTTTTATTTTCCTGCATGTCTATCGTAATGAACAGTTGTGACAATTTATTAAATGCCAAAATTATATACATATTGTTGAAACTTGACTAATGCATGGAATAATAATGCAAACACAAAATGTACTTAGAATAAAATGTATTGAAACAAGAAAGTACACAATATTTACATATAGTCTTTTGTATATTTCTGGGAAGACCGTTCCTGGAGAATGTGTTGACTAAGTCGCAGTCGGGCAGAGTCTCTAGTTGGATCTCTTGATTTGCCTCCCTGTCTTCCGGTACCAACCATATTTATATCGTCGGTACTCCGCTATGCAAATTAGGTGGAACCTACCACAACACATATATATACATGAAAATGCATTAAGATTATCTAATATATGGGAAGAATAGCAAGCCATTTCTTAAATCAAATGTCATCCTTATAAAATGCCATCTCTATGTCAACAATGAAAATATTGAGTGTTTCTTCTGATGGATGGCCTCATAGAGGAACAAATTATTTACACTATTCTGACGGGATTTTAAGGAAATTATAAATCAAATCTATTTTTCAAAATATCTATAATTTGAAATGTATGTATATAAGTGTGTTTGCGGCGTATGTGTGTGTGTGAGAGAGAGAGAGATACGTACTTCAGCATAGCTCAGGCAAAGCATTCCGTATTCTGTTGTCATTCACATTAATTTCAATTAAACTCGTGACCCCGCTTTTTAAACCCGAATCAAATTAATTTCTTCCTTCGAGCAAGAACCAAAACCCTTCACAAAGAATACATAATTTAAAAATATATGTACAACCATGAAACAATTTCATAATTCTCTCTTTTGTAATCCCAAATTAATATACATTATCTTTTGAAATGCAAATTAAACAAATAAAACGTTACATAGGAAAATAATCATTAGAAACAGGAATTCATATGTATATATATATATATATATATATATATATATATATATATATATATTTATATGTGTGTGTGTGTGTGTGTGTGTGTGTGTGTGTGTGTGTATTTTTTACTCGTTCGATATAATAACACACAAAAATTACAATGTAAATTCATATTGTCATTCATTCTAACAAACTGCCTGCGATCGAACGTTCAATGATTTGTTTATTGCGTAACTCAGATTCGATAAGACGTAAATAAAAAAAGGTTCAGGCTAATGGAATTAATATATATGATCTTAATTATCAGGCTTATTCAAAAGCTGTTATTATTTAACGGCGTCAATTAAGGCGCGGTCACTTTCGGTAAAAATTGAAGAATTTAAATCCTCTTTGCACTTAAAACATTTTACTAGAGTGCGTAATATTTTATATTAACGCATATAAATTAATTCAAAATTTTTAAAAAGGCATAATTAAAAAAAAACATGAAAATTAACTTTGAAAATATGTAACAAAATATAGACTTTTTCTTAATTTGAGAAGACCTTTTTAAAATGGAACTTCCACGTCTACATGGGCTCATAATAAAAGAAAATAAGTAGATGTTAATTATTTTTTGAAAATTTTGAATAGAGGATATTTGTTTAAAAGTTAATCGCGCTAAAACTTCCATGTGTTATATCCTGTAACATCTATTCAGATTCAAGGAGTATTTAATTCTGAATTCATTAACATTTCGATACATAAGTGACGAGGCAGATAACCCCGCAGTAGGTGCAACGGAACTATATTAGCCTAGATTGAAGACAGGTAGATCATCTATGTCTTTAACTTATTAATTAGTTTTTTTTTTCGGAGGCAGTAAGATTTGAACCTAACAAACCTAATACAACCACGGTTTATATACACCGGAAACTGAAGAGTCCATTTTATAGTTGCAAAAGATGAACTCATTTCACTATAAAATATCCACCGTTTTAGGAAAGGACCTATTTGTACTGAATAGCGTTGTTGTCTGTGGTTCAACGATGAAAGATCCCGTTTGACAAATGCTCTCCTTTTGCTGTTAGTTTGAAGAAAACATCATCGATTCTTCCACTGGAGTAGATAGATAGTCAGGTGAGTCAAAATGTAAATAAATGTATTTTATTATATGAGAAATAAGGAACATAATAAAATATATCGTACATCAAGTCGTAGCTATATATCACAGGTATACATCCCTACTTATTGTTATAGTCATCTCCTCTTTGACTGGGAATGTTCCACCTACTAACAAATGCATGTATCGTAGCTTCGTAAATCTCAGTTGGCTTCTGATGTAACAAATTCCTTACACCATGTTTCACGTCTTCTTCGTCGCCACCATAATGGTTGCCCCTCAGTAGATCTTTCAGTGAATCAAAAATATGGAAATCTGAGGTGACTGAGTAACGTTATTCGGAGGATGCAATATAGTTATCAACACGAAAGAGGTGATTGTCTCCCTTGATCCGAGGCTCGAATGAGGCATAACAGTGTCGTGATGAAGAGTTTTATTCGCTTTCAAATTTGGTCTTACTCGTTGGATTCTTTCCCTAAATCTTTTTAATCTGCTTCATCGATTACTGTTACTCCTGGCGGCAATAAATCGAGAAGACTTCGAATCTCGCCATGAGTGATGTTTCGGAGAAAGAATATTGTCAAAATGTCGGCATTGGGAGGACGACCACAGCACGGACACCAATTAGAAATGACTGATTAAACAGAAAGATTTGACCCAAGCTGAGTCAGTGTAATGTGTAAACGCAACCTTCCGAAATACGCGAATTTTTTGCTAGAACAAAATCACACATCATCGTAGCGTAATGTTCGAGCGTATAGACCTTTTTATAAAATCATTTCACCCCCAAGAATGACGGTAATGCTACTCGTATACAGGGGTTTAAGGGGAATGAATGAGAAGACAGAGAATAGGGAGGATTGTAGAAAGTACAAAAGATTAATGGGATTCGAGAAGACAGAAAATGACGATTTCCATTTCATTTAAATTTTTGACGATTGTAGTAATCAGGGTAGTAAATAAACGGAAGAGTATTTTACAGATCGGAAGTGTCAGAAAAGAAACTGTTGGTGAATAATATGCCTACTCATTTAGATATTTCAACGATAAGAGAAAAGAAACTGTTGGTGAATAATATGCCTACTCATTTAGATATTTCAACGATAAGAGAAAAGAAACTGTTGGTGAATAATATGCCTACTCATTTAGATATTTCAACGATAAGAGAAAAGAAACGGTTGGTGAATAATATGCCTACTCATTTAGATATTTCAACGATAAGAGAAAAGAAACTGTTGGTGAATAATATGCCTACTCATTTAGATATTTCAACGATAAGAGAAAAGAAACTGTTGGTGAATAATATGCCTACTCATTTAGATATTTCAACGATAAGAGAAAAGAAACTGTTGGTGAATAATATGCCTACTCATTTAGATATTTCAACGATAAGAGAAAAGAAACGGTTGGTGAATAATATGCCTACTCATTTAGATATTTCAACGATAAGAGAAAAGAAACTGTTGGTGAATAATATGCCTACTCATTTAGATATTTCAACGATAAGAGAAAAGAAACTGTTGGTGAATAATATGCCTACTCATTTAGATATTTCAACGATAAGAGAAAAGAAACGGTTGGTGAATAATATGCCTACTCATTTAGATATTTCAACGATAAGAGAAAAGAAACTGTTGGTGAATAATATGCCTACTCATTTAGATATTTCAACGATAAGAGAAAAGAAACTGTTGGTGAATAATATGCCTACTCATTTAGATATTTCAACGATAAGAGAAAAGAAACTGTTGGTGAATAATATGCCTACTCATTTAGATATTTCAACGATAAGAGAAAAGAAACGGTTGGTGAATAATATGCCTACTCATTTAGATATTTCAACGATAAGAGAAAAGAAACGGTTGGTGAATAATACGCCTACTCATTTAGATATTTCAACGATAAGAGAAAAGAAACTGTTGGTGAATAATACGCCTACTCATTTAGATATTTCAACGATAAGAGAAAAGAAACGGTTGGTGAATAATATGCCTACTCATTTAGATATTTCAACGATAAGAGAAAAGAAACGGTTGGTGAATAATACGCCTACTCATTTAGATATTTCAACGATAAGAGAAAAGAAACTGTTGGTGAATAATATGCCTACTCATTTAGATATTTCAACGATAAGAGAAAAGAAACTGTTGGTGAATAATATGCCTACTCATTTAGATATTTCAACGATAAGAGAAAAGAAACTGTTGGTGAATAATATGCCTACTCATTTAGATATTTCAACGATAAGAGAAAAGAAACTGTTGGTGAATAATATGCCTACTCATTTAGATATTTCAACGATAAGAGAAAAGAAACGGTTGGTGAATAATATGCCTACTCATTTAGATATTTCAACGATAAGAGAAAAGAAACGGTTGGTGAATAATATGCCTACTCATTTAGATATTTCAACGATAAGAGAAAAGAAACTGTTGGTGAATAATATGCCTACTCATTTAGATATTTCAACGATAAGAGAAAAGAAACTGTTGGTGAATAATATGCCTACTCATTTAGATATTTCAACGATAAGAGAAAAGAAACTGTTGGTGAATAATATGCCTACTCATTTAGATATTTCAACGATAAGAGAAAAGAAACGGTTGGTGAATAATATGCCTAGTCATTTAGATATTTCAACGATAAGAGAAAAGAAACTGTTGGTGAATAATACGCCTACTCATTTAGATATTTCAACGATAAGAGAAAAGAAACGGTTGGTGAATAATAAGCCTACTCATTTAGATATTTCAACGATAAGAGAAAAGATACTGTTGGTGAATAATACGCCTACTCATTTAGATATTTCAACGATAAGAGAAAAGAAACTGTTGGTGAATAATATGCCTACTCATTTAGATATTTCAACGATAAGAGAAAAGAAACTGTTGGTGAATAATACGCCTACTCATTTAGATATTTCAACGATAAGAGAAAAGAAACTGTTGGTGAATAATATGCCTACTCATTTAGATATTTCAACGATAAGAGAAAAGAAACTGTTGGTGAATAATATGCCTACTCATTTAGATATTTCAACGATAAGAGAAAAGAAACTGTTGGTGAATAATATGCCTACTCATTTAGATATTTCAACGATAAGAGAAAAGAAACGGTTGGTGAATAATATGCCTAGTCATTTAGATATTTCAACGATAAGAGAAAAGAAACTGTTGGTGAATAATACGCCTACTCATTTAGATATTTCAACGATAAGAGAAAAGAAACTGTTGGTGAATAATATGCCTACTCATTTAGATATTTCAACGATAAGAGAAAAGAAACTGTTGGTGAATAATACGCCTACTCATTTAGATATTTCAACGATAAGAGAAAAGAAACTGTTGGTGAATAATACGCCTACTCATTTAGATATTTCAACGATAAGAGAAAAGAAACTGTTGGTGAATAATATGCCTACTCATTTAGATATTTCAACGATAAGAGAAAAGAAACGGTTGGTGAATAATACGCCTACTCATTTAGATATTTCAACGATAAGAGAAAAGAAACTGTTGGTGAATAATATGCCTACTCATTTAGATATTTCAACGATAAGAGAAAAGAAACGGTTGGTGAATAATATGCCTACTCATTTAGATATTTCAACGATAAGAGAAAAGAAACGGTTGGTGAATAATACGCCTACTCATTTAGATATTTCAACGATAAGAGAAAAGAAACTGTTGGTGAATAATACGCCTACTCATTTAGATATTTCAACGATAAGAGAAAAGAAACTGTTGGTGAATAATACGCCTACTCATTTAGATATTTCAACGATAAGAGAAAAGTAACTGTTGGTGAATAATACGCCTACTCATTTAGATATTTCAACGATAAGAGAAAAGAAACTGTTGGTGAATAATACGCCTACTCATTTAGATATTTCAACGATAAGAGAAAAGTAACTGTTGGTGAATAATACGCCTACTCATTTAGATATTTCAACGATAAGAGAAAAGAAACGGTTGGTGAATAATACGCCTACTCATTTAGATATTTCAACGATAAGAGAAAAGTAACTGTTGGTGAATAATACGCCTACTCATTTAGATATTTCAACGATAAGAGAAAAGAAACGGTTGGTGAATAATACGCCTACTCATTTAGATATTTCAACGATAAGAGAAAAGAAACTGTTGGTGAATAATACGCCTACTCATTTAGATATTTCAACGATAAGAGAAAAGAAACGGTTGGTGAATAATATGCCTACTCATTTAGATATTTCAACGATAAGAGAAAAGAAACGGTTGGTGAATAATACGCCTACTCATTTAGATATTTCAACGATAAGAGAAAAGAAACTGTTGGTGAATAATACGCCTACTCATTTAGATATTTCAACGATAAGAGAAAAGAAACTGTTGGTGAATAATACGCCTACTCATTTAGATATTTCAACGATAAGAGAAAAGTAACTGTTGGTGAATAATACGCCTACTCATTTAGATATTTCAACGATAAGAGAAAAGAAACTGTTGGTGAATAATACGCCTACTCATTTAGATATTTCAACGATAAGAGAAAAGTAACTGTTGGTGAATAATACGCCTACTCATTTAGATATTTCAACGATAAGAGAAAAGAAACGGTTGGTGAATAATACGCCTACTCATTTAGATATTTCAACGATAAGAGAAAAGAAACTGTTGGTGAATAATACGCCTACTCATTTAGATATTTCAACGATAAGAGAAAAGAAACTGTTGGTGAATAATACGCCTACTCATTTAGATATTTCAACGATAAGAGAAAAGAAACGGTTGGTGAATAATACGCCTACTCATTTAGATATTTCAACGATAAGAGAAAAGAAACTGTTGGTGAATAATACGCCTACTCATTTAGATATTTCAACGATAAGAGAAAAGAAACTGTTGGTGAATAATACGCCTACTCATTTAGATATTTCAACGATAAGAGAAAAGAAACTGTTGGTGAATAATACGCCTACTCATTTAGATATTTCAACGATAAGAGAAAAGAAACTGTTGGTGAATAATACGCCTACTCATTTAGATATTTCAACGATAAGAGAAAAGAAACTGTTGGTGAATAATACGCCTACTCATTTAGATATTTCAACGATAAGAGAAAAGAAACTGTTGGTGAATAATACGCCTACTCATTTAGATATTTCAACGATAAGAGAAAAGAAACTGTTGGTGAATAATACGCCTACTCATTTAGATATTTCAACGATAAGAGAAAAGAAACTGTTGGTGAATAATACGCCTACTCATTTAGATATTTCAACGATAAGAGAAAAGAAACTGTTGGTGAATAATACGCCTACTCATTTAGATATTTCAACGATAAGAGAAAAGAAACTGTTGGTGAATAATACGCCTACTCATTTAGATATTTCAACGATAAGAGAAAAGAAACTGTTGGTGAATAATACGCCTACTCATTTAGATATTTCAACGATAAGAGAAAAGAAACTGTTGGTGAATAATACGCCTACTCATTTAGATATTTCAACGATAAGAGAAAAGAAACTGTTGGTGAATAATACGCCTACTCATTTAGATATTTCAACGATAAAAGAATGGTAACTAGTTGCCAATCAAGTAGCACGCTTAAAGTCATGTAGTCGAGGCATCAGGGAAAAAAGCTTGTCAGAGTAATTGGCAGGGAAGTATTTGTAGAATAGACAGTAGAAAGTCACGTCCCGTCGGTGAGAAAAACAATTGAATTCGAGATGCCTGCTTAGGATCGATTAAATTACAAACCCTTCTTTGGATTTTGTCAAGAATCTCGAACTGTACAGCTGGGGCACCATACTAGTCATGCCAGCTGTATTCAATGCACGGCCAAATGGTCGATTTCCCTTCTTCAATATTTATATCACACCAAATTTGTCGCTCACTTTCAGTACTTCAACTAAGGTGTGTCAATATAGTTATAGTGCGAACTACAGCCGCGCATTGCGGGTGTCGAAGAAACACAAATGTAACTGAGCACGTGTCTGCAGCAGGGATTAGCTAACCAATCTAACAGATAGGCATACTCTGATTCTGAGCGGCCAGACATCCATATATACATATAGAACTGGCTTATCTACTTCTTCGGAGAGACAATGTCTTGAACTGTGACATCAGATATTTGACACTAGCCGGAAGTTAATGCCAGTAATGTATCCGTATGCAGATCTGTATCGAACTGTGAAATACGTTTTGTCATGATGAAGCTCCAACCTTATCTCTTGATTCAAAATCCGATATACGTGAACTATCTGTCGGCATGAATGGGAAAGGGAAACTGATCAGCTGGACAGATAAACCATAACCGCATACGGTGACCCAACCCCGTCTGTTATGGACATTGGCAACTCGTCTTGGGTAGGATCGGATTTTCTTGATGTTTCTACAATATGCAGCGACGTCAACTATCATTGGACTTCAGTCTTCACTTTTACTTTAATTTTGCTATGCTCTCTTCTTACATTTTCGACAATTTCTAAAGATCGCTGCCAAACACCAGCTCCACTCAGACATTTGTCTACAGGAATAAAATCAACTAGAACGCGTGTCATTCTCGTAAGATTGCAAAAACCATGCTATGATATATATATATATATATATATATATATATATATATATATATATATATATATATATATATATATAATGAAATTATTTAAAGACATTCTCATGTTTAACATTATTTTTATAGATACAAGTATTTAAGTAAAGGCTATGTTTATAATAAACAGTATTAATAACATTTACCAGCCTAAATGTCCGAGAAAGTTTCATAGATCGGAAAACGAATATTTTCTATGAAAATTTCTCGGACATTCAGGCATGTAAATGTTATTTAATACTGTTTATTATAAACAGAGCATTTACTTAAATACTTGTATCTATAAAAAGAATGTTAAACATAAAAAATGTCTTTAAATAATTGAAGGACTTTGTCCATCTCATAATGTGTGACGTCATTTGTTTACATTTGATACGCCACGAGCAGTTATGAATGTACGTAAGAGCTTCATGAAAGTTGATAAGCAGTAAATTCGACCTTGCCAATCGAATGATCCTCTGTGGCCGAATCGCTAGAAACGCACGTCAGGCTGTATGACGGTTCCGTAGAGGATACAGGTTCGAATCCTGTCGGAGGACGAATATTTTCTATGAAAATTTCTCGGACATTCAGGCCGGTGAATGTTATTTAATACTGTTTATTATAAACATAATATTTACTTCAATACTTGTATCTATAAAAAGAATGTTAACCATAAAAATGTCTTTATATATATATATATATATATATATATTCTGGCGTATTATTAATGATTCGTAGAGAGTTCAATCCCCATGAATGATCTAAAATAACGAGTAAGAAATACAGGATCCTGTCTTTCGTTTGATATATATTTATGCGACCCTTCGTGGCACATTTCTTTCAATCGAGTGTCTGAAATAGTCTAGAAAATCCAAGATAGATAGTTACAATGTGACCAATTACGTAAATTGATTATTAATTGTATTATTTACATTACTCGGGCTGTTATCGTCACCTTCATTGCCATATTTACAACGTTTCGGCCGCT
Source organism: Acanthosepion esculentum (assembly GCA_964036315.1). Classification (NCBI taxonomy): domain Eukaryota; kingdom Metazoa; phylum Mollusca; class Cephalopoda; order Sepiida; family Sepiidae; genus Acanthosepion; species Acanthosepion esculentum. The sequence continues at coordinate 101,048,781 of OZ038491.1, forward strand.
GTATGCACCGGCCTTCTTCAGGTGATTAGGATTTCTAACCGAAGACTTTATTTCCTACCAAAATTCATTTAAGAATGTGTAGCATTATGGGTCATCACAATTTCTTGTATTTTGTTTTCCTAATTAGCATTTAACATTTGTTATTTAATCTTCATTCGAAAAATCATTTAAAGAAAGGCGTTAATTTTGACGATGCTAGAGTAATGTTAATATTCGGTGTTTCCCAACAAGGAAACATTTGTCGTTCTTTGGCCATGCTCTCAATACTGCTTCCGCTTGAAATTTATAAAACGTTCTCTTAAAAAGCGGTAATATTAGATATTTCCTTATCGCGAAACATTCGGCCTGGATTGGCAGGACAACCGTTGTTTGAAATTCATAACATATTCCCATTAAATGTTTTCAGGAAAATAATTTTCTAAAATCCTGTATTAGCGCTGTTTCAAATATTGATGTAGATGTTCCTTTTTAACCTTTTGTTTGAAATCATGTGGAACGCCAATCTTCTGGTTATATCATTAATTTTCTCTTCGAGTTATATGTGTTTCTGCTTATACATATCGATTCCGCTTACATCCGCCTTCATTTCAATCAGCGAGTTTTAATTTCGCCAGTAATTATTTCCTTATTATCCGATACAGTAATATCAACCGTTTCTTTTATATTATAAGAATACATTTCCTTTTTGTTTCTTTTTTGTTTAAAACTCCTTCTATTTCTTCATCATTTTCTTAGTATTCTCATCTCTTCAAGTCTCTTCTCCATCAGTCAGGAGATTTTCAAACCACATCTTCTTGAAGGAGAGTAGAAATTGCATAGCAGTTCATCATTTTTAACGGTCATACTTGCCTTAAATAGAGAAATGCTTTAATGTTACTCGAACGTTAATCCCAAAACTCGAACTCATTTTATCTGCGTTTGTAGACCAGATATATGTTAATCAAGAAACCAATGTCATAAGATGACGCTCAAATCACGTGGAAAACACGTGTTCCTCTTCGATCCTCGAATTTAAAAAAAACGTAGCTGCCAGTCATGATTTAAACGTGTGAGCCCTTGTTTGGCTTTAAATAAACATCCATCGGGAGTTAAAGAATAAAAATAAAGCAATCGTTATTATTATTTGATGTTTCTCCCTGTGACATTTTGCTTAATAATATCACTTATTTCCTGCGACATTTTAGAATCTTGACCAAGTATAAGTAATGTCTATCAATCATTAATTGGTGACCATAAAATTATATTAAGCCTTCACTTTTGTTTTGATTTCCAACTACATATTCAGGCACAATACCCCCAAGAAACAATTTAGCAAAATATTTACAAGATCTGTTCTTATTATATTTTGAAGTGTAATTATTTTCATTTCGTTTATTAATTTGTGATCTGGGATTACGTACATCATTTTTTTTAAAATTTTGATTTGAAGTGGAATTTGGTTGAATCCACGGCACACAAAGTAATACATAACGTAAAGCATGTGTATTTAAATTGGAGATTGGTATTTCTATTTCTGATGTTTAAAAAATAGTTTTATATTCTCCAAAAGCGGACGAGCCAAAGATTATTCTGTCTTTTGTTGCAAATTCTTGTTTGTTGTTGAAAGACGCATTGTGCTCAAGAAGTACAACGCATGATCATTCCTGATTCATTATTTCCTATCATTTAGCAAAGAATACTTCATTTATATTTTGCTGGCAGTAGTAGTTTTAATCTATTGCTATTACTTCTACTGAGCTTGTTCTCTATTACCTCTCTCATTCTTCTTCTTGAAATACGTTTATTTTCCATTCATTTTATGCTGTCTTTCCTTCTCTTTCATATTGTCATTTGCTTCAAACGTAGAATAAAAGAAATAAATTGAATTAAACATGAATTTTAGTTGAATCAATCTTGCTGCCTCAGACGAACGGACAGTCTGGTTCCTAATTGGAAACAGGAATCAAAAAGTAATATGAAAGATATCTAGCAAAATTTTTTAGACAAGCAAAAAAAAGGTATGATGATATAGAAATAAAAAAAAAACGAAATAATAATAATAGTAATAATAACAATTGTAATACTACGGTTACAGATAAGATTACGATATAAGAAAAGAAAAAAAGAAAAGATAAAACACAGTGTTTAACAAGGTTAAACAATATTTCGACAGAATGTCTCTCTTCAAGTTATATTCAAACAATTCTTCAAGTATAAAGATATATAAATCTCAAAAAAGTTATGCCTTTGTACAAACGTTACTTGTCTTGTAATGAAAAATGTCCGTACTAACCCTAACGCTGAGGATGGCTACGTAAGCAAATTATTCACTCCGCACCCCGGGAGAATGTAAAGAATGACATAAGACTTCCACAAGATTTATACTAAGTTGTCTGATTTATTCCTCTTAGTAACTAATCAACTAACAGAAAATTTCAAGATGAATAAGATCCCCATCATATTAAGCACATGTCAGTTGTATTCCTCCAATATTTTTCAACAGTTAAGAGCAAAGCGCAATTTAAGCAAAGAAAAAGAAAAGAAAAAGTCCGTGACAGTTCTAAACTATATTTCAACACAATATATATATATATATATATATATATATATATATATATATATATATATATATATATATATAAGTCAACATAGAAGTCAACACTTAGAGGCGACACTCTGTTTCATGCTAGATGCAATCGTCAGCCAACTAGTTGCCTGACGATTGCATCTAGCATGTGACAGAAAGAATTTGCAACAAAAGAGAGAATAATATTTGTCTTGTCCGCTTTTGGAGAATATAAAACTATTTTTTAAACAACAGAAATAGAAATAGTTCACTTTTATATTTACACACGCTCTATCTCTGATATTAAGCACTTTATCCCATAAATATAGCACACTTTAAGACAGTATTTCTTCATATATATATATATATATATATATATATATATATATATATATATATATATATATATATATATTTATATATATATATATATATGTGTGTGTGTGTGTGTGTGTGTGTATACACAAAATATTTCTTTGTATAAACGTTGCTTGTCTTCTAATATAAAAAAGGCTAACCTGGTAAAGAACGTGTCGAAACGGATGAAACGCTGCCTACGTGAATGAATGCAACTGAAACGTGCTCAATATGAAGGTGATCTTGGAATTTCTTATTAAGAGGTATCCGTCACTGATTGTTTCGTCTTAGTAACTAATCAGCTAACAAGACAAGCAACGTTTGTACAACTTATAATTTTTGGTAGATTCATATATTTACATACTTGAATTGTTTATTTTAAATATCACTTGGAGAAGATACATTCAGTCGAAATATTGTTTAACATTATGAAACGCGGTGCTTTTCTTTTTTTTTTCTGTGCTTAAATCACGCTCTTCTCTTAACCATTGAAAAATATTCTGTTAAGTCAATAATTTTGCTGTTAATATTACTACCAATAATAATAAAAACTAATAACAACGATAATAAAAACAGAAGACACGAGGTACCCGAATAACTATAGGCCCATCACCTGCATACCAGCAATGTACAAGTTCTTCATTTCTATTATAACCGAGGCGACATACAATTTCCCTGTGAAAAACTTCCGACAGAAAAGCACGGATGTAAAATAGAATGTTACGGGTGAAGGACCAAATAATTATCAATAAAAAAATATTGTAAGATGTGAAGACAAAGAAAAGAAACTTATCGACTGCATGGATTAACTACAAAAAAGTTCGAGAGTGTTCTACACATATGTTTAAAGAAAAGCCGAGAATTAAACGTAGTATTCTCCACAACGGTTAAATTCATAATGGAGAGCATCAACAACTGGAAGACTACACTAAATTTAAACCATGCAAATAGGTAATTAACATCTAGACCATAAATGTAAAAAGCGGGATCTTTTAAGGAGATACATTTTAACCGCGATTCTTCTGCCTTGCATAACGCCACTCTGCTGCCTACTGAAAAGTAGCTACTGATACAAGTCGCAGAATTACAAATTGAATAACCTATTCTATTTTGATGATTTTAAAATTTTTCTTCAGTATGGCAACCAGCAGAAAAACCTACTCAGCATTGTCAAAAACCTTCATAATCCACAAATATGACAAAGCCGCCTTCAAAGGCGGTAAACTAACGAAAACTACGGATTTAAACCTTGATAGCAAAAACAAGATTACGGAACTATATCAAGATGGTATATAAAAAATGGAAAACAATTTTCAGTTATGAAAAAAATCTAAAGAAATATTACAGGAGAGTGTGATTGATACTAGAAATCGAACTTAATGGGACTAACAATATGAATCGCTATACCCATATTAACAGACAGCTTCAAAATTATTAAATGGAAGTTGAATGACATTAAAAGATTAGAAGCGAAGACTAGCAAAATGCTTACCCAAATGAGGAAGCACCACACGAAAGCAAATGTAAATAGGCTGTATGTACCAAGGGCTTTAGGAGGCCGTGGTCTAATCCCACTTGAATTAATTCTAAAAACTACAACAAACCGATTGGAAGCATACCTCACAGAAAACAGTGAGCCTCTCCTACAAATATTAAAACATCAACTCCACTCCATCAACGAAGAAGATACACTCTTCACGAATCATTTTAATATTCCTGAATTCCTACCAAACAAACAGCCGAAGTGTATAGCATCTACGCCAAACAAGTAAATCAAAAAGCAAAAACCATGCCGAATTGAAATTACAAAGAACTGGTAGGATAAGGTGTTGCATTGCAAATACGTAAGAAGAAACAAAAAGCCGATGTGGACCAGGAGAAAAAAAATATCAGTGGTTGAGGAACACCGGGGAGGACTAAGACAGAAGTCCTAATTATTGCAGAACAGGACCAATGCTTGGCAAACATATTATATCACTGTCGCACAATCAAGGATCGATTTAACCCGAAATGCAGGATTTGTGGAAAATATGATGACACTGTCGACCATATTGACTCAGGTTTTCCGGAACTGGCAAATGATGATTATACCCACGAGGTAGCGTCATAGGAAAGATACACAAAAATCACAAAATCGAAATAACCGTGAAATGGTGTGAACATCAACCAAATACTGTTACCCAAATTAACGATGTAACTATCCTCTGAGACATACCAATTCAAACTGAAAGGGAAATGAAGCCAACAGACCTTATATTATAATAAAACAAATTCAAGAAGTGTATGATTATTGACATAGCAGTACCATCTGAAAGAAACACCTCTATAAAAACTATCGAGAAATTGTCTAAATACAATGATTTGTAGATCGGGATTAACAGGTTGTGGGGAATGAAGGCAGAAACTGTACCAATAATAATCGAATCTTTGGGCCTCCTGAGAAAAGTAATGGAGAATTTTGATAAAAGCATCCAAGTTAATAGTGATATACAATTTGCCCAGATGATCGCTTTACTAGGAACATCTCATATACTAAAAACAGTGCTATCAATGAATGTCAGTTCTCCTATACGGTCTTAGGACAATAGTGTGGACCTGGCTCTACCGGATACAAAGCAGGAAACATGACATACACAAATTATTATCATTATTATTATTATTATTATTATTATTATTATTATTATTATTATTATTATTATTATTATTATTATTTATTATTATTATTATTTATCATTATTATTATTAATATTATTTATTATTATTATTATTTGTTATTATTATTATTTATATTTTATTAGATTTTTTAGGATGAAGACGAATCGTCAAAAATGTGATTGTGACCTCAACAACAGGAGAAAAAAAAACTAGATGAGAACAGCATAAGATCACAAACATTGGATGGGAAAAACAAAACACGAGAAATACTGAGGAAACGTGTAGGATGAAAATAATCCAATGCACATAAAAAGACATGGCGTTGATTTCAAATAAAGGAAAGGGAATCCTCATTACAAAGCACATAGAACCATTAAATTTCCAATAAAAGAACTATATTAAATATTTGGCATATAAAAATAATTTCAATCCCCGTTTATGCAGAGATAATATATATATATATATATATATATATATATATATATATATATATATATATATATATATATATATATATATATATATATATATATAGTTTACGAAAAACTAGGTAATCCGTATGGGTAGACCCAATGAGGATAAAATCCAGAGAGCTCAATGTAAATCAGAGCTAATAATTTAAATAAAAACAGACCACTTTAAGGTTCCATATAATAAATTATTTCACCACAGCCCTTTTAAAGGACTGTGGATCATCAGACTTATTTGACAAATGTTGAAATGAAAAAATGAAAAAAAATTTGAAAAAATGTTGAAATGAAAAAATGGAAAAAAATTGTTTTTTTTTCATTTTTTCATTTCAACATTTGGAAATAAATCTGATGATCCACTGTCCTTTAAAAGGGCTGTGGTGAAATAATTTATTATATGGAACCTTAAAGTAATCTGTTTTTATTATTATATATATATATATATATATATATATATATATATATATATATATATATATATATATTCAGTCTTGTGTTGGTCGAATTTTGCATATATAATAAAAATTAATATAAACTCTGAATCGTCTGTAAAAATACACGAGAATTTAAAAATGAGAAGGAATTTCCCTTGCGAATATAGTGTATGCGCACTGGTCATGACACCGCTACGAGAAGAGAAATTTATCCTAATTATTATTATTGCATTTACCTGGCTCCAACCAGAGATCTAAAGTTAAAAATGGCATCATGACATTTTCCACTGATCATTTTGTAACAAAAAAAATAAAAAATAAAAAAATAAACTAAGATCATATCTTTGACATATATACGGCTCTTCGTATTATGAGTGCTGTATTTGTGAGTACAATTCTTTGTAATTTTTAAGTCATGGGCTCCTAAGAAACCCATCAATGAATCTGTCGGAACATTTTCCAATCAATCCAAGGGCCCCAACTATAACTGTAATGATTTATGTCATCATGTGTCACAGTTTGGAGAATTCTACTTCAAGATCCTTGTATTTGATAGTTATTTTTACGATCTTCAAAGATTATTATTATTATTATTATTATTATTATTATTATTATTATTATTATTATTATGATGATGATGATGATGATGATGATGATGATTATGATTATTATTATTATTATTATTATTATTATTATTATTATTATTATTATTATTTCGATTTCTACTATGGTCACACTATGTACCAAGACCACGGGAAGTACTAAGACAGGTAGTTGTGTGTTGATATGGCTGCATTTCATGAGTTGTTGTTTTTGTACTCCTTTAACATCACTAGCATTATGTGGACACGGTGTCTGGGCTGAACTTATCAAGATATTTTTGTATTTCTCTTAATCTGAACATTTAAAGATTTTTTTCAATGTGTCGTTGTCTTCCTTTTTTCTCATTCCAAGCGCACAGATTATGATTGGTACTATTCTTGTTTTCACTTTCCACATTTTCTATTTAATTTTCCAGGTCTTTATACTTCAATGATTTTTCGAATTCGTTAGTTGTAATGTTACAGTCCGCTGGGCAAGCCATATCAACTAATAGGCATTCTCTTTTTCTTTTCGGTTTTTGACAATTATGTCAGGCCTATATATTCAACCTTCCTCTCTGTAAAGTTAGTGTAACCCCATAGAATTTTGATGTCTTCTATAACTGCAAACGGCGGTGGGTGATTTTCATACCAATATTGATTAATATATTTTTTTAAAGTGTTTGTACATTGGTCCATTGCAAATAATACCCAACTCTATCGATACGATTTTATATTCAATTGGCGCAAGTAGATAGCATCCTTGGATTAGATGTTGTATAGTTTCATGATCTTTGTGACAGAATCTCTATTTGAATCCACACTATTATGCATGATATTTGCGTGAATGCTTTGAGTGAAATATTTCTGGCTTTGTTTTGCAAGAATAACGCCTTCCGTTTCAGCCTTTAATCCAGAGGCCCGTAACCATCGATGAGGGTTAATTTTGTCAACATCGGTTTATTAGCACGTTCTGGATATTCTTCGATTATTTGAAGATCACAGACTTTTAGATTTATGATGACCATATTTCAGCTTCTACCAGCCGATTACAGTCACTGCACTTTCCTTAGAATACAAACGGTTCGGAACAGTACGGCTACCAGCGACTCCAAATAATATCAAGTAACACTAGGTGTCCTGCAAGACAAAGTGTTCCATCAAAAATGAGATAATTGTAGAGGATGCTACTATACATTATTATGATTAGTAGTAATCATCTTAGTAAGAGATTAGTAGTAATATTAGTAGTGACGTAGGTGGCTGTACTAAAACAACGTATTACAAGTAGAAAAATAATTAAAATATCTATTTATCTAAAAAATTACGCAGTGCTTCTTTCATTCAATCGCGTGACTTAGGACGATTGCTTCGCTACTTATTTAATAATATTCGATACTTAATAACAGTTGTTTTTATCTTATAAATGTAGTTTGAAAGCATATATCGAATGTAAATAAAATATGATTAAAAGTATTATTTATTATAAATTAAACTGAATCTAAATGTATTATGAACAAATGCTGATTATTTTTACATTTATTATGCAAAAGTAGTCGACTTAGGAGACGTTGCTTTCTTCGGCATATCTCGCTTCTTTATTCTAAGAAATGATATCCAGAAACACTTCCATTGATTTTCCCCGTAAACTGACATTTTTTCGTGTCTCGGGCACGTATCTTCTTTAATTGGCGAATCTTCATTCTGAAGGTAATGAAGCTGACATAAAATAATTCACTTGAATCAAATTTGTAAATATTTATCCTGCTCTGAAAAGAAAAAAAATGAATGTTATATTCAGTTGATAAAATCTTTAGAAATATTTAAAAACAGTCCTATTGTTTATAGCTCATTTGTTTAAATAATGCACTGAAATTGGTTTCCGTGACGTTGAAATAATTGCAAGTAAACTGATGCACTAAAATAAATGTTTTTAGGTTCTTTTGATATTTATATAACGAACTGCCTTACTAGTCTCCCTGGGTTTACTGATACTAAGTAAAATCTTTTTGTTATAACAAATATGGAATATATGAAGATATTTCCGTAGTCGCGAAATGAAAATTCAGTTTTGTGAAACAGCTAAAAGCAACAACAGAATTTTGAAAAATATTTTAAAACGCACCTGTTTAACAATTTCTAACAAAGGAAATGGCTTGACAAAAATGAGAATTTTGTTGATGCTATAATCATCGACGGTTTCTACATGAAAAAATATGATTACGGCATCTCTGAAGATTTCTTATAACGCTGATGTCCACACAGTACAAAACCCGAGAGTCGTTCGAGATAGAGGTTTACAGAATAAGAGTCCGAATTGATATGGATATGTATGGAAGATAACGATTAACTTTAGACTTGAGCAGGTTAAATATTGATCGGGAAAACATTAAGTTTGGAGTCGATTCGAAAGAGCAGCCGTTAGTGGGAAGACGACGATCCTGTGTGATATATATCTCATTAAATGAATACGAATAAGGGTCGTTCACTACAATGTGCGTACCATAACGGATTTTAGCCGTGAAGATTACAAGTTTTTGAAATAAGGAATGTAGGTCTTCGCAGGACGTTCTGCGAAAATTGCGATAGAGCAGAGAGAAGCATGCGAGGATACACCTGTAAGAAATGGACTGTGGTGTGGAAAATGATTCATCACTCAAAGGACTCGGAGAGATTTTGGACTCTACCGAGACAGGGAAGTGAAATGCGAGGAGCTCCTGACCATATATGTCTGCAGTAATCCTTTGCATGGAAGATATGTCTCTTCCAGAGTTAGAGGATAAAAGAAGGATTCAAGTACTTGTTAACAGCTTTAGGAAAGAACCATTTACTGTTTATATATATATATATATATATCTATGTGTGTACATATATATATATATATATATATATATATATATATATATATATATATATATGTGTCTGTTATAAGAAATATATATAAATATATATTTATGTATATATATATTTCTATTATATATATATATATATATATATATATATATTATATATATATATATATATATATAAGGCCGTGTGTGTGTGTGTGTGTGTGTGTGTGTGTGTGTGTGTGTGTGTGTGTGTGTGTGTGTGTGTGTGTGTAACAAATGCACGGTCGCAATTTTTGACGGGTTTGCACAAAAATATAAATGTCCATACTCCTTGTTAACGGTACAGCCAGGACCGATGTTCAATTTCCTAATTCCCATCGATATTGAAATAATCGACGGCAGTTTTCATGTAGTTTGCGGCCATTTTCTACTAACCAGAGTGAGACCTATAGCAGGCTGCCACGAATATGCAGGAAGATTCTATTGGCCAGCGTGACAGCCAACAGCTGACTGACACGAATGTGAACTAGCATGCTAGCATGTAAAATATCGACAGCTGCATTCTTCAAAAGTGGGAAAAATTGAAATCTACATGGCACTTTACTCGAATTGTCTCATTCACTTGCTTAAATTCAACGTTGAGTCTGATTCCGCAGAACTGGTTTGGGTTTCAAAAGGTATTTGTTTTAACATACTTTTTCATTCGAATTTTCCAGATACATCTCCTTTTTAAAGCTGACCGTTTTGTATTCATTTTGTTTAGTTCTTTTTTCGTACGAGATTTAATGTTTGGGATTTAGCTTAGAAAGAATTCACAGTGTGAGATAGGAAAGAAGTAAGAGATGTATCAGCATCAGCACGGCAAAGGTCACCCCTTTAAAGGCAAGGTAGGTCAAAAATATTTTAAGTCAAGTGATATCGATTGCTATATGAGTCGTAAGATTTGTAAATCAAACACGGGCAACGTCGGGTCATGCTGCTAGTGTATATATATATATATATATATATATATATATATATATATATATATATATATATATATATATATATATATATATATATGAAGGTAGATATATATATATATATATATGAATATATATATATATATAATTATGAATATATATATATATGTGAATATATATATATATGAATATATATATGAATATATATATATGAATATATATATATATATATATGAATATATATATATATATGAATATATATATATATGAATAAATATATATATATATATATTCATGTATATATATATATACATATATATATGAATAGAAATATATATATATATACATATATATATGAATAGAAATATATATATATATATACATATATATATGTATAGAAATATATATATACATATATATACATGAATAGAAATATATATATATACACATATATATATGAATAGGTATATATATATATATTAATATAAATATAAATATATATATACATATATATATATGAATAGATATATATATATATATATATATCAATAGATATATATATATATATATATATATATATATATATATATATATACACATATATATATGAATAGATAAATATATATATGAATAGAAATATATATATTTATATATATACATATATATATGGATAGAAATATATATATACACATACATATCGGAATAGTAATATATATATTTTTACATATATATATGAATAGAAATATATATATATATATATACACATATATATATATATATATATATATATATTTCTATTCATATATATATATATATATATATATATATATATATATATATGAATAAAAATATATATATATATATGCATGAATAGAAATATATATATATATATATATATTTAGGAATAGAAATATATATATATGTATACATATATGAATATATATATATATATGAACAGAAATATATATATATATGAATAGGAATATATATATATATATGAATAGAAATATATATATATATATATATGAATAGAATTATATATATATATATGAATAGAAATATATATATATATATTAATAGAAATATATATGAATAGAAATATATATATAAGTATAGAAATATATATATATATATATATATATATATATGAATAAAAATATATATATATATATTCATGTATATATATATATACATATATATATGAATAGAAATATATATATATATATACATATATATATGAATAGAAATATATATATATATACATATATATATGTATAGAAATATATATATACATATATATACATGAATAGAAATATATATATACATATATATATGAATAGGTATATATATATATTAATATAAATATAAATATATATATACATATATATATATGAATAGATATATATATATATATATATATCAATAGAAATATATATATATATATATATATATATATATATATATATATACACATATATATATGAATAGATAAATATATATATGAATAGAAATATATATATTTATATATATACATATATATAGGGATAGAAATATATATATACACATACATATCGGAATAGTAATATATATATTTTTACATATATATATGAATAGAAATATATATATATATATATATATATATATATACACATATATATATATATATATATATATATTTCTATTCATATATATATATATATATATATATATATATATATATATATATATATATATATGAATAAAAATATATATATATATATGCATGAATAGAAATATATATATATATATATATATTTAGGAATAGAAAAATATATATATGTATACATATATGAATATATATATATATATGAACAGAAATATATATATATATGAATAGGAATATATATATATATATGAATAGAAATATATATATATATATATGAATAGAATTATATATATATATATGAATAGAAATATATATATATATTAATAGAAATATATATGAATAGAAATATATATATAAGTATAGAAATATATATATATATATATATATATATATATGAATAAAAATATATATATATAAATGAAAAGAAATATGTATATATATATGAATAGAAGTATATATATATGAATAGAAATATATGTATATGAATAGAAATATATATATATATATGAATAGAAATATATATATATATATATGAATAGAAATATATATATATATATTTAAATGTATAGAAATATATATATATGAATAGATATATATATACATATATATATATATATATATATATATATATATATATAAAATGAATGGAAATATATATATATATATATGAATATATATATATATATATGTGTGAATAGATATATATCTATATGAATAGAAATATATATATATATGAATAGAAATATATATATATACATGAATAGATATATCTCTCTCTCTATATATATATATATATGAATATATATATATATATATATGAATAGAAATATATATATATGAATAGAAATATATATTTATATATATATATATGAATAGAAATATATATATATATATATATATGAATAGAAATATATATATATATATATATATATGAATAGAAATATATATATATATATATTTGAATAGAATTATATATGTATATATATGAATAGACAAATAATATATATATATATATATATATATATATATATATATATATATATATATATATATAAAGGCTACGTAATATGTATGTAAGAGATGCCAATACTACTTTCTAAAATATAAACAAGATTCCATGAGAATGAAATCGTATAATACATGTATTTCAAAATAAATGTGGTAAACATAGGTTACCCCGTGAGCCCATTGATTTCTTACCTCGTACTGAAATATCATTCTAAAAGTTTAAGCATATAAATGGATTGATCGTCCTTGAGTGTAGAATTGTTCATGAAACAAAGATGAAGTCTGTGATATTGAAGGGGAATATACCTCCCCATGAAATAGCCAGGCGGCTGTTAGTTCACCAATACAATCTCCAAGAGCCACTCCAGTTAGAGGAATTGAAATGAAGTGTTCAGTATGAAAATATTATGAGGACATGCAGTATAGTTATCAATTGGCTTTGAACTCTGAAGCTTCCTTACACAAAACAATAGATTAGAACTGTCTGATGGGAACGTATTCTTTATTAATTGGAGAAAAATCAAATAGCGATCTTTCGCTATCAGGAACATGGTATGCCCGATCCTAGCTGTGAAGGATCTCTGACCAACTCGTAGAACTAAGGAATGTAGCATCTCTGAATAACTGCCAATAGTGAGAATATATCGTCCGTTGGATAATGGTCATATTATGAGGGAATAATATATCACCCATCAAGCCTCGTAAGAACCTTTGAACTCTCTCGAGATACGACAGTGAGGATTGAGTTGAAACTGCCAAGTTATAGCAGCAATGCTCCATATGTGGTTTGTCCCGTCACTTGTAAAAATAGAGCATGGTAAAAACAGTTATTTTCTGGAGCGATAAAAGCAACTGGCCATTCCTCCCGCATCTTTTGCGATGGCTCGGATATATGAGATCCGTTTGAAGATGTGAGTGAGCTTTAGCCACAGGAGACGTTTGCGGTAAGGATCCGCTTTGACGACGTGACAACTCATAAGGATCGCTGCAAGTTTAGGTTCATTTCTGTTGTGAAGAAATGTTACTAGTTTAGTTTTGAATGCACATGGTGTTGCAGTAAACTCCGACACTTAAAATAAAATAGTTTATATCCAGTGACCCGACAGTTTGATAAACCAACTAACGTTTTTCTCTCTCCCCTATTCCAGGATGGAATATGAGCGCTGAGCGGTGGTAGCTTCTCTTTGTGCCGCGAAGAATCCTGCGGAAGTGACGGCCTGGTTTGGGTGAAGACATCCATGGTCATGGACCTTTGGAGGAAGTGGAGACGTGTGAAAACAAGGCAGAGTTTACTGCCAAACGAAAGTCCTCAACGATTGTTATTCGGCTGTTAGGACGGACGAGTTCGTCGCTGCCGTCAAGGAGACAATCAACAATGATGGAAGTCAGAACTAAGCCAAGATCGCTGCTGACATGGGCTGTCACAAGTCGACAATCTGCCTAACGATCAAGAAGGACATTGGTTACTCCTCCGTCCACAAGTCTCACCGCATGTTCATCACGAATGACTCCAAGTAGTCGAAGAACGTCAAGGCGCTGGCATTGCTGAACGAGCTCAGGCACAGGTAGGCGAGATCCTGAGGTTCTTCCCTGATGAAAAGAATTTACTCCAAGACCAGACGAGCATCAGGCAGAACGACAGGTGGATCTGCTAAGACATCGAGGAGGTTCCCGTCATGAAGAATACGATGTTTCCTTCCTCCGTCATGGTCCTTGGTGGCAAGGCGGACGTCATGCCTCAGTTCTCCTTTCAAAATGGCCTAAGAGTCATCGCTGAAATCAACTAGATGCTGAGGAGCGTGGTGAAGATCTGGATGGACGAGGTCGCTTCCAGACGCCCCTATGTCTTCCAACAGGTCTCCGCTCCTGCACACAAGGTCAAGACGACACAGGCGTGGCTACTCAACAATGTTCTTCACCATTGGTCGCCGGGAATTGTGGCCGCTCTCCCCACCCGACTGCAACACCCTTGATTATTTCTTCTGGCGCGTGATCGAGGCCAAGACCAACAAGCACGCCCACAACACGGTCGATTCTCTGAAGGCTGCCATCGTGGAGGCGTTCTCAGCTAGGGACAAGGACATGGTCGCCGCAGGCGGTTAAATTGTATGTAGTATGTAACTCTAACTATTGCTAAATAAACTGCCGGGTCTCTGCATATACATCTTTTGTTTTTATTGCTTATTTGGTTTTCTTTTTGTCATGTGTCGGATTTTACTGCAACATCATGTATTGGATGATACTCCCCAGTCTTTTCCCCATTGAGCTGCAAGAGATTGATCCGAGGAAAAATCAGCTGCCGGTTCCTTGCCTGCACGGTATTTGGAGATGACAGGCATAGAAATTGTTGGATCAACAGAATATATATAAATAAGGATTTGAGTGTTCTAAGCAGATCTTTAATATTAATTTGAAGGAAGGTAGGTCAGAGGAGAGATATATCTGGAGCGTTAACACTGATTTCATGCGACGAGAAGAACGGTGAACTTCATAGACGTAAATGATTGGAAAGACTTGATATTGATTATATCATTTGTTTCTCTCAGGCTTACATATGATAACCATTTAGTTGTTGCTCTTGTTGAATGTCTTTGTGTGATTTATTTTATTTGATATCAGCTCTCTGTCATTCTGTAGCCCCACTACTCGAGGTTCTAAATAGTAGTGACTTCGCTCCATCCCACAGGTTGCATCTGCTAGAAACCGGCCTTTAACATCGATGTGAGAAAACGGTCGTATACCTGCTGACAGTTTAGATATTTCTGAACGACTTTCGAGCCAGACATGAAATCGATATGATTGTTCTGACTGCTGATTCCATCACACGAACAAAACTAGATAATGAATATGGAAATAATAACAAAACAAAAGTCATTGAAACAAAGCAAGTTCAGTCGACCAATGATGACAATTCCAGAACAACGTAACTATAAACTATTTTTTCTATCCTCTGCCAGTCGCTATGATGGAGAAAGCATTACCTCGAACCGTCGCCAGTGAGACACGCTGCAAGAGCCACTCCGTTTCGCGATGCTCGTTCCTTAATCGAGACGCAATCGCGCCAATCCTCCGAAGGAACACCATAGAACGAGGGCCAAAACCCCCTGATGTTTCCACTGCTACAGGAGTAAAAGAAAATTGCATCAGAATTTGAAAATCAAAAAGTCTCCCAATTTGTTCATAAATATGAAATCGTATATAATTTCTCAGAAAGATGTATTCGAATGTTTCTCCGGACTAGGGAGTGTCACTGAAAAACATGAAATCGTGGGCTAAACATATAGATTTTCCATGGGAAAGACATTGTTGAGAATAAAGTCCATAGTTTTCACTTATTTGAACTTAAACAGGAGAGCATTGCACGGACTCCAAAGTCCTTCTTGTAAGAATTTGGAAAATTCCAAAGGTATCATTCATAAAATTCCACTCGTCTAGCAACACCCAGATTAATACTGAAAGAAAAAAAGTTTTAAGGCCTTGGGGGAACAGCCAAACTTACTTGGGTATACACAAAAATGAAGATGAAATTTATAATTGTACGTTATTTGCGATCATCAAACAATTTATTTCAATGGAAATATGAGAACAAAAAATCCATTGAAGAGGCGAAACTCTGATCCTGATCATGGTATTTTATCCAATATGCTACAATACTACGAAAATCATAGAAAAATATATAACCTATCTTATCTCTAACAAAACATTATCTTTATGTGCCGTTTACACTCAAGGTGAAGACAATCATGCTATCCACAATTTCATGCCTCTTTGAAGCTCTTAATAATTTTTTTTTCATTTCGTCATTTCTCCCAAAACATGTTCCTCCATCCATTTATTTAAGCTCATCATGTATGTTATGAGCTGTACTCTATGGCTGCGTGGAGATTCGATGTTGAACTAAACAGATGATTTACCCAGGCGAAGAAGATTAACAGGATGATAACGACGAGGAAAGACACTGGTACTTTTAACGAAACAAGATAAGGAATTGATTCACGAATTTACATACTTGAAGTAGTGTAAGTAGCTCCAGAAATTTACAAGGTTGAAGTATTGTCAGGAAAAATAATCAGAATTTTTTTAAATACCTAGATTTAACGAATTGTCATGAAGAGGAAATGTTCATACAACAGATAAAATGATGTTTAATACAACATTGAGTGTTCGTTACTCATGGATGTGATATACGGTTGCATACATCTAAATGTAGACGAAGAGAGATAGTTTGACATACTTAGCTTTCTTGGTTTGTTAAGAGAAAATTATTTGATGTGCCGCGTTGCTTGCTTAGACGGCCTATAATATAATTGGCGAATAATTTACAGTGGCGAAATCATGAAGGTTTGTCACAGAGCAATGATCGTCAGGAAATGAAACGGAACGTTTCACATTATTTCAGACACTCTTCTCTTTTTATTTGAACATAACTCATATTATATCAAAATGAATTTCGCATAGGCTCACTACTTTATTTTCTTTCTTCGTGCGGCTAATTTCTGTGGAGAAAAGGTTTTCATTGGTCCCAAAACAATAGCATATGAGCTTTCGAATTTATATCCGTCATTTTTTCGACTCGCCGGCCAATCTCTCTGAAGGCAAGGTTTTGATTGATCCGAAGAAAATTTCACATAGGCTCGCGAATTCTACTCGTTTTTTCACTTAGTCCTCCAAAGAGAGTGGGTGAAAATAGTTATTGTTATTTTGCACTCAGTATATTTCCTCTGTCGCTGCTGCCCTCAGTCTGTCATGTGTGTATCAGAGTTTCCAAGCACTTCTTCCTCAATATGTGCCTAAGAAATTTCAACTCTCTTCCTGATGTTAATTATAAGTTCCTTTTTTGTTTCCATTTTCTCACATGTTTTATTGTTTGTATCCTCAACATTCTTCTGCAGAAAAAGAATTCTGTTGCTTCGAGTCTTTTTCTTCATCTTTGATGAATCGTCCAGTACACACTGCCATATAGGCGAATATAGATAACCTAAACAACGAAAACCTTTCAAATAAATAAGGATTATGATATTATAGACAAAGCATACTCTTTCAGCTGAATTCAAATTAAAAACAAAATATAAAAAAAAGTTTATTAGATCATCCAATCCTGGCCAAAATACAAGATATACTCATCGGATTTCAATACAAAATACCATCTTACTTTGGAATGAAACCATACAGTAGAATCCGAAAACTAATAAATTAAGTTTAATGAATATATGGACAGTGCAAATGAGTTTAAAATTTAGTATTTAAGTGAAATTGCTCTCAGTTGAGTTTATCAAATATTTCTGTAATCTAAACTATTAGAAATATCGAATAACAGTGGAAGAAGAATAATTTCTCGAACACTAACAATATTAAATTCTAAAAGAATGGCGAGCTTGATGTTGTTTTTGAAAAACTTGTCGTTATTAGCTAGCAAAAGAGAATTACCATAAACTGAAATTGAAAAGATAATATTTTAATTCTGTATAGTTTAATCGACGCGGAAGTTTGAATTTAATCAGTAAGAAAGAAAGGGAATTTAGCGACAATAAAGATAATGGGAGATTGAAAAATTTATTTCCAACATCCTAGTTTATTTGCATATGTATAGTCACTTCAGCTCGACACGAACTCTTAAACAATCTGTGAGCTAATGCAATATTCACACCACGGACTTTTGCGAAATATTTTATTACCCAGCCTCTTCCTTCTCAGGATGTTCTTCCTTCGTGTTCTTTTTACTCTTTGCGTATTATTTATTTTCTTGATTTTATTCTTTCATTTCCAGTTTTTATTCTTATTGATATAATTCTCACTTTCGTGTGACGTTGGCGGTCGCCGTGTTTATAAAATGCATTTCTTTTTAACGTTTCAGTTTTCTTTCTTTTTTACGAGCCCTGAATTTGTTCACCTCTTCATTCTTTCTCCCTCTCTCTGTCTGTCTTTATTACATTTCATTTTTGAGCTATATATACTTTCTTCTTGGTTTCTTTCAACTTATATTTTTGTATTTGCCTTCTTTTTGTATTTTCGTCCCTGATGGGCTTATATTTTGTTTATCTGAAACTGTCCTTTCTCTTTATCTCCCTCACACACCTTCTCTCTTTGTTTTATTAACCTTTTTTTTCTGTCTTAGAATCTTTTGGCCGGCTTCTTTTCTAATTCAATTGTAGCTTTAGTATTTACGAGTTTTTTCTCTTTCCTTATATTATCTTTCTGTCTTCAGTTCTCTTCTCTTCTCTTCCACTGCTTTATTTATTTAATTACCTGACTCGCTTCATTTCTTGTTTTCATTCCTGCTTCATTTTAATATTAATTCTTCGTTTCTATTCTCGTTTCGCTTTGTCCAGTTAACATTTTCCTTCCGCTCAGTTTCTCCAAATATTTTTACATTGGCTTTTGTAATTTCCAGAACTGTAAATCAAATTTGAATAACTATTTCGCTTTATTGTTTTCCAGTTTGTTTTGGTTTCTATTTCTCCTGGAAATATTTTTGAAATCATTTGTAATTTTTAGCAACTTATTTCCTACAACTTGCTATTAGTGCATTATATTTTTCTCTTAATTCATCTTTTGTTTAATTCGTTTTCTGCTTCTAATTCGTATTTATTTTGATGGGAAATTTCGATTATTCAGTCCGATTTATTGCTGAGCATTTCGATAGAAAGAAAAGGGAAGGAAAAATAAGAGTAAATAAAGAGAATCGCTATATCTTCACGGAATTACAGATGCACGGAAGGGTTAGGGTTCGGGCTCACGTTTCTCTCTCATTTATTTAATAATTTCCAAGAAAAAGAGGAACCTCGCTATCTGTGGAGAACCATGGTTAATGCTAAAAAACATAATCAAACGGACTACTGTAACTCGAGTTCGATTTTCATAGCTCCACTATAAAATATAGCTTTGTAGTCTTCATAAAGAATACAGCAAGGAAACTAAAAGCAATCCGACAGATTCTATGGAAAGAAAGCGAAAAGAACGGACATACACCTCAACTGTAAGAAGGCTGCTAACCTAGTTGTTAGCAAAGGTAATTCCCAGCTTTCAAATTGATAATACCAAAATCAAGCAAGGACAGGCATAGACATATCTGAGAAGTGTTTTAACAGTATCAATAGTGATATACTAGTATCCGAAGGAGATTTGCAATAGCCAAAGTTGCATTCTAAAAGCGAAGCTGAGTATTATTAAACAGAAAAAAAATTGTTGGGAATCCTCATCACAGTTGAAAAGAAAAAAATAGGTTTGCAGAAATGTAGTTATACAATAAGGACGCTGATGCTACCATTGGCCCAACACAAAGGCAACGACGGAGTTTTAGAGAAAAAGAGAAACCAAACGGAAATTTACAGTTAACATCAGGTAGAGACAGCTGAAATTTTTAGGGCATATAATGACGAAAGAGACATTGTGAAATCTGATACTAACAGGACATATTGAGGAAAATAGGACAGAAGAAAACAGCGTATAACATGTGAGCTTGAATAAATGTCTGGCGGAACAAGTTTTAGGATCTATATAAAAAAGACCAAATTTATTAAGAGCTAAAAGGAGAGGAAATTTTGAACACACATGAACGCTTACATTCTGCAGGGTCACGGAACAATGAAGAACACTAGATTGGTAGATAAATATCATGATACTATTGAAATAGATGTATCTGTAAGTTCTATAAAAATCGTATATTATCACGGCACATAGAAGAAAGATAATATGATGTTGTTTTTATTTTTATTTTGGTGTCTTCGGAATTGTCTGCTATGTGCGATATATAATCTTTGGTAAAAAAAAAGTATTATTTTAAGAAACTGTTTCAATTTAACATAAATTAATAAATATTTAATTGAAAAACTGAACCAGTATTTGTGATGATTTCAATAATTTTAGGATGGACCTGTCCAATCTCGTCATTCCAACCTTGATAGCTTGTGGTTTTGTAATGATTAATTTTTTTTCACTCCGCGACATCTTTAGATCCAGATGCATCGTTGTATGCCTTTTCATATATAACTATTTCCATGGCAAATGTTCATATGAACTCTACTCTTCTGTGTCACATGTTAAGAACTTTCTAGCTAGGGCTTTTTTATATGCCTTCGGAGAAGAATGAATCACTCCCATTTCTTTCTAATTCCAATTTTAAGGAAGAATTTCTAATCAGACAGATATTAAACAAAAACAGCTACTTTGTGTAACGACGTTACATCTGGATATTTACTTGAACAATACAATTGTAACCGCTTCTAATCAAGTCCCAATGGCTATATATCGTTTTGGTTCATAATTGTGATTTATTTGTATCACCTCTTATATTCATATCACATCGCTTATTCCGTTATCCTCTAACATGAAATGGTCTTTAGATTTCAACTGAGTTGTCTATATTATAAAAAATAAAAAAGCATACATAAATGTCATTCTAGTTTTTTTCTACTTTTATGACTCGTGTCCATTCATGAGGTATGCGATCATTGCCCTCCAGACCTTACTGTCCCTTGTAGCGTTTAAAATTATTGTTTTTGTTATTTCTTCCAAAACTTGTTCTACCATCCATTTACTAATCAAGTATTTTACGCGATACTATCATAAATCGATCTTTCTTTCAAAATGTCCCGTATGTATCAGGTTTTCCACGTTTCTTTCCTCATTAGATACCCTATAAATTTCAACTGTCCCTTCCTGATGTTAAGTATTAGTTACTTTTCGTTTCTATTTTATTCAAAACATTGTAGTTTGTCACCTGTTCGGTAAATAGAATTCGCAGCATCGTTCTGTAGAACCTCATTTCCTTCGCTTTAGGTCTCTACTTCATCTTTGAAGAGACTGTCCAGGTGTTGGTGTCATAAAGGAAGACAGGTATCACGTAAAAGTTCGGCACTCTTTTCAAACCATGTAAGACAATATGTTTGCCTGTATCCTAATAAATAATTCGGCTCCTGTAAGACTTACCTTACTGAAGTGCACGTATAGAAATCGTAGCTGTATATTGTAATTAATTTACTTCCTATACGTTAATTTTCTGTCACAAGGTCAATGGGGAAAGGTTTGGCCTACATTGTTTGCCCTACACCTAGCTAATCCACCTCCGACCTCTTGTTTCCAACAATCACCGCAAGAACACATCCTTCTCTATGTAATCCAACATACACCACAATAGCACATCTTCGAAGGAGTCCTAATAAAGTGCCTATTCTTTATATGTAGAAATATTTTTTTCTTTTTTAATCGCAATTTTATTTAAAAAAACATATACAAATTTACACATGAAATGAAAGTAAACAAAATATTCACACTAAAATAAAACTGTATTAGTAGTGACCGACCCTCACACAAAAAGAAGAGCGGCCGCTGTATTCTGCCTATAAGCAGAATCAAGATGCTCACTCAATAGTAGAAATGTTTATTTAAACATAAAGATACAGGTTATTGTAGCACAAGGCTGAACATGAAGTGTAGAAATGCTGGTCTCCACTGTTTAAGCCAACAACTATCTAAACTGAATCGCAAACCATTCACTCTAACAATTTCCACAATCACTACAAGAATCCATCCATCTCCATCCACACCAACGTATGCCAAAATACCCCATATCAGTCGGAGTCTTACAAAACAGCCACGATGTTTAAAAATTTAATCAATGTATAAATGTCATTAATTATGAAATAAAGTCCTGATAAACCCAATAACAAAATAAAGGTTAATCAAAACATTCAAACTAAAATAAAACTGTTAGTTTAACCATGGTAAGGCACAAAAATAATAATAGATGGCGCTGTATTCAGCCGACAAGTAGAATTCAGAAAATCGTTTACTAGTCTCAAGGGAAGGAAAAGTCAATTTGTGAATTGGGAAATATATAATTTCAATTCTATCAAGATTATACAAACAACAGGGGCCATTAGAAATCTTGACAATAACCATAACAATTAAGAAGCCCAGGACCAAGCTGGGGAGGAGAGTCACTCACATAAATATGGTGAACAAAAACGAACTGATTTAATCAGGGGCGACTTCTGAGAGGAATACGTACTGTTGCGATTTTAGGAGAGTAAAAAGGTAACCCAGGCTTCATCTCTCCACCACTTTTTGCTAAATTCTACCAAAAATCTGATCTTCATCCTGAGCTGAATCCCCAAAATAAAACCATACCCAAATAAGCACAGTAGATGTTTCGTAATACACCCGCCATTCGCATCAAACATCACAACGTTCTTGCCTCGGTCAGCAGCGTGAGAATTACAAGCCGTTTCACCCGGATCCCGAGGGTAACATATTGACGAACAAGTACGTGATATCCGTGGACACAAGATTTTCGGGTTTGATACGTGCTGTTACTTCTTCGACACGGTACCAAAAGGAGTCTATGGTCGAAGTGGGTGTGCACAGCCGTTTCCTCTAAGCCAGGTTCACGCCGGTGACAATCAGTCATTTCTGCGAAGCCCGCCATGAAATTAATGCCATTCAGTGCCAGCGCATTCCGAATCAGTTGGCAGGTAAGCGAAATCTCAGGGTTAATGATTTAACTGCAGCTGTAAATCGTAGCAGGATATTATTCTCAGTGCAGAAATTATACAAAATAGGAGGTTGAAAAATATCGAGGCAAAGAAAAAATATAGATATGCCGGGAAACAAAACTTACGTCGGGACTTAGTGTAAAATCTGAAGAAAATTTAATTGTTACTCTGGATGAAAAGCGGATTTAGCAAAGAGAGAAATAAAGAAATAAACCCGTTATGTTCAGTATATATATATATATATATATATATATATATATATATATATATATATATATATATATATATATATAATTACGTGATTTTTTTGTCACCGTGTAATTTTGATTGATAAGCATATTACGTATGGACATTTTGGAAATAGAATTTGTCAACCTGCCGCAAAGTACTGAAATATTTTATTATTGCATTATTTTAAAAGTATTCTTCGTCGTGTAATTTATTTATGCTTTGGTTTCCTACGTTAAGACATTCATCTCATTATTTTGGGGCTCGGAAGATCCTCTATTGCATAAAAAATTATTTGATATCATTATTTTTCTTTAACTATTTATATCCGCGTTTTTCTTCCTTTTCAAGTAACATTGCTTACTGGGAACATAATAATATAAATTTTGGAATAATATATATACATATATATCTATCTATAAAAGGCAAGATGTGTGTGTGTATGTGTGTGTGTATGTGTGTGTGTGTAACGAATGCACGGCCCCAATTTCTGACAAAATTTACATGCACATCTTCAAGTTAGTACTAAGGCCAAGAACGATTTTGCATTTCCCAAATCCCATCGATAGTGGAAATAATCAATTTTTTCATGCTTCTACGGCAGTTTTCATGTAGTTTGCGGACATTTTCTACTGGCCATTGTGAGAGCCTATAGCTGGCTGCCACGAATAGGCAGGAAGATTCTATTAGCCAGCGTGAAAGTCAACAGCTGACTGACACAAGTGTTAACTAGCATGCTAGTATGCAAAAAAATCTGTAGCTGCATTCGTCTCAAGTGGGAAAAAATAAATCTGCGTGGCACTTCACTCCAATTGGCTCATTCGCTTGCTTAAACTGAACGTTGATTCTGATTCCGCAGAACTGTGTTGGGTGTGAAAAAGTATTTTTTGTTAACATTCTTTATTCATTCGGTTATTCCAGTTACGAGTCTTTTTTTAAATCTGATCGTTTTAATTATTACTCTGGATGAAAAGCGGATTTAGCAAAGAGAGAAATATAGAAATAAACCCGTTATGTTCAGTATATATATAATTGTTCAGTTCTTTTTTCGTAACAGATTTAATGCTTAGTATAGAGCTTAGAAAAAAACTCAGTGCGAGATAGGGAAGAAGTAAGGCATGTAGAAACATTTTAAGTCAAGTGATAGCGATTGCTGTATAAGTCGTACTATTTTTGAATCAAGCACGGGCAACGCCGGGCCATGCTGCTAGCATATATATATATATATATATATATATATATATATATATATATATATATATATATATATATATATATATATATAAGAATTTTTTCTTTCTCACTTTCTTCTTTAAATAATTCTAGAATTTTAACTTAATATAGATTAAATAGCATATTTAAAATGGGTAAATTTTGAATTTTATATTACAATTTAATATTTATAGTTAGAATTAATTCTATATTAGTAAAACTCTAACATTAAAGCATTAAATAATTATCATAACCTAAGTCCGTTGTAAAGTTTTTTCAATTCTCACATACTTGTATCCTGATTGGTCATTCCAGATTATATAATAGCGTTTCCCCTTGCGTGGGATGTTTGATTGATTTGGACGTTTTAAAACCCTTTATTCTACATTCAACACCATCACTTGATAAGTCACCAGAATAGTTGAAACGAAATGGCTATTTTTGTAGTGAATTTATGCCATATTTATGTTATAATTTTCGAATAAATAATTATATATATATATATGCGTGAATATATATATATATATATATATATATATATATATATATATATATATATATATAGGTGCGATGAGTAAATTGTCGCGATTTTAAATTTTTAATTTCGCGCAGGCACGTTGCTTGTTTATGATTTAGTCGACTGCACAGTATAGTATGGTCAGTTGGGCACCGTCTGAGAGAAAACGTGCCCGATGAATCTATTCAATTTCCAGAAATTCGGAAAAGGCATGATGCACTGCTTGTCATTCACACCGGAAACTTAAATACAATTTCAGGGTTCTGGGGTCAATCTGAGGACAGTGCAGAGCATTCGGAAGGTGCTGCATTACGAAGGTACGGCATCTCGGAAAATCTGTTCTGATAATCCAGAATTTCTTGATGAGAGACCTCGTCAAGCGTGTTAATGATGTAGTGTTGTTCTGGGTCAAGAAGTTGGCTGCTAGAAATACTGTGTCTGGCAGCAGGAATCTGAACCATGCCACAGGATTAGGAAAGCCCAGTCATGTCTGTCTGACAATTTCTGCGACTACATCCCCACTTACATCTGCCCATCTAACTCAACAAGCTGAAATCCCCATGATTGTTATTTCTCGTGCTCAGTTGAGCAAGAGACCAACAAAACTCCTTGTAACACCAAAGATGAACTGAAGACAACGATTACGGAGCATTCAGCAACTTAAACAATGAGGCCGCCAAGAAAAGATGCATGAGATTCCGATATCATCTGGAGGTTTTGGTTTAAAACAATGGCAATTTTACATGATTTATTATACCAAGATATTTTTCGCGTAATTTTGATAAATATAACTATTCAAATTAGATATCAGGTTTATTTATTTTTTTGCGGAATTTAGATGACAATTTAACCATCGCACGCTGGATATATGTATGTGTGTAATGTATATATACATATATATATATCTATATATACACACACACAAATATACATGTATATATATATATATATATATATATATATATATATGTATATATATATATATATGTATATATATATATATATATATATATATATATATATATGTATATATATGTATATATATATATATATATATATATATATATATATATATATGTATATATATGTATATATATATATATATATATATATATATATATATATATATATATATATATATATATATATGGGCACCTCGACGGGGTGTATTGTTTAGCTAGAACAATTACGATAGAGTAGTGAGTTCGATCTTCAATGGATGCCCTATACGTTCGGCCTTGTGCTAAATCTAAACTACGTTTGGAAAATCACTATATATATATACATTAGTGTTGAAATACATTTTTTCCTGCTATTAATTTATTTCTTGCCTTTTGTTATTTATCAGTGTCATTAATTTTAGTAAACAATCGGATGTAAAATATTTTTGTTTCTTTCCTCTTTCTCCCTTTCCTTTCTTGTCATTCTTTTTCTTTCAGATCCATTTTATTACTTACTAATTCCGTTATTTTCAATTTTTATTGCGTACTCGTTTCATTTCGTTCTCCTTCAATGAATGTAATCATTTAACTTTCTTTCAAAATTTTAATCGGCCTAAAATTCACACGAATAATAGGCCACAGAAACCCAGTGAATTGTGACACGCTAACGGAATAAATATTCCTCAAAATGATTTTTTAATCTCGCATCATGAATAAACAGATATTTAAAGTGTTTTTTCTTTCTTTCAACCTATGCAATATTATTCCAGATTCGACTGTTTATTTTCTATTTTGTATTTCTCAGCTTATAATAACGTTCTCCATTCTTATTTTCGTTCGGAAAATAAATAGATTTTGAACCAGTTTTCCAACATAACCGTTTTTTACCAATGCTCATTTCTATCGCGTCAGAATAAAAATATACAAAATCAATATATCCAAAAACGATGATATATATGCCGCTTATGCTCTCAATGAATCACTAGCTTAAATACTATTCACTAATCAATGTTTAATATTAAAACACTGTAAATAAAACAATTACATTTTGGGGGTATTGCACAGAGGAAAATGCATAACATACTTAGTGAGCTTGAGTAAATAAGTGGCGCAAACATTTTTATAAAAACAACATCAAAATTACAAGATTATTACTTCTGATTATTTTTCTCTCTTCTCCATCATTATTAATGTTTCTTTTCCTAATTATTCCAGACCCTGAAACCTCTTGTTTCTTAGTGGCTTGCATAAGGTGGTATCTATCTATCTATCTCTCTATCTATCTATCTATCTATCTATCTATCTATCTATCTCTCTCTCTCTCTCTCTCTCTCTCTATATATATATATATATATATATATATATATATATATATATATATATATATATATATATATATATATATATATACACACACACACATACACATAGATAGATAAATAGACCTATTAGCATTTTTTTCATATTTTCGCACAGTCTTTAGTACCTCATTCTTTTATTGGATTTATTCAAATTATTGTCTCCTTTACCTGTTATAATTACAATGAAGTTCACAACGTTTCAAATATGCACTCTCTGGACATCTTCAGATCTTCATTATTTTGATAGGAGATCAGTGATGCTAGTTCATGTTGAACCATATAAACAATTATATCTATCGCTCTACACAATGCAAGTTTTGGATTCCCTACCTCGACATGACAGCAACAATTGATTAATCAATACATATATTCATTAATATAGTTTCCCGAAAGACCCTACGGTGTATTTTGTTTATATATATATATTCCGATGTTAGACAGTTTCAACATTTTTTTCCATCCCGGAGGATAATTTAGTACTTTTGATAATTTTGTGAGAATTTCGAGATGGGCTTTCGAAAGATATTTTGTTTTTGTTCTTTGAAATATCTATTTATTTTGTAGACGTAAAATTTGAAAACTTTGAGTTTTTCATATTGTTATCATCCAGGGTCGGTACACTGAGTCATTAGAATTAATTCAATAGCATTGTTTTCAGTTTATACTTCGAATAGTATCATTAGTTTGTTGTTTTAATTAAAATTTTACATTATTTTAATTTTCTATGTATTTTGCATTAAACATTTGAATTCTTCCTATGTTATTTTTTCAGGTTCAAATATGGCTGTAACGGGAAAGTCGAAATTATAAATTGTTACCACTGTCAAATGTTTACGGTGATGTAAAATTAAAACAAAAGGCAAAATTTCACAAGGAGAGAAATTTAAAGTTGACTTCAACCAATGCTCACAAGGTAAGTAAAAATCGTTTTGAGTGGCCCATCCTCTGAATTAAATTGTCACATTTTCTGTCATTCTAATTGTTTCAAATTGCTCTTTCAGGGGGTCTGTTCACTTCGTAAAGATCTTCGAATACTGTGCTATTTTCAGTGAAAAAGTGATGGAAGATAGCTTTGTTGATTTGAGTGATGATTCACAACAGGTAGTTGAAAAACTACGGAAATTTCCAGTAATTAAATTTATACTTTTTGAAATAGAGGTGCAGTTTCAGCAGATATTTCGCCAAGTAGAAAATACGGGAATACTGAGAGTGTTTAAGCACTGTCCCTCCTATGATTTAGTCTTTGACAAAGAGTATGGTTTCCGCTTTGCCCAGTTTACAGCTTACATGCTCATGGCCATAACTGAATTTGTGTAGCCAGCTCTAGATAATTACGCCTCTAGATATCTCTAAGGCGTTTGATTGGGTTTGAAATGACGGAATTCTACGTCTGCTTCAGAGATATGCTATTACAGGACGATTATTTAATTTAATCCAATCATTCCTGTCAAATCGTGAAATGAAGGTCGTCTTAACCGGATTCTTTTCCAGTTCCTTTCATACGAACGCTAGTGTTCCCCAAGGCTTTTTATCCCATTGCCTACACTGTTTCTGATCTTCATCCACCATCTTGCTGATGTTATCAGATCTCAAATAGGCATCTACGCAGATGACACTACGATTTACTCTTGTCTGAACAGCAAATCCTGACAAAGTTAACTGTCCGTTGTTCTCGAAATGACCTCCAATATGTGGTTGACTGGCGCAGGAAATGGCTTGTAAACTTTAATGCCCCCAAAACAAAACTGCTCTTATTTACCCACTATAGAGATCCCCACTGAGTCCAATGATCATGGCTGATGCTCAACTCCACGAGAGCGTCTCTCTGTGCAGTCTCGGTCTCACGTTTTCCACTGACATGTGGTGGAAAAACTACATTGACTCAATAGCTACATCTATCGTACGGAATGTTAATTCTCTCAGACGCGCTAGGTCTTTCTCGTCTGAGTCCATCCTACAAATCTACAAATCCATCCTTGCATTGAATACTGTTTGGCATATATGGCCTGGAGCCTCGCGGTGTTCTCGACAAAAGCCAAATACGGATATGCAATGTGATATGTAACTCGACTCCAGTCACTTTGTCTCAGATATGATCTGGCTCCCCCCTGTCTTTTCTAGAAATATTTTCATGGCAAATGCTCTAACGTGATACCGTCACTATTGCCCCAACTGCATGAATTTAAGCGTGCTACTAGGTTGGCATCTCGGTCCCACATTTTTACTGTTGAAACAGTTAAATGTAACCGCCCATTTCTACTGCAAAATCTTATCTTCACTTCCCGACAGTGGAACTCCCTTCCTATTAATTGCTTCCCCGATAACTATCATCTTCAAAAATTTAAATGTAATATTAATCGACATATTTGGATGCCCTGATCTTGATCCCAGTCCTTCTCTTTATCCTGTCCTCAAACATCCCTATTTACTCTTAGTTTTACTCTTTTCACTGCCGCCTTGCTTGGAGTGAAATGATATATATATATATATATATATATATATATATATATATATATATATATATATATATATATATGTTGAGATCAATAAAACATCCTTCGTCGCCACTGTTGAGATCAATAGTACATCCGTCGTCGCCACTGTTGAGACGTTGAGTGTTTCCACGTGAGTATATGGTAATAAAGAACAAACACAGTCGTAGGGAAAAATACTGGTATATTCAGAGAGGTATTTACATCAGAGAGATTAGTAGTAGAACGAACGTAGGTTAGTAGTAACAATAAGTAATAGTAATGAAGTCCAACAATATATATATATATATATATATATATATATATATATATATATATATATATATATATATATTCTGTTCTGTCATAATAATGACAAAAAAATGACAAATGACAAACTGAATTACGGATTCTTAGGCATCTTCCTCATATCGCTGTTTCATCTTATTTTTTTCTCGTTTGCAGTGTTCAAATAAATTGTATAATTATTTTTAAATCGCTTCTTAAAACACCTACTTCAATAATTTTTAACAATCGTGAAACAAAAAAACAAAACAAATTTGAAATGCAAATATTTGGGTCAATGCAAATTGACATTTTAACGTAAATAACGGAAATATTTTCATAAAACAGATAGACATAGTCTCCACAAATTTGAGAAATCTTTTAAATTTACAGAGAATGTGTCATTTAATTCGTTATTAAGAAAACATATATTTGAAGAGGAGTGACGAAAATCCCATGACGATATAAAAATTACAGCCATATTGAAGTGATAATGGATTTTATAGTATTTGAATTTCATAAAATGTAAAATTTGACAATTTTTGACATCAAAGGTTTCAGAAAATCGATTATACCTCTATTTACATAGTTTTGTTTAACCAATGTTTGACACTATTTTTGCTATTCAGTGGAAGCATACTGATGACAAATATTTAAATGATTTAAAAATACTTTTCAACGATTTTTAAATGTAAATATGATTGACAAAAGACAGCATATATAAAAGAATAATTTTAAAATGTCATTCCATTTTTACCCATATATTTTCACAAATTTACTCAAGAAAAAATAACCTCAGTTTGGGAAGGAACTTAAATTTATAAACCTATAATCAGTTCGACAAATCAAAAATCTACAAGTTACAATAAAACTTTTCACTTTTCACTTATATGAGCAGGAAACTTTACGACTAAAAAGCAAATTTTAATGATGGGAAATGCACGCATGCTATATCACCTTTTTAATGAAAATGTAAAACAAATGCAAAAGTTTCAATTCATAAGATATTAGTTTGATTCTATGAGCATTCGTTCACTAAATAGGATTAAAATATTAATAGTATAAAAAGCTTGGTAATATATATTTCTAAAATAGTTTTTATTTAAATAATTTTCTGAGGCTAAAGTTAAACGTGCAGTGTTTTTCGGAAATAACTATAAAAACCTTTTTACATCATATCGAAAGTAGCATTGAATCTTGTCAGTACCGGGACGGCTGACTGCTTAGGTATTACCAAGGCTTTTCAGCTTGAATGGGCAAGTGGTGCAATGGCAACAGCTCGGAATTTTAATCAGTAAGCCGAGTTCTAATTCCGGTAGGGTTCCTTACATTACGCGCAAAGAGCCTTGGCAAAGGAATGAATCCTTCTCTTATCCCCCAGATATGAGTTAATTAGTAATAATAT
>OZ038491.1:101083681-101093681 GCA_964036315.1 Acanthosepion esculentum
TAATGCATATAGTAGACATAACTACAATACATTTTATCTGTAGTTAAAGGCATACAATTTCGTTCAAGATATATTTAATTGAAGCCATAAAATTGTTAAAAATATTTAGATTTCGATATTAAATAACCTGTAGAGGTGGATATGTCGCTAAACAAAATCAACTAAACAAACAACAGGAAAGAACTATTTTATGATAGTAGTCCATATAACATTCTACAAGACATAAAACTTTACTCCAAAATATAATTAAAAAAAAAAATCCAACATAATGTACACACATCACCGCCTTTATTTATTACGTCCACGCAAACATGATAAAAAAGCTGTGTCTCATCTACCATGTATTCAAATACGAAAGCAAGATAACATATATCATATTTTTATTACTTCAAAGTTCTCAAGAAAAATCAGTTTGCGCATTAAATAACCTATAAGCAGTAGATATATCATTAACAAACAAGTATAAGCAATTACTATGGTATGTTTTTAAATACCTATAAACATGTGACACTAACCCCTGAATGGTTCGAGTGGTCGCGGTCGATGTCTTGGTCGCAGCACCAATTGTGTGACAACCCCAACCACTCGAACGTCGATCACTGCCCCAATGTGTGACACTGACCTCCCTGTGTCTGGTTAGATTCACTATCAACTTTGTCGTTCTCAGCTCGCCTCCAACGTCTCGTCACAGACGTGACTGCTTTGATCTCTAGTCTAACCTACCCACGTTGTGATTTGATCTTAGGTAGACGAAATCAATCAGGCGTCGGGCCGTAGTGCAAGCTGAATCCTGAGTGAAGGTGATACCGCACAAGTGTATGTAAAAGAAAAATGATACAAACTCAAGAGGTTCAAATGTGTTGAGAAATAACAATTATCTTTATGTCTGTCTGTTGAATACAGGAGTGCGTCTCTCTCTCCCAGCCCGCTTCTATGGATTCGTGACACATTTTGCTTTTCTTAAGCGAGTTCTGATACCTTAAGTTGTTTTTCAATAAAACTGCTTTTGGTATCTATGTTGATATTCAGTAAAACTTGCTTCTGGTTGATATTCGGTAAAACTCGCTTCTGGTTAAAAATCTATGTCGATCTTGGTGGGAAGTCTAAAGTCGAATAGAAATGGAAATCTTCGGTCAGCTTCTGCGAGGCGCTATTCTCCGACTCAACTCCTGAACTAGAGCTTCACTCGAACTTAATGGAACCCAACTGGAACTTACTGAACGCCTGGGAACGTTCGCTTATATGGACGTCGACCAAAACTGTGGGGCCGGACGTGGTTTGGGTTCTTCGATAATTCCAAATCCCCAATAAGGATTCTCTTTGTCTTTAGACAGGAAAATTTATCACTTCCCATTTTTGGAAGTCAATTACCTTCTGTTTTAGAGGGGTTTCACCATTCTGTGAGGAGAGGTCGGAGGAGAATTATCCTCCTAAACTCTTCCTTTCTCATATTGGTATCTCATACCAATCCCCTCAGTGGGTGTCAACGGGCTTCCCTTCTTTCTCATACAATCACCTCCGTCTATCGCCCATGCTACCACCTGCCAATAATCGCTCAGCGGCGTGGGTGTGGCTAGACTGGCCTTCTTAACATTATCATCCAGAAAAAAAAATTATCTTCCCTTTTCTTTCTTTCTTTTCTATCGGCCAGAATTCTTTTGAACCGCACATCGCGGGTCATTAAATTTTTATCTTATTCTGCAACACCTGGAATTCTTTAGCGGAAGTCTTCGCCGACTCATTAATGATCGCAGTCAACTTTTAACTGGGTGGTTGTTCCCACCGGAAGACAAATCTATTTGTCTTTCTCGTGTTAACTGTCCAGATGTTAACGACAGAACTCCGGTCGGCAAGAAGAGGGCATCTTCTTGGCGACCGGAGGTCTGTTGTTAACAGTTTGAACAAGCAAAAACAATGATTCCTTTTTTATCATATCAAGATCTGTTTTCATACGGCTGGCTTCTTCGTCGGTGTCCATGATAACCTAATTTCGACCACCACCGCCCACATGCAGCTGACCAAAATCGAAATGTCTATTATTGTTATGTGTGTGGTGAAAGTGTTATTCTTTTACCCGTGTTTACTCTCTTATCATGACGGTAATTAATTCTGACAGAACCGACCTGCTTCTCTTACAAATTTTTCGTCTTCTGCGTAAAGAAAAAATTCTTTCTTTGTAAGTGAAATAAAATCTTTTAACCATTTTTCTTTTCTTAAAAAAAAATAATAATGTCGCTCGGTATGTCTTTCGCTCTAGCTCTTTCTCGCCATAAGTATTTCCCGTTTTTAATTTCTATGATTAATTAATTAGCCAATTACCATAGCTAAATAGTGTCACAAACAATTAAGATCAGAAAATAATGGATACATCAGTAGTATATTATTATTATTAGTAGTAGTATTATAATTAATGATATTAGTAGTAGTAGAATTAGCAGAATTTATCTTCATCGTACAGTCCTAGTTTTTCTCTGATTCAGCTTATTATTTTTTTATTAATTTGAACGAAACACATCCCAATTTGTGATAATTATTTTATTTCACTTATAGTATATTTCCCATTAAATAATCATCAGCCCATGTGTGGTCGTATGTTCGCTAACACCTAGTCACCTGATTTCACATACCTGGGCTGAATGCCGGAGGGATATTAGTACAGCGACGTGTGACTTATGTAAGCAAACGCATCGATAGTTATCTCTCTCAAGGAAAAATCAAAAATGGATGCTCTCCTTTGTGAAAGTTTGCTTTGGTTTCGACCTTGTTGATTTCATTGGAGGATATCTATGCCATGTATTTTGATTCTATCAGGAGAACACTCTGACCTGAATGTTGACGGGAATCAAGTAAACCCTTCGCCTATTGATGTTGTGGCAACAAAACACTGTCTGATTGCATAGCTATAGGCCCCAGTCCACACGTAATGAAGTAGATGGTATCAGCCATAAAAATGTATATCTTCGGTTCCATTGGTCTTCTATATAATTGTGCAGAGTGTCTAGCCAACTTCCTAATCACAAGAGGCTTGTGGGCGAAATTGTTTAGTCGTCGATGATCCGACAATGAAGCAGGAAGTACTCATTTACATGGTGCTAGTAGCAATCCTGTATTTACCTGACATAATTTTACAAAACGAGATTTGAAAATAGTTGTCGTATTTGAACAGGGAATGAATGTGTAAAAAGTGAGACACACCAGAAAAGAAAGAGTACGAAAGTGGATGGCGACAAAACCCAAACCAATGCACCAATAGGATTAGAAATGATTACTTGCTTATTTACATTTTCAAAGGATATCTCAGCGGACCCTAAGCGTCTGTTGCAATTTTGTTCTCGTTAGTCGGTCTGCATCATCGAATTAGATGAGAGTTCTCCACAGGAATGCTAATCCATCCTTTAACAGGTATTCCTTTTTTCTTATTTCTAACACATTTCTTACAACGAATGCCTGGTGGAGACAAGTTCAGTCACCGATGACCAGACAATCTAATACTACACCATCTCCATAGTATTAGTTCTTCTTCTTCTTCTTCTTCTTCTTCTTCTTCTTCTTCTTCTTCTTCTTCCTCTTCCTCTTCCTCTTCCTCTTCCTCTTCTTACTATTATTATTATTAATAATAATAATAATAATTATTATTTATTTATTTAGTTACGTATACTATGTTTCCTCCTTTGTATTTGTGTGGAGCCGTCACAGTTTTCAATCCGGTGCTCGCTCCTCAGCCACTAATTTGTTATCTGTCGGTTCACGGCTGCTTATTTTGTTGTTTATGTATTTGCCGCGAAACGAATTATTATTATTATTATTATTATTATTATTATTATTATTATTATTATTATTATTATTATTTTCCCTCTTCTTTCCTAATGGTGCCATGCCTAAACATATTAGTGTCGTCATAAAAAAACACTTTATGATAATAATTGGAAAGAGAACGAGGAAAATGTTGTTCGAACGATGACGGGAATTGTGACAAGGCAAACAAAAGGCCTTCCAAACCCTAAGCAAAGCATTATGAAACAAAAAGATCACGTTAGAAACAAAGTAATCAGTAACAATATATCAAGAGATACTAGTCCTCCTATAAGCCAATACATGTTGTATAATCTCCTTAGAAATGAAGAAGGGACACGAGGCAACAGAGTTATGGTTCTGCATCAGGATGCTGAGAAGAACGGGAATCAGCTGATAAAATTAAGGAAAATGAAAAAAAAAGACGCTTATAAGTACAAACGGAAAGAGAGGATTATAATTTCCAGGACAGACGTAGCTGAAAAAGCAATATGACTACTACATAAGCTCCTCACAGATGAAGAAGAAACATGAGACTACAGATATTGTAAGATGCCATTTCAGACAATGAGTTAAAAAAAAATCAAAACACAAAAAAACTTGGACTATCAAAGAATTAGAGATGCTCAATGCGCACGCGGCAGAAAGGAACATTGAATCAAAGAAATAGCCAAAAATTCAAAGATTGTTACGCGGTACTATTTATAGGATGTTGGGAAGAGTCATCATCACCAAAGTTCTGAAGGGATATACACATAGAAGAAGAAAAAATGAAAAAAATAGAAGCGGAATAAAAATAATTATCGGAATATTCATGAATCAATAATAGTTTAATAAATTAGTTTCCTTCTACGCGTCCTAATATAAAATAACATGAATATTTTATCTCAAACATCAGAATAAAATTCCCTGGAGTCAAAAGCATTAAAATAATCGTATGTTACTTTTCTCGTTTTAAAGCACACCATGATCGATTTTTTTCTGTCATTACTGACAACAGATAAAACCGCTATAGATTTATCAACGTCATAGTTACACTGTCAGTATTTCTATTCTCACCGTTCTCCTGTTATAAGAAAATAATTAAAAAAAAAAGAATAATTTACTGTCAAGTATGGTAGAGTAATGGATAACGGCTCGAATTGAGGAATCGGAGAGTCGACTTCGAATTCCAGTCAAATCCATTACATTCATTTACGTGCTATTACTCTTTGAAAAAGTATGAATCCTCTTCTTCTCCCCCAATACCGGGTATGTGTTAATAGCAGGTGAGACCGGGTCTACTGCGGGAAAAATAATCTGCCTCGTCAGTCAAGTATCGTAAAATACATGATCATCTAAGCGTGTATCACGCATGACACATAACTGAGTGACGCAGCTATAAAAGAAAATTGATTGGAAATCAGGAAAATATTACTATAGGAAAAATTCGCCACTCCTAAATTATTTATCGTACTTTGATTATTTCCGATAATTTCAAAACACAAGTTTATTGGACTCACGGTAACAAAGAGTTCTAATTCCGGTACCTGTCCCTTCTATTTCCTCCTCTTTGAAATTAATGTTAGCATAAGCTACAATGGTTTATTTTCTCCTGCAATAACTGTATTTCTATTTTACATTAAATTGTGATCAGCCCAGGTCTCCAGAGTGATAAAAAGCTTCGAAATATTGCATATATTTTGATACAGTTATTATCGATTATAGGATCATTGTTCGAAAACAATTATTCGAAAAACATTTATTTGAATTGTAAATTGTTTGAATGAAAATGTAATCGCAAGTACAATTATAGTAACTGATATCTATTCGAATTGCAAAATTCTTTATTGCAATAAAAATGTAAAAATTTAAAGAGAAAATACACAAATGATAATTATGCGAAATAGAAATATCGTTAATAAATAAATTTTCTAAAAAAAAAAAAATACTGCACGCAAATAATCATCTACTGAAGAATACTCGTTAAAGGATGCCAGTAAATTGTTAAAGTTTTCCATGTACGTCACAGTATTCCTTGGTGCTCTTGAAATTTTGGCAACCTGCTCTTACATTTAATTTTTTTTGAAAGTCCTGTTCTCCTTTGAGTGCGTCTAAGAATTCCCACATTGTCATATAATGGGATGAAACTTGCTACTAAAAAGGCCTATGCCATTCTTCATGGGTGTTATTAGTTCTAGGTAAATGAGTATTTCCACTTTCAAAGCAAGATCACATAACTATTTCTCACATGAATAATTGTTCTTTCGATTAATTTTCATTCAAAAATTTTGCAATGATAAGAAATGTTTTTCGAATAATTAGTTTTGAACAAGCTTCTTGATTTTAAAACTATCCGCTCTCTGCTCATTTGCATAAGCTCTCCAAACAGATTCTAACTCTATCAACCAAATATTCAATGCACTCATCTAATATATAAAATACAGAATATGTGTGTGTGATTGTACATGTGTGTGTCCAAGCAACTGATCTGATTTCAATAATTCATAGCTCATTCAAAAGACTTAGAAAAGTTAGTCAGAGTGAACGATTTTTGTGGAGCTCAGATTCAGGGTTGTCATATGCGAGGTTAATAATTTATATTAATATATTATATTCCATAATATAGCTTTTACTTAATTAGCTATTATTTTTCTCTAACTTTTCAAATGTTGAATGTATAACTAAATCTAATTTCTAATTTTTATCTTGTAAATTAAACCCTGTTCTTTCATAAAAATAATTGTTTGTACGGAAAATAAGATTCGACGTACATGAAATCGTCCTTAAATTAAGTGGCAGCAGAAGAATTATATTTAAACTTTTAGAAGGTAAGCATAAGCATTATTTGAATACTTAAATGCAGCGATCAATTTTCAGTTCTTCTGTAGTTTATTGATTCCTATCGCATCTATTCCTCCATAGCTATTGTGATGATGGACAAACCAAGAGCGCTCCACAGGAGCTAGCTTAAATCCCAACAGTTAGGGCTGCTTTTAAGCTAGTCGGATATAAGGAACAACACTTGTTTTATCTGATGTCAGTAATGACTGAAAAAATCGATCGAGTTTTGCTTTAAAAAAAAGAAAAATGACATACGATTATTTTAATACTTTTTACTAAAGGGAGACAAGAACATAACGTAAGATTTTTTTCTAACGCTATAGTCAGTTTTCTGCATATTCTTTACCATTCAAAAGTGATACATCTGACTGATCTATGATTAACGAAGGCGATATGGGTCACGATTCCGGGTATGGAATAAATTTGCTTAAAGCCCGTATTATGTGACGGAAAACTGTCAATGCCTAATGCCATTCTACATTACTGCTGGGGAAGTGTGGGTTAGTGTTAATACTGTTGCCTGAAATTAACGGTGTACGCTTTAGGATTTATTTCAGATTTCCCGTTGCTGTTTCAGCACACATATATATATATATATATATATATATATATATATATATATATATATATATGAAGAAATATAGTCTTAAAGTGTGCTATATTTATGGGTTAAAGTGATCAATATGTAAATCTAAAAGAGAACATAGAAGTCAACACTTAGAGGCGACAGGGTGTTTCATGTTTTTATATATATATATATATATATATATATATATATATATATATATATATATATATATATATTATATATATATATATATATATATATATATGTGTGTGTGTGTGTGTGTGTGTGTGTGTGTGTGTGTGTGTGTACAAACTCCTACAGAAGATAGCGAATGAAAGCGCGAAGAAAGAACGAAGCATCAACTGCAAGATTACAAAATGCATGTCAAAATGAAGAGCCCAAAATGCAAATTACAACCTCGGCGATAAAAAAAAATATTAAAATTCTAATATCTTGGAAGTGTTCTAACAGAGGAGGCAATGGACGACACTATAATCCTAAAGCACATTCCGTTCGAAAAAAAACTTTCTAAACGGGGAATTCATGTAAATCACGGCGATTATTAGAGTATTAAAATATTTAGAAATAGAAACAAAGTGAAGAGTACTGATGCAGGATATACACCGTTGCGGAAATTAATTGAAACAAAACGAATAATTCCGTTATTGTTTTCCTTTTTCCTATTTTTCACATGAAACCTGACCCAGTAAACATGTTGGTATTTCGTATGTCCATTCCACCAATTTTTTCCTTGCAGATTGACCACAGTTTCTCGATTGGATTTAAATCAGGATAGTTTCCGGGCTAATCTGTAGTACTTTAATTTCCTCACGGGTAACACTTGCCAGCATGCCCATGAAGTGTTACAGTTTTTGTACGCTTCCTTGGAGTATCGTCCATCGCAGGCTATGATTGTAGGACAAATAATCGACAGTTGTGACAATAGAGTGATAAAAATCTGATACAATCACGGATGGCGCAATATTTTTCAAGGTGAAACAAATTTCATCATACACCCCGAAAATTGATTCATATTGCTGCACACCACTGCAAATGACCTAATCTGAGCAAAAATAGAAACCCCTGTCATCCCAGTCTGTCTAACACTGAACGCATGATGACAGAAAGGAAACTAAAGCAGTTGTTTCAATTAATTTGCACAAGGGCGTATATACTTCAGCGTGAAAAATCTCAAAGATGAAACGGACTTTAAGCAACAGAAATGTGGTTCTTCAGAATGATGCTGAAAATACTGTGGACACAATATGTGAGAAACGACTAAGTTTTAGAGAAAATTGAAATAAAAAGGAAATATGCTTAACATCAGTGACAGATGAGGCTTCTGGAACGCATAATGAGGAAGAAGGGATTGGATAATATGATACTCCCAGGGCAGATTGAAGCCAAGATAGATAAAGGAAAACAACGCATATCATTTTATTAAGCGTGAATAGTGGTAAATTTTTTTAGATAAATAACAGAGAGGCAAATATTTTGAGCTAAAATGCCAGGAATTTGTGGAGAGCCAAAATCGCCTACGTCCTTATGGGATAAAACACAGGAAATATAATGATATATATTGTATACATATACTGGCCAAATATTGCATCCGTGACCTGTCTATTCGCATCTATAAATGGAAGTGATCAGTTTCCTGTCTTAACCATAGTTACAATTTAAAAATAAATATATTTATACACAACACAGATATTTAGACAGATATAGTTTCACACACTTATAACCACCATATATATATATACATATATATATATATATGTATAGAAATATATATATATATACATATATATATGAATAGATATATATATATATATTAATATAAATATAAATATATATACATATATATATATATGAATAGATATATATATATATCAATAGAAATATATATATATATATATATATATATATATATATATATATATATATATATATATATATAGTGCAGTGAGTGCTGGACAATTTCCTCAAAGACGGAAAAGAGACTTTAAGCAACAAAAATGTGATTCTACACAAGGATGCTGAGTATAAAACATGCCTTTTTTGTGAGGCAACGGCGTAGGTTTAGAGAAAACGGAAACAAAAATGATCTCATATTTAACACAGGAAGAAACACTTGAAATTTCTATTTCAATGAGGCTAAAAGTGTTTGGAAAATCTCATACTCTCAGAACGGATTGAAGAGAGGAGCCACAGAGTAAACAACGCATAAAAGTCATAGAGGAGTGCAGAAGGACTCATCAGCACCAGCTCAACCCTGCCGACTCAACACCAACCAACACCTATTCGTGACAACTTAAGTCCAGGACAACTCGCCACCAGCCTGTTCAACTCGAGGACAACAAAACGGCATACGAACTATATATTTTTCCATGACTTTTTAAAAAGAAATAAATGTCATTTAATTAACATTCATTTTATGATACGTGACTTTATTTTTTATTTAAAAAATTGTTGAAAATCGTATGCGATTCCCCTCAAATATTCAGTTGGAGATCGTTGCAAAAAAGAAGAAACAAAATTCCTTCATCTGTCTTCAATTACTTCTACATTTAAGTGGAGGGGATGACCTCCAATTAATTTCTCAAAATGGATCTTGATTTGTTTGCATATTTTGCAGCCCCGTAATATATCTTCATATTGTGTGGTGCTCCATCCACAATTCTGTGTGCTATCTTTTATTTGTTGCTTCATCATTGTTATTTGTGCGGTCTTCAAAATTAAACACCAGTCAGCCAAAGAGGCTGGTGAATCTAATAAACCACTAAGACAACACCCAAACTTTCAAAATCTCTACGATTC
>OZ038491.1:101096181-101143681 GCA_964036315.1 Acanthosepion esculentum
ATAGTTTTGTGTCAAAACCACTGTCCCCTTCATATGAGCAATGGCGAGAGGAAAAGATCATTCAGGCTTTCAGTCATGGCACCAACGTTCCTGCTATGTCTTTTTCTTACATGCTCAGTCCATGGAATACTCAGCATCCTTCAGTAGAACAAAGACAAATATATTTTCCAGCATTCCTTTTCATATAGAAGGACTAACTTGGCGTAACTTTTATGTAGTCATTTCCTTTATCTAACGAATTATTCCTGTTCCTTAATACTTTGCTTTACTTTTGGAAGGCATCTTCCACGTGTATTGTGCTCATATTTTCCATTCTCCGTTAAAACACGTCCTGTATTTATATTTTGTTATCGCCTATTTGTAATCTGCATGTTGTTTGCTTTACTTTGTTGACATCCATGCAATTTATCTTCTTGTAATAGATAATTAATCCTTTCTTTTCGCTTTCATTCTTTAACTTCTGTATAAATTTCTGTTCTTCGGCTGATACGAAAGCTGTGCCATCTGCATGATTTATGGTGGTTTTCTAAGTGGAGCTTAGATGTGGCACAAGGGCGAAGGTATGGGTGACTCAGTGAGGAGCGATCTCACTATTCAAACGTAACTGGTCTTGCGCGACAAGTTTGCCAACCATTATACCACATCAGTGTATCCGTCATTTGCATATCTTATGTTGTTAAACTGGAGCATATTTACACTAATATTTGGTGGGGTAATTAGTGCAACTTTTATTGCCAAAAATAGTAACCAGATAGTAAAGGCGAATATTTCATCTTGTCTCATTCCAATTCAATTCTAGTGCATCTCATCTTATCAGTTCTTCACAATGTACATTATATATCATGTAGACGTAAATAATTTGATATTGGAAGAGATTCATTGTGACGATTGGAAAACGTGTTTCCAGGAAAAAAGCGACGAATTCGTTTGATATCAGAGGAAACCAAGTGTATATTTCTATTTGCACACACGGAAAACAAACACTCGTGGAATTGATATGTGTCACTCTTTGACTTGTTTCAAATTGGTTATATGTTTTCGGTATGTAGTTGACCATAGGAACCCCTGGGATTAAGCTGTCAAGAAGGCACTGTACAGTTTGTTGTCTCTATAACGTTCTGCGTTGTACTCATGTGACACGGACTGACTGTACTGATCGTCACTAACACATTCAATGATTAACAATCTACCCATACACTACTTCGTGAGTATTTTCAATCATTATTTTCTTATACCACAACTAATTCTTACAGATATTTTGTTTGAGCAGAATTCACCAGAGATCCAAAGCATTTATGGGGCGGATTAGTGATTCTATTCTATGAAGACGCCTTAACAAATACAAACAACTGTGGACAGCTATCGAAAAAGTCTTATTCACTATTGTGAGCGCAATTCTATTTCATTAAGTTTCACTGAATAAGGCGGTACAGAATGAGGTTAGTGTTAAGGTGCATTAGAAGTGTTTAAGGATTGCAAATTATAAATAATATGTAGTATTTATAACGGTTGATCAGTGAATTGAAATTACAATGGAAGAAGTTGTCTAAGTGGATCTTACTCCATACCCTTGGAATATGTGGCAGGAGAGGATGAGTTGACTCAGGTTTCCGTGGTATGGCGAATCGTGCTGTGAAGATCGAGACGTCTGGAACCAAATAATGATGTTCAGCATATATATGTATAGAGAGTAGCGAGTGTCTAGAACCGTTTCGTCTGTGGAATGTCTTTTAAGTAGGGAAAGATTCTTCCCCCATTTGACCGTGGAAAGTTTTTTTAAATCTGTGGAAGTTAGAAAAGTGCAATAGGGTAGCTCTGTCCTCTGTTTTGTTCTGAAGTGGCTCTTTCCGATATAGTGCATGATACGACATTTCTGGGAAAATAAATTCATATACACACATTCCACTTTAGATCTGGTTTAAGATTCAGCCCCAGTAGAGGTTGTAATCATATAACCTCTTTGATAGTACAATAATCCATCATCACTAAAGAAACATCAACGTCTGCTCTGTGATAAAGAATGGTCAATAATTTAATTTTGGAGATACTGAAAAGAGTTCCTCCATCATTTAGGAGACATCAGTTGCATTGTTACGGTAATCTAAATTTTGATGTGGCAAGCATACACTTTGGATTTGTCTGCATATACTTATGATAGGAGAATATACTTTTGTAGATCGGTAATATACAGCAGAAAAAAACGGTACGATCGAGAAGGGACCCTCGTTTTCATTTCATGGGCAACACAAGATTGGTCATTAACAACGACATCTACCAGAGAGAAATAATTTTATATTTGAGACGACGTAACTAGAACTGTCATAGGGGAGGCCATTATGTTTAAACACTTTATGCCCAAACTTGACAAATATATTCCAGATATCTAACGCGGTTGATCACCTGATGGATATATTACAAAATACTTCACTGATTCTATTTACAATGACTGTTAAAACATAAGCAATGCACCCAGAAACGTAATATCCACCCTGTTTAGCGGTCGGGTGGTTGTTAGAATTGAGTTGAATGACATCCTTCTTGTTGATGAAAACCTCAAACAT
This sequence comes from Acanthosepion esculentum, assembly GCA_964036315.1. NCBI lineage: Eukaryota > Metazoa > Mollusca > Cephalopoda > Sepiida > Sepiidae > Acanthosepion > Acanthosepion esculentum. The sequence continues at coordinate 101,098,743 of OZ038491.1, forward strand.
TTGCCGATGACGATGTGTAGGAGAGCAGTGTGAAATTATGTAGGGGATGGACGCTCACCCGCATTCTTTTAAACAATGCATACACCTAACATAATCAAGTGAGCTGGGAAACAATTCTACTTCAGGCACCCGTTGAAAAAAAATTGCCAAGATTGCTTGATGTTATTCTTAAAACAAGTACATAAAATCTCTCCGTGTTAGTAGCCTTCGTAGATTCAAAGCTTACGTATAATTGCTTCCATGATAACTACAAATTTCGAAAATTTAAATGCAGCTTCGATAGCCATCTTCTATATTCTTGAAACCCGTTCATTGTTTATCCTTTCCTCAACCCCCTATACACAGTTATTCTCTCACTTTCACTCTCTGTAACCCTCTGTGTGCTAGTGACATCCCCTCCGTGCTAGGTGTGAAATAATTTTGAAAATGTCTGGAAAATTCAACAAAGGTAGGCAGCGATATTGCAAAGTTTGTGTTACTTGAGAAAGTCAGTATGGAGATATTCCTTGTCATTTAACATGTTGTTAGAGGTAAATTCATTCGAATGATCGTTTCCATATCAGCCTTGAATTAATTAACCTCCGAGCTATAAATGATAAAGGGCCATGCTTTTTAGCCTCTGCTTTGATATTTATTTTGAAATTTTCAAAATACGCTGGAGATAAGATGGTTGTTTTTCCTCTGGCGCGGACAGATAGCATTTTGCAAAACCCCCATGCACTTACAGTTCAGAAAGTAATAAGAGTTTTGTCACCCTGTTCCTCTTAATAGAGATCGTAGTAAGATGTTCGGTGATCCATTAGCGTAGGAAAATTGAACATGAAGAACGGCTGGATATTAGACATTTGTTGGTACGTTTTTGTGGGCGTTGAAATTTTCGATGTCTGTAAGAAGCCATACAGGAAGGAGGGTGGCTGTTTTGGTAACTTTATTTCTGAGATGAGCTTCGGCAATCAAGTAAAGCTTTCCCAATCAACATTGGTGTATACGTAGATTGTCCTCTGAATTACAACATCAGAAAAAGCCATCATTTTGGCAGCACTTTTGATATTCAGCCGTTACTAATTCCAAGTATGAAAATGCATGCGGAGTAATGCAACGGAAGCATGGTGGAACAATGTATAGCGTCTCGGAGTGAGAAATCGGAGAGCCGAGTTCAAATGCCAGTCTGATCCATTATATTCACTTAGGTGATAATAACTTTGAGAAAGGTATGACTCCTCTCGACCTATGGGTAAATAGAAGGATAGACAGGATTCTATAGCCGAGGATGGCAACTAGTCTACGCAGAAAAGTCTAACTCGTCAGTCATTTATCGAAAGATACATGATCGCCTAAGCGTGTATCATGTACGACACATAACTGAATGACTGCAAGGGAACATATGCCCGGAGATGAGGTATATAAGATCTACGACAAGCGCAAAATAACAAGCAATATCGGGAAGACGAGTAGAGTTTTCCACGATCTGGGTCAATTCGTATGACACGGCGCAGTTCTGGTAATTTAATTTGATTTCCTTGTATAACGGCAATCAAATACTTATGGGTCATTTCTTTTTTACCGGAATTTAATTTCCTTGGTAGGTTCGGTATTTAATATTAAAATCTATTGCTGGAATTTTTTCTCACTGTTAAAACATATAGCTGGATTTTCTGCTATTAAAATATATTTTTTATGCATTTATAATGATTTAGTGTCAGAATAATGGATAGCGGCCCGGATTTAGTAATCAGTGAGTCGAGTTAAAATTCCATTTGGATCCATTAAATTCACTTATCGGCTAATACTTTGGGGGAGGCAAGAATCCTATTCTCCCCACCCCCTAGAAAGAGAGAATGGATTTGATAGCTTTGGATGGCAACATTTCTCGGAGAAAGCAACTCTGAATTCAAAGCGTAGCACAGAAAATATACAGCTAAATAAGAATCGTTCGCATTGGCTCCCGACTATGTTCGAATAATGAATAGTGTTTTAACCCCAGGGTGTGGACTATTTGCCCATAGCTGCGGACCAGGCAGTTGTTATCACCTTGAGTCAGGGTGAGCATTTGAACAACAGCAATTAAAAGCACGACAAATCTAAACATCTTATTTTAAACCGGGAGAAACCTATCCTAAATCTGTAGGTCCAAGCATCATTAAACCATAGGTTTATACATTTTGCCAATCAAGCGTATGAAAATTCTTCGGAAGTATAACTTCCTACTGTTAGGATTCGTGATAACAAGGTAAGGATTTATGAAACAAATACTTCGAAATATCCATCCATTCTAATGACTTCATAATAATTGGTTCAGAAATTTGTTTTAGGCGAAAACTGAACATTGAAGCGATAATCTCGTTTGCATTTTAACGCCAAATATATTGATCCTATTACACGTAAAGGATGAAGCTTAATTTTGTTACCATCGTTGCCAACTGATTTTAGATTGACAACTCATCATTTGGGGATAAAATATTTTATGTAGAATTAATATGTTTGATAATATTGGATAAAAGGAAAAAATACACAGATTGTTTAAGTGTCGATGGTATTATATTTGCACGTTTATTCACTGCGCATTGAAGCTTAAAAGAGATTGGTATTGTCAGTATAGAATTATATATATATATATATATATATATATATATATATATATATATATATATATATATATATATATATATAGTTTACGAAAAACTAGGTAATCCGTATGGGAAGACCCAATGAGGATAGAATCCAGAGAGCTCAATGTAAATCAGAGCTAATAATTTAAATAAAAACAGATTACTTTAATGTTCCAGATAATAAATTATTTCACCACAGCCCTTTTAAAGGACAGTGGATCATCAGATTAATTTCCAAATGTTGAAATGAAAAATGAAAATAAATATACACATTTATGACGGGCAATAATAAGGAAATTCACGAAGTGGGGGCAGTGTAGGGGGGTAAGGAAATTCACGAAGTGGGGTCAGTGTAGGGGTATATATATATATATATATATATATATATATATATATATATATATATATATATATATATATATATATAATGTGTGTGTGTGCGTGTGACTGGGTGTGTGAGCATATATATATATGTATATATATAAAGGTAAAAAGACAATAGGAAAACTGTATTATAACCGACGCGTTTCGTCTAAAGTTGACTTTTTCTAGACAAAAACGATATGAATCTATTGAAAAAAATAACTACTGACAACAAACAAAATACCCTTAGAAACTAGAGGAATTTAGAAAATGCTAGTGTATTCATATTGTCAACTGAAAATTTACTTAACTATTATTACGTGTAGAAATAATGTTTTATTGTTGTGCATTAGTTTAAATTGTCATACATGGACATATATTCAACTACAGTTTTATATTTGAAAAATGCTACACTCATAAAAAAAAAAAATAACTGACTCGGAAAGAAAATCATCGAGAGTGCCACAAGTGAATATTATCCAAATATTAATCTACGCCCGGGCTTTTTCGCAGTAACACCTTTACAAAAAGAATTTCTACTCTGCCAAGCCAACGTGCACAACTGTATCAATAAATCAAAAGCAAATGGTTGAATTCGTCAACACAACGATAAAAACAATATTTCTGTTAATAGTTACTTTGTTTTCAATAAATACATATCTTTTCTGTCATGAAAAGTTCATTTTGATCGAAACGCGTCGGCTAATAATACAGTTTTCCTATTGTCTTTTATCTTCATACATACTGTCTTTTTCTACAGGTTAACTCTGAGAACCTTTTCATATCTATCTATCTATCTGTCTATATATATATATATATATATATATATATATATATATATATATATATATATATATATATATATGTATATATATATATATATATATATATATATATATATATATAACCTGTTATGTTGAATGTTAAAGACAACATCGTCTTGCATATTTTCTTTGAATTTTCTCATATTTTCTAATGAGACTTTTTATTTGAAAATGATATCGAAATAAATATTGTCCGTACGACAACCTAGTACTTTCGAACATCATTGATCATCTTCAGAGTCAACATTTTTAGTCAAGTTTTTTAAAAAACATTTGCCAATTGTCTTGTAGCGGAATCATGTTGCTACATTTTTTTTATAAACTAAATGGAAAAGTTGCTGCCAAATTACACACACACACACACACACACACACACACACACACATATATATATATATATATATATATATATATATATATATATATATATATGCTATAATTTATTGATATTATACTATAGTTATTGGCAAAATATTCATTAATGTAGGTTTCGAAAAATAAAAGTCTCTTATGTTCTCCTTGTTTTTTGTCTCCTGCAACGCCAGCTTAAGAAAATAAATTATATATTTTAAACGCACAGAAATGCCAAAAATAGCCTTTCTTTATCCATCTACTGAAGACATTAGAGGCGAAATGCATTATAGGATATTATTTTTCGAAGTATACTTTCAGGAATGTTTTTCCAAATGTCAATAACTTATAACACTGTCAGTATTACATACCCAAATTTACGTATATATATATATATATATATATATATATATATATATATATATATATATACATATATATACATATATATATGTGTGTGTGTGTGTGTGTGTGTGTGTGTGTGTGTGTGTGTGTGTGTGTGTGTGTGGGATGCTCAGGCCGATAGGCGTAATACATACTGTGACATAAAGGGGAGAAATGATTTTTTATCTTGGTCTCAAATGTTTAATGTATGTTTTGTTTGAAGTCTTTCTACCACTTTAAGCCAAATGAAAGAATCGAGTAACGGCGTCGAACAGTACTTTCGGTTAAGAGAATAGGAAATTCAGTGTATCTGTATGCTGATCTATATTAACGTTCGTGCTTGGGGTAGGGGATTCACCTTGAGTTCACATCTGTTGCGTTGTTCCGATTTTCTCACCAATTCATATCGCCAACCACACGGAATAATGTTGATATGTTCTTGGTAGAAGGTGAAACTGAAATTGTTTCATGTGTCATCCAAACGAAGCCCTTAACAAAATGGCTGTATATAATATTGGAAACAGAGTCTGAGTTTTCATTTCTCAATGTGGCGTTTGTTTATCGTCCGCTTTACCTTGTGAGCGTGCAACAGGTCCTTTCCTTGTTTACGGTACACAATGATATGATAGGGAGTCAACGTGGAAATCGTTGGCACGTTGGTGGATTATGTTGGTCGAGGATTGTGTTATTTTAACCAATATTAATTTAGAACATAGGAATTATCTACATATTCCTACATTTTATACCATTTTAACATTTCCAGGTTGACCTACACATTTTCTAATTTTTTGTTCGTCTGGTGCGTGTGAATATTGTAACTGCTGTATATTCTCTTGTAATATGTGATTCACTTCAGGAAATAACAAAGGTATAAACTTAAAAGAATATCCATCATTAATATTTGATCTAATTGATCTGTGGTGAATCAATTCTATACTGAGTTCACGGAAGGTATATCAAGGTAACATTTGTAATCATATAAATATGTCAAAAGACTTGGTGCCTCAGAAAAATAAACTAGAAGTTGATTCCTCTCTACCAACTGCTATTTCGGGACTAATATTTGTGGGTGCGTCAAGTCAGCTTGCTTGGCATTAGGATATACAAACACACACACAGGCACACACACACAGACACACACGGATGACTTGAAATTACATAAAAGTCATATACAAGTGACTAAAGCAATGTCCTTAAAATATTCTCGACAAGATGTGTTATAGAATATTCGTGTAAATAAAAACACGCATAGAATTTATTTAATGAATTCTAGAGTTGAATAAACAATTATTTTACGTCTAAATATAGTATCATATTTTCATCAGATGTCACTATTGTCTTTGACAACATTACATATTTATGTAGTGTTTATTATCTTCGCACGTTACATATGCCAAGTAGTTATTTTGTCACCTAAAAACTTGGTTCCCAGTGTGTCCGCCACGTATCATCTGCGTTGGTTATAATACGTGGTAAATTGTATAGTCATTATAATAGTAAGCGTAGTATGGACATTCTTAAAAAAGTGCAGATGACATAAATAAGTACACAAATATCTCAAAACGTGTTCGTTTAGATTATTCGTCTTCTCCCATGTACCATGTGACTTCAGAACCTGTAGCTACATGAGACTTCACGGCCTCCTATCCATCTTAGAAAATAGTAATGTCTTTCCCTTTACCAACCCTTTCGCTCGTTCCAACATACATTCATGCAAGCACATAATATAGGTGTTCCTCTTCGACCCAATATCCATTTTGCCTTCGATATAACTGTGTGTGTCAAATTTCCCAAGCCCTCTTTCTCAGTATGGATCCAAATATTTCAGCTATCATTGATTTCTTTTATAAATATGCATTATTTTCCCATTTTATGTGATACTTATTCCTTGCTTATGCAATCGTTCGATTGCTTTCTAGAATTCCTTTTAAGACACATTGTGTTCTTTCCATTTCAGCTAATATTGATTTATTTTACAAATGTGCCAATAACAATGTTTTTTCCCATTGCAAAGTCACCCGCACGTTCAGCCATCCATTCATAGAAGCTCGTAATTTTGGTGCTCGGCTTTTACCCATTATCAATTTTTGCCTTCGATATGATAGGGAGTGTCAAAATTTCCACGCCCACTTTCCTCGCTATGGGTCCAAACATTCCAGCTATTATTGAATTCTTTTGCAAATATGCCAATACCAATGTTTTTCCCTTTGCCAACTCACCCGCACGTTCAGTCATCCATTCATAGAAGCTCGTCAATTTGGCGCTCCGCTTCTACCCATTATGCATTTTGCTTTCGATATGACAGGGAGTGTCAACATTTCCATGCCCTCTTTCCTCGTTCTGGGTCCAAACATTTCAGCTACTATTGAATCCTTTTATAAATGTGCCTTCGTTTCCCATTTTCTTTGAGAATTATTCGTTGTTTTCGCTATCTGTCCATTGTTTGCTAGAATTTCTTATTGCTTTTAAACATATATTGTTCTTTCTATTTCACACGTAATCTCTCAAGAAATTGTTGCGCATTCACTGTCATATAAGTGGATTGATATTACATTGCAGTTAAGCGCTTTTTTCTTCGTTTCCACCAAATTCTTCTTGTATCTTAATACATAGGGTAAAATAGATAAACATACTTTATGCTTATTTTACCGGTATCGGTTAAATAGACCCACGGGCTATTTTACCGTTAACATCTTTATTACTATGAAGGTAGGGAATTTAACAAGGGAAAATAGCAAGGGGATCTATTTATCCAATATCGGTATAGTTAGCTTAAAATTATATTTGTGTAATTTACCAGGACTTGTTAAATATCCACACACTTCTTAATATTTTGTTAAGTTTTAAATTAAAAAGTAGCGAAAATAATTAAAATACAATTTTCGGATGTATAAGTTTTTGTTTTTACAAATTAAACGTGACGTGAAACATTCATTTTCGGTAATGAGGATTTTGATTTGAACAAATAACATTTGTTTTTTTTTTCAGGTAGCCAATTTGATGTAAGTTATAATTTTGCAAATTGTTCTATAAATTCTCATTCCGTTGGATTTCGTTCAGTTTTACTTTTATATTACTATGTTAAATATAAAATACTGAATTACGATTTCCGTCTTGACATGACTTAAAATCCGCCGACTAGAGGCAAAATCATTTGATTCAACAGAAGGAAGATTATAATTCAATCAATGGATAAGCAAGCAGGAAGTCTTCGCAAAAATAGAAATAAAAACATGTACACAGAATCAGAAAGAATCAGATGGTATTTATTTGATGTATATTTAGGGTATTGAGGATAGATTCCTTGGAAAATTTTGCAGGAAGGAAAAAGGTAGAGCAAGTGAAAAACGGAATTTTTTGCGAATGGATGGTGGAAAAAGCTTAGTAGGGATTATAATGAGACAAAAGTTATCACCGGCTAGAAAGGATAGGAAATTGTGGACAGCCATATTCCCAAACTCATTTAGGGAAACGGGCCAAGAACAAGAAGCAACAGATATTTTTAGGAACAGAAGACTGTGAGATGCATTCTGTCATAATTGCGCATTCGAAGAGATGCAGTGGCTAGCAAGCTTCTCTTGATATATCAATTAACGGCTGGATAGAGAGTTCGATTCTTACTGGATGCTACATAATTTCAGCCTTGTGCAACATTATAGCTACTTTTAGAAAATCACCATTCTGTCTTAATAGGCAAGATATGAAATATGCGGACCTTTTGATAGATGTTCGTAAGTTTTACTTTATTCCTGTCACCACTGAGAAAATGTTGCATAGATTAATGCTTGATGTAATAAAAAGCCACAGAATGTCAAGTTGACGATTAAGATGCATTTTTTTAAAAGTTTTACGAGGAATATATTTAACATAAATGTCAGGAATTTTAAATAAATCCAGGTGATATAAAATCAAAATTATGCACACACACACACACACACACACACACACACACACATATATATATATATATATGTGGTTAGACTTTTATTTATTAGATTCATGCGAAAGTGTTCTTTTTTTTAAGACGTGAGACTGTTTTCTCAACAAAGATCCGTTTTTTATTATGAAGAAACAAAAATTAAACAATGGCATTTGTTTTTACAAGATAAGTTTATATTATACTTATGTTCTATTCTTTACGTACAATGGAGGATTTTGTAATTGTATTATTCGCACGATTGTTCATAGATCTGTGCACCACGAATAAAAAATATATACTATATTTTATTATTTTTTCTTCTCATGCAATTGGGAAATACAAAGAGTATATACTCGTCATATAGCAGCATATAACATTAAATTGTTATATATTTTATTTAAGGCATTTCTAGTTTTTCCTTTTCTTAATTCAAGTATGAACAAATACGTACGCACACACGATAGAAATTTTATACCATTTGACAAGTTTGCCGATGAACAATAGTCTACATTAGATAGACAAAACGTCATTCACGTTTAACATATGAATGCGTAGATTATATTTTTGATGTTTTATATTTCTAACGTCATAAGGTTTATATTTTAAGTGATTTCAAAGTTGGTTTTGAGATTTATGTTTCAATTTATAAATACACTTATTTTAACGTTTACGTGTATCCTTTTGATAAACTGATAGAATGGTATTGTATATTGATAATGCAACTACGTTTATCTGGATTTGCAGATCTTGACAATTATAATACAGTTATAGAGTTATATTCATCTTATATTTTTAAAAAAAAGGCTTTTCCCAGAACGCACATTATGACTCAGTCAATTTTGCAACATTCGTGATCAAAATTTTGCCCTGTTAAATTTTCTCTACACTTGAACATATGTTTTTTTATTTTTTGTGGGACATAATTAATTCGGAATACAATTAAGAAAATGTTGCGTTCTTTTTTTTACCAGCTGTAATAGTTTTATCGATAAGTGTACAGTGAAACATCGAATTAAGGTTACGGGAACAAACGAATATATATAACAAGAACAGTGCGGATTCGTTAAAGACACGGGAACAGGGAGCGCGATATTCGTGGCACAGAATGTTACCAGCAAGAGCGATACAGGTGCAGAAGAACGTGTATCTATGTTATATACACTACGCAAAGGCCATCGACAAAGTACGCCACATGGATCAGATGGAACTGCTCAGCAACCTTGATATATCAGGGAAAGTATCAGAATAATCAAGAATCTATACTGGTAGCAAACAGCATGCATGCGCATAGGGAACGAGTTTAGGGAGTACACAAAAATAGAAAGGGGCGTAAGGCAGAGATGCGTCTTCTCACGCGACCTGTTCATCTTATACAGCGAGACAATCCCGAGAGAATTGGAAACCCTTCTGGGATTTAGCATTGGCGGACAAAATCTTAATGACATAAGATAGGCAGATGTCACAGTACTGAGAGCAGACACGGAAATGAAATTACAAAATCTCCTACAAAAGTTACCGCCGGAGAGTGAGAAGATGGGGCTGAGCATAAACTACAAGAAAATGGACTGCTCGGTCGTCAATAAAAGGATGAGACTGAAATGCGATCTGAAGATCGGGAACTCTAGAATCAAGCAGACGCAAAATTTTAAATACCTGGGAAGTGTCTTGACAGCGGACGCTGAGTGCACACTGAGGTCTGTAGGCGTATCGGGATGGCCAAGGACACATTCCAAAAGTTGGGCTTAGTACTGCGAGACAGGAGCATATCTTTGGTAACGAAGAAAAGAATACTGAAGTGTTACGTGACATCTGTCCTTACTTACGGCAGCTAATGCAGATGAAGAAGAGACTCTAGGCGACAGAGATGTGGTTCTACAGAAGTATGGTAAGGATATCATGATACGGGCGTGTTAGCGACAATGATGAGGCTTATACTTAATATCAGGGAGAGGCAGCTGAAGTTTCTGGAACATATAATGAGTAAGGAGGGCCTGGAGAATCTGATACTCTCGGGTCAAATAGAGGGAAAGAGAGACAAGGGCAAACAACGCGTGACATACCTGGCTAATTATAGGATGTGGGTGATAGATAGTGGTTTGGAGGATAAAGCAGAGAAAAGGAACTTTTTTGAGAGCTGCAAGGGATAGATATGTGTGGGGAACCATGATCGCCTACGTCCTGAAAGGACATGGCTAATAATAAAGAAAGAAAAAGGAACGAATTGGAAAGTGAATTATAATAGAATTAATATTCATTTCAATGGCATGTTGAAATCAACTTCAGTGTTTTATGAGCTGACGGGTAGTCAAGTGTTATCTAAAATGATAATCTAATGTGAGCAGGGATTTGTGTTTCTGTGCTTAAGTGCCTCTATTTCGCGCTGTTTATTGATGAATCGGTTCGCTAATATTCGACGTAAATAAAAGAAATAACGTAGACTAAAATGAAAATCAATATAGGTAAACTTATTTGTTTTCATCTATATGCCTGGATTGTTGAACTATTGAGACAACGGTTTCAGGAACATACCGGTATCCGGAGATTCTCTGTTTCAGTTACCTCCCCAAGACTAAAGCAGCAGAAATATCGTTCCAAAAAAGGACACTGACAAATTTCTATATACGGAGCGAGTAAGCAAATAGGAATGTCTTAAAGAAAATGTTTATAGAATGAATATTTATATATAAAATAAAAAAAAATCTGAGATTCCTTGCACAAATAATTCGAAAGGAGGGCTTGTAAAAACCTAACCCTCATATTGAAGGCAGCTTGTGTGAAATGCTTAGTAGAACTGGGGCATTACCAAAGAGAAGAAAAACATACAAAGAGCTCCAAAATATAGAAATTTGTGTAAAAACCTTATAAATTTTTAAATGCATTTCTCGTTATTCGATACACCTTCCGATATCAATTTTACATTTTTCGTTATCCCCGAAAACACGTCAATTAAGCAAACTTGTACACTTACCTGATTTTGATTTCTCTAATTTGCAGCTTGTACCTATGGTTGTACCTGTAGCTAAAAAAACTTACATTCTGTCTTAGTGTTGATGGTTTCTCATTTCTTCTCACATTTTTCTACATTGTCTGCAGTTACATTTCTGTGTGTTCACGTTTTCCATTGCCTCTCATACGTTGTTATTATTGTTCAAGATAATAATAATAAAGCCTGGTACAATATCCTCTTCTCTGCAGACTGCTTCATTTAACTGTTAATATATCTTGTGAGAAGACACATCCTTGTTTTTCGCGACATTCTTTCATTTTTTATTTAATCAATACATTTACTACCATATGCAGGAGGTTCGCACTCAGTATTATAATTAGCACTGGAGTAATATAATTCGCAAATATATAATTTTTTTCTTAGCATTTCGAGGCGTTTGCTGTATATTACGAAAAGCCTTTTTATAGTTTTCCATATTCTGCTTTTGTATTGTTTGACATTCCGATAATAAATATTGCATTTCATGTTCTAGTGCCTTCTAGCTCGTTTCCACGTTTAATCATAGTGATCGGTCTATTCATTCGATTATTATACAGCCTATTATTTGTCTCATTTAGCTGATATCCCATTTTCTAGTATGCACCCACTGTAGTATATATCATTACTTCCGTAACTTCGTCGATGCTGAAATAATTTGAGATCGCAGTGTGGTGGTTGCTCTACTAAGTACGACACCCCGAGTCTGAAGTCAAGTGGTCTCACGCTTCACGGGCCGTTCGAAATAAGACTGCGACGGCAAAAATCCCGCCTGTCCCGGATGTCAAATCGGGTGACCCATTTCGCGGACGCCGCCGCGTACGAAGCGACAGCAGCCAAAGAGGACGCGCACGGCGACGACGAGCACCATCGACGGAGACCCCGACGACCGCCGCCGCCCCTAGCGACGACGACGACCGCTATGGTAGCGGAATTCGAAGATTTCCTTATTTTTCTCTTTTACACGTTTGACAGCGATGCTGACGCGTTGGACGTCCTTCGCGGAGGACGAACCGAGTCTGTCGAGGGCTTAGTCTCAATAGATCGCAGTGTGGTTGCTGCTCTACTGCATGCGTGGCCGTCGTCCCTCGCGGAAAACGAATCGAGTCGGTCGAGGGCTTAGTCTCAATAGATCGCAGTGTGGTGGCTGCTCTACTAAGTACGACACCCCGAGCCTGAAGTCAAGTGGTCTACGAGCGATCCCTCCTCTCACGCTCCACGGGGGGTTCGAAATAAGACTGCGACGGCAAAATCCCGCCTTGATGCTCTGTTCCTTAATGTTGAGTCTTGACTCATTGTTGAACCTCGCCTATTGCATGGAATAATAATGCAACACAAAATGTACTTAGAACAAGAATGTATTATAACAAGAAAGTGTACACAATAAGTAAATATAGTATTTCTGTATATTTCTGGGAAGACGTTCCTGGAGAATGTGTTGACTAGTCGCAGTCGATCAGAGTCTCTAGTTGGATCTCGTGATTCCTCCTCTCGTCTTCCGGTACCAACCACTATTTATATCGTTGGTAGTCACCTATGCAGATTAGGTGGATCCCACCACAACACTTAACATATTCTCCATTGCCCATCTTACACTAAATTTCAGTTTTCAAATCGTCCCGTAATTGTGTTCGTTGTCAGTTTCCCTCGGTCCATGTCAAAGAGTTCTCCAATATATTCCTTATATTTATTATGTATTTCCCTATGATATAATGAACGATCCCTCGTTTGAATTTACGATATAATGAACGATCCCTCCTTTGAATGTATGCATCCTGTCGTTGAGATGGCTTATTAAACCGTAAATTTCTTTTCTTATTTTATGCATACACGTTTTATCAATGATGCTCATTTAATCGATCTATGCACAATAGAACATGGAAAGACTATCACTGCAGAAGTAGATTACTATTAAGTGAATCAGGCAAAGGAATCAGTACGTTAACGATGCCTGGTATGAGAAACAAAAATATGTAATTCTTCTGCATGAAAGAACAATGGTACGAAATCCAATCCTCAATTTATAATTCATTCACACGCGCGCACACACACACACACACACACACTCACACACACAGACATATATATATATATATAGATATATCCGACTCCAAGAAAGAATACTCTGACTTTAGAATTTCAGTTTTTCTGTTTCTGACCAGTCCTGTATATATCATCTCTTCATTAAACTTAAATCTAATATAAATATGTCTCCATTAACCCTGTCCCGAAGAAGGTCTATTTGACCGAAACGTCTGACGTCGACAGAATAATAAAAACAAAAACAAAATAAAAACAGTAAACTCACATATTCGGATTTTGCTTTGTCTTTTCCACATTTTCATCATACCGTCGGATCTACATCCACACATTTGCTTACATATATATATATATATATATATATATATATATATATATATATATATATATATATATATATATATATGCCCTTATATTCTGCTGCATTCCAGCAAAATTGAGGCAGAAGAAATAGGTCTCTTTATGTGGGGTTATTCTATGCGTAGCTTAGATATGTCAAAAGGCCAATTCTATGGGGAATCTAGCGAGAGTCGATTAAATATTCAGTCGTAATTGATCTAGTGAGAAAACCTGGGTGACCATTACACCACGGCGAAGTGCCTACCTGATTTTCTTAACGTAGATTAGATGTGTTACAAGGCCGACAGTGTGGCGCACCCAGTGAGGATCGCACTCACTATTCCGACGTAAATGATCTAGCGAGACAAACCAACTAACCCTTACACCACATCGAAGTGCCAATAGCATTTTGTAAGTGTAGATTAAATGTGGCCCAAGGCAGAAAGTATCAAGCACTCAGTGAGCATCGAACTCGCTACGCAATTAATGATTAATTTAATGATCCAACTATATATATATATATATATATATATATATATATATATATATATATATATGTATATATATATATATATATATATATATATATATATATATATATATATATATATATATGTATTGCTCTGTGTACATGTCCTTAAGTATTTATCAACATCAGTTTCTTTAACCCTGTTCTATTCAAAATTATATCCACAATTAATCTGACAATGGACATGGGATCGATCTCAAATATATATTATAATACAATATACATTTAAATATATAAACTGTGCATAGATAACAATTTATTCTTCATTTTTCAAAGTAACTTTAAAATTTACTATAAATCTATAGAGAAGATATTCGACATTATTCCAACACATCTATCTATATGAAAACGGAAAGAGATTTTTCCGTAACATAATTATTTCATATTAATCCATTAAATTTGTAAGATGGCAACAATATTATTAACAGAAAAACGCCCTTTACAAAACATAGGACAGTGTAAATAGAATAATTGATTTTCAGAACTACAGAATGAATTCGAAAATTAATTTTGTATGAAAAATTACCAATGCAGAGACAGAATATAATGGACGCATAATTTCATGTATTATTAAACATTTCAGACGAAATGGCTAAAATTTCATGCAAAAAAAAAAGATATACGGTTACTTTTTTTAATAGCTGTAGGATATTAGATGTTGAATTCAAAATAAAATATCTGTTCTTATTTAAAATAGTAATGGATAAGATTCCACAGCCTTATTGAAAAGAAAGTTTACGTGAAAACTTAGAAGTGTCCTATTACGTTAAATCAGACAAATAATGTTTATATTTTACATCAATTTCCTGAATCTATCCAATATTTAATAGATGTTAACACCCATGATTTCTTGGCTTATTTGTTTGTCGACCGCTTAAAAATAATTTTTAAAAAAGCATTTTTCATAAGTTGAAACTGTTCGTATTGTATTTGAAATTGATGTAAAATATTTGTTCAGTATCTTTTAGTTGTAATCTGTGGTTTGCAGAGTTTATGCTTTCGCTATCCCTAAAATTCGAATTTGCTGACTCATGCTTTGTCCCGTGATTAATTTCATAAATTCTAGCTAAAACAAAATGTTTATAAAAATGCAATTATTGAGACCTCCGAAAAAATTAAAAAAAAATAACAGCACAAAATATAGAAAATTTTGTTCCTATTTTTCATAGATTGCAAAAGTCGTTTTATAATGTACGCTACTCACTGAAGCCGACTCCGAAGAGGTTGTTTCCAGACCAATGAACAAATGGAAATCCAATGGGTTGCGCAAATGTTCCCCGTGCGAGCTACCAGTCAAAATATGCCCCAAAAGATTAACACCTTGAATTTGTAAGGAACAGTTGGCTCACGTCTATAAATACGTTCATTATTTATTGTTCGAATTTACTCTTTGGTACGATAACTAAAGTTTATTTATTTAAGGGAAGTAATAGATTTTTACTTAATAATTGTGTAAAATCAGTCAAATAATTAATTCCAAATATTGATGTTGCTGTTTTCCCCCCAAAAGGGAAGAATTATCAGTATTTATAATATGGTGAAATAATCTCTCACTCTACACACACACAAATATATATATATATATATATATATATATATATATATATATATATATATATATATATATATATATATATATATATATATATAAATAGTATAAATTAATTGATTTAAAATATGGGTTTATCGCTACACAGTGATAACCATGTTTCAGAAATGGAAGCTAAAGCCTTCGAATTTAATTTTGTTATTAAACCAAAGACATTAGTTCCATTTCCTCGTCAAGCGAATTTTGGAGTAACTTATTTTTTTAAATTTACGTTTATTAAAGGCACGGCAAAAATTGTGTAAAAAATAAAAATATCTATAAGAACATCTATAAGAATATCTTACTGTCCATCATTCTTTTATTTATATATACATACATATATATATATATATATATATATATATATATATATAATTGTCTTCAAATCCCGTCTATGACTGTTGTCACATAACCATATATACTGAACTGATAGACACTCATACGTCGAAAACGACGAGTGCGTCCATTGAATATACATATACACACACACACCCACACACATATATATATATATATATATATAATATATATATATATATATATATATATATATATATATATATATATATGTATATAGGCTAAGAAGAATTTGGTAATCCGTATACATAGTCCCGAAAAAGATGAAATTTTGAGAGCTCAATGTAAATCCAGAGCTAATAATTTAAAGGAAAAAACAGACCACTTTAAGTAACCATGTAATAATTCATTTCGCCAAGCACCTTTATACATATCTTTTGTGTGTCTGATCAAATTTAATGGTATGCTATACTTTTGGGTTAAAGAATAATATCAGGTATAGTTTGAATATAAATATAAATGCCGACATTGAGGTCTACAGCCAATGGCAATGGTCTGTTTCCTGATTAAACACAATGACGTGTGATGCTGAGCAATGAAGATTCCTGCTTAAATGCAATGATGGCCTAATGATGACGTTTCAGCATGTAGTATATTGCCGCCACACTGTGTAAGACAGCAATATATATATATATATATATATATATATATATATATATATATATATATATATATATTATATATATATATATATATATATATATATATATATATATATATATATTTCTAAACAAATGGACTGATTTTTTATACCATAATCCGATAGATTTATTACTTAGACATTATATTAATGGATACTCGTTTTTCTTGCGTAAAAACAAGTAATTACATAAATAAGAATATTTTTCATATAAAACATCGGAGCATCTACTCAGCTATGATTATCCCCCCAAAGTAAATAATGAAATCTGTCGTTTTGATAAATATAAATGCATCTCTTTCTTTAGATACTGAATTGTTTACGTTAAAAGAGGAAACAGAGTATATATGTACATTGCTATAGACTGAGAAAAATCCGTGTTTAAAAGAAATATTCAACATTTTTGAACATCCACGTGGACAACAGGTCCAAAATATGTCAGATCTAATATCAATTGCCATGCGGCGAACGCAGGCTCGAATCACGGCATTAAGCGAATATTAAATAATGATATATATAATTAATAAGATATTTTTCCAATATTCAGGCCGTTAACGAAAAGGTTTAAATAAACTTTTTAATAAATAAACGTACCATTTACTCAAATGCGTTTATCCGCCAAAAGTAATAATAACAACAACACACATATACACCACCCCCACACATATATATATATATATATATATATATATATATATATATATATATATATATATATATATATATATATATATATTCGCCCTCAGCAAGGACTTACTGTGTGTGAAAGATTAGGTGTATTTTATTAAATAGAAAGAACAATAGAAGAGTAATCAGGAAGACAGTAGATAACGATTGACATTGCATTTAAATTTGTGGAGATCAGATTTTGCTGGCAAGATTGGGACCAATAATAGTTCAACAAGATTGAAGTGTGGAAAAAGTAACGGCTAACATAAAACATAATGTTAAATCTGGTAAATTCAAATGTAAATTGATGAGACATCATATCTAATCTATTACAATTGTATTTAAAATTTTGAAGATCTCACTGGAAATCAAGAAACTGGAAGTGAGTTCCATGAACGAGGAAATCCAGAGAAGAAAAAGCGTAGAAGGCATAGTTACATCCATCCATTACAACTATAAAAGGATGAGAATCACCGCTAGTCAACTACTGTGCTTAGATTCAGAAAGACTAGGTACCATAGAGAGAAGTTCATTAGAAAAATTACCATGAAAATATTTATAGGATGCTCTTTGTGAATCAACTATATAGATGTGGGAATGGAACTGAAGACGTGATGACAGGTCTGAACCAATAACTTTAAGATTACATTTGTAAAAGCATCATATGTGGCAGCTATATTCGAAGGATGAAAGAATGTTAGCTTATATAGATATGCAAGAGATTATAAGATATTCAAGTGAACATTGTCTAGCATGTCGATGTAGACCACCTTTCCAAGAAGAAAACCAAACTTTTCTAAATTCCATCGTATATATTTTATGATATTTAATGACCTTAGCAGCTATAGAGTACAGCCTTACTGAGTTCAGATTTCCGTTTTTGGTCGATCGAAAAACATTTCAGAACACCTTGTATATATCGTATACAAGTATATTCGTCGCAACACACACACACACACACACACACACACACACACACACACACACACATATCAGTTCTTATAAAGATATCAGAAAAGTTATATAAAAAAATACTTAATTGCAGTACCATATAAGGCAGTTTTAACGAAACTTGTATGAAATAGTGATTGCGTCCTAAATATACTTAAACTATTAACGCAGTAAATATATCCAGCAATTTTAAAGATAAAATGACGAGCCATTGAAAAAGTTTTCAAGACACCACGAAATCTCGGGTCCTTGTATTTGATTTTTTTTTAATTAAATAAAGCCGAGAGTTATTTTCAGTCAAATGTTGAAACTCGACAGCGTTCAATACGATTTTTTTTAGATATTTCTTTATCATCTTTTGTGTTCGTGGTGTCGTTTAAAACGCCCTGTATTACAGAGAGTCGCCACGTGATATCGCCGATATTTTTTCATAGTCATTTATTTCCATTAAATGAGACTTTCCTATTTTTTACCGAAACGGTTCATCATAACAATACTAAAAAATAAAATTGTGAAAGTCCGAAATCATCAGAAGAGATTGAAACAGTGGTTTTCAAAAGTTGTACATCTCATGTAAGTTGATATAATCAAATGCCATTTTGAAGGGGAGGACTTGAAATTATTAATATGAGGGTTTAAAATTTAAAGATATGTCTACAAATGTTAAACCCTATTATTAATACATTCTACTTCTGGTTTTTCACTCTCGCGTAGTCATGTGTCAAGTCACGACATTCGCGATTTTCGCTTCAACGTCTCGTATATACGAGTTTGTCGCTATTTTGAAATTATTCAAGCAGCAAGGGCGGACTATCATTGTGGTTTCGTCTGTGTGTTGTTTGATTTATTGAAATTGGTATCACTGATAATGGATTATGAAAGCCGAAAGCGTAGATTTGATTTAAACATTTATCAATGTGGTGTTTTCCTTTCGTCTTTCAAAGATAATGTTATAAGTTTATCAGACAATATGAAAGGAACTTACTTAAAATAAATAGACAAAACTTGTCTGTATTATTTAATGAAACATGCATTGATATATATATATATATACACACACATCACATTACATGTTTAGGCGATTGATAGATTTCGAATATATATATATATATATATATATATATATATATATATATATATATATATATATATATATATATTAACCGTTCACTTGATTGTTCTTGAATTTCTTTAGAAATGGAAATCAGAATATGAATGTTGAAGTACTGAATGTTTTTTTTCCTTTCACAATTGTTTAGTTGGTATGACATAATTGGGTTGACAAAAAAATGATTTTAACCTATTCCCTTTCTAGCTGAATATCGCAATGGGTTTTTCAATGATTCCTACGGCAAATGGTGTCAAGATGGCTAAACGTCTTATCTGGCCACCATGAAAAAAGTAACACAAATAGTTTAGTGTTTTTAACGATTTTATTTAATTATCCTATGGTGTTATGCGATTTCAACAATTTTGATCTTTCACCCGGTATGTGTGTGTTTATTTAAACACAAACACACATAGACACACACACACACACACAAACGCACACATTTATATATATATATTCAACATCATCACTTGCTAAGACACCAGAAGTGTTGAAATAAAATAGCTATTTTTGTAGTGATTTTATAACATATTTATGTTATAATATTTAAATAAATAATTATATATATATATATATATATATATATATATATATATATATATATATATATATATATATATATATATATATATATATATATATATATATATGACACGATCACCATATGTGCCTGACGACTTAGGAAAGCATGAAAGTTGCACTACAAACGTAGGTATATGCGAGTTTAATATATACATCATAGCTCTGCTTAACTTCAGTGAGCAATGTTTTGTCTCCACCATAAATTAAATAAATATTAATTTGCTTACCTAAGTATGCAGGATATCGCACAAATATACAGTTGCTAATATATCGTAATTTAGTTTATGTTCACACCTATATCTATATCTATTTATCTCTCTCTCTTTCTCTCTCTCTCTCTCTCTCTCTCTCTCTCTCTCTCTCTCTCTCTATATATATATATATATATATATATATATATATATATATATATATATATATATATATATATACGTGTGTGTGTGTGTGTTTGTGTGTGTGAGAGTGTGTGTGTGTGTGTGTGCGCGCACGCGAAATGATGGAAAGCTTCTCATCCAGTCTATTCACCTTATTCTAATGGGAGCAAACACAATTTTTCATATCAGTAGCGCATGCGCGTTTCCATCCTGAATTCACAGAATACCAAACAACAATTTTTTTTCGTATCTTTTTTATATATTATTATTCCTTTTAGGTTCGTAAACGAACCGCATCGTTATTTCCCCTTGTATTTTTATTTTATTTTTTTATATTACGTCCATAATATATAATTTCGGCATATTCTGGACCCTTTATGTTATATAAGGAGGTTTTTCCTTTGAATATTTTTCGATGTGTCTTGTATAATAGGTTTGCATAATATTTTCTAGATTTTATTTTTTTATTTACTTTTAAATATATGCTGAGTGAACATTTATTGTTTATTTAATTCATGTTTCTTTATTACTTACTGTGGTGGCTACCCTTTCTTTTCGTCATTACATTTTTCGGATAATATTATTCTTTATTATATGTTTTTTATTACTTCAATGTTTCTATATTTATAAATATTTGCTGAACAGATAAGTCAAAATCCCTTAAATCTTTTATTCATTTCTTACGGCTATACATACATACATATATATATATATATATATATATATATATATATATATATATATATATATATATATATATATATATATATATATAATTTTTGGAAAGAGATTTTGGAAGAAGCGGTATATTTCTTTCTTGCTTTATAACTTCTATTCTTATTCCATTATTCCCACTTATCGTCTTTTTCAGTTCATTGTTTGCAGTTAATTTTTTAATTTCTTTCTTTTTTCATTCTTTCATTCATATTTCAATTTTCCCTCTTATTTCTATATTCATTTTTGCATAATTTCATATATATATATATATATATATATATATATATATATATATATATATATATATATATATATATATATATTCGCCATTCAACAGGAAACGGCTTTCTTTCCTTCTTATTTCCCGTTTTCCACTTATTTCACTTTTCAACTCTTTTCTTACTTGGGTTTTTCTTTCTATATTAACAATTACTCTGTCCTTTTTCTTTCTTTCTTTCTTTCTTTCTTTCTTTCTTTCTTTCTTAGCTCTCTCTTTATTTCATATCCCAATTTCAAACTTTTTTTTGTCAGCTTTTCATGCCATTCTTTCTTTTATTCATTCTCATCTTCAGCAGAATTTACTTGCATTCTCTTTAAAATGTGTCTCTCTTTCTGTCTTTAATTCTTTATTTCTCCTATTTACACACACACACACACACACACACACACACACACACACACACACACACACACACATATATATATATATATATATATATATATATATATATATATATATATATATATATATATATATATATGTATATATATATATTCCCCACTTCAAGTAGATAATTTTTCCTTCTCTGTTTGTTCCTTATTTCTTTAATTTTCATTTCATACAGATGTTTGTTTTTCACGTAAATAGCTTTGTTTCTTTTCTTTATCTTCCTTTTTGTCATTTCCTCATTCACATTATAGAAGGCATTGCATTATCTTTTTATCTATATTAAATTCTTTGATTCAATTTCCAAAACCTTCCTTTCGTTTTCGTTACATTATATTTCTATCTGAAGTTTATTCTTGTAATTTTTTAAATATTTTTTTGTTTTCTTCCTTCTTCTTTCCCTATCAACGCCATCTTTCTTTCTCTTTACGTTCCGTTATTTTTCCCCTAATAGTTTCATTGCTCTTTAACTCAGTTCATTTATCCATACAGTTTTTGCAATAACATCGCAGTTGGAGATTTCTTGAGATACAGATTCACTCCTTTTTTTTTGTAATTCTTTCGTGCCTTGGAAGATCATTTCTTTCATTCCTCCAGCAATTTTGCCTTTCATTCTTGCTTATTTTCACATTTCTGCTCAATCGTTTCTTTTTCTCATCATTTTCCCGGTGAGATCAGTTAAGCTCACTTTATTTTTCTGCCCACTCTCTGAGTTTCATGTCTTTTGTACTTGACTTCCAGTGCTTTTGGTTTTCTCCTAGATTTCTTTCGCAACAAATGCAAGACACACAAAGCTACAGAAGTTAAGGCGACAATGAATGCTGTCAATTTGAACTAATATTGACAAAAATGTCTTCGACTATTTTCTGCTAATTTTCAGCAACGAAACGCAGTTATGGCGCAGATGTTTACCGCGGGGAATCGCTGAGACTCTTCCATTTGTTAAATATTTAAATCAGCAAAAATGTCAATACAAGTCAACATAATTTCTTCTCGGCATCTCGTGACTGCAAAATAAATATGAAAGGCAACGTATTTTTTTAAAGATTTTCGCGTTATAAAGGAATCTATCTATCTATCTATCTATATATCTATCTATCTATCTCCACTCTCTCCCACTGCCTGTCTCTCTTAATATATATATATATATATATAGGAACTTTTGTATTTAGGCAACAGTCCTTCTTTCATACAAATTTCATTAACGCCACTGACAATGTACTTCGTCGATAAAGCAGTTAATTCATTTTTGTTATGTTCGTCTAAGTTTCTTTTTTCTTTTTTGGACATATGATGTGTAAACCTTGTCGAATGTTTTTTGGACATTTTCTTTCATAAACTTTGTCGAATGTCCAACCGATTCGCCTATTCTTTTATCCATTATCAAGTATGTTTTTTATATTTATTCCTGACTGTGTATATTCTTTCCAAACACCATGTCTATAACAGCGTGAACACATATTAGAGGAAAAAATGAGGTCAACGTCGAGTGGCGACAACCTGTTTCCTTCTTGAATTCAAACTTCATATTGTGAAGGTCTTCACTGAATGCTAATAGTTAAGACTACAATTACTTTCGATTCAGGTTAGAGCTACTGTTAGCAATTTTGTACATTTCCAATAGTGTTAGAGCTAAGGTTAATCATTATGTATACTGGGTGTAGGTGCAAAATTGTTCAAATAAGGTAACAGCATATATATATATTTACATATATATATATATATATATATATATATATATATATATATATATATATATATATATATATATATATATATATATATATATATATATATTTGTGTGTGTGAATATATGTATTTTATTTCAATCCTTTATGAGCTTCGGATCCTATGTTTAATTAATGTTGAACATGTCATTTTCGTTTATGATCGATTTCATCACGATTCTTCTCTTGAGCTTGGAGATTAATTATATATTCTTATTACTTAAAGTAGTGTTATAAACACCTCGAAAAATTCCGCTGAAATATCTTTAATCATTTCAGAGTTGCATGTGTTCAAATCTTAATCAAACAATTGGTCAATTTTAATGTTACACGATTTTGTACAAATTTGATGTTATATCCGGTATTTCAGACCAAGGAGTATAAAATAAATAATATATACCTACAAATAAATATAATATAGGTAGATGAGGGGAAAGATTCATAGGCTAACTATATAGGAGTTAACGCTTGACATGTGAAATCTCGAATACCTTATTCCACCAATTCTTATTTATAACTGCATAGTTTTTTTTTCGAGTAAACTGATATATGTCTAGTCAAAGATTACGTCAGAAGTAGCTAGTAAATACTTCTCTTGGAAATGGACAAAATGTGACAGGGTAATTTTGTCAAGTTCAGCAGAAATGGTGATTAGGACCCAATAACATTCATTCTGACATGGTTGCTACATTAGGAGCTGACGCAAAATTGAGCCACTTAACTTTGGGATGCAAGGGAGATATTTGATGACAAAGCTCTGGACGCACTCCATCTTCCCCCACTGAGGAAATCATTCATCGTGTTCACTATATGGTTATGGATGAACGGCCGTTGATTATTAACCAAATAGTCAATGCGAATAATATACCCCGAGAGAAGGTTAAAAATATCCTGCACATCACGGGAAAATGTCACATTGTTTACGGAAAATAGAGCTGAATTCTTTGAACGTTACATAATCCAGGATAAGTGAAGTGTTTATCACTTTGAGCTTGTGACAATGACTCAATGAATGCAGTTGAAACACCCCGACTCACGTATTTCAAAGAAGTTCAAGATCGATTTATGTGCAGGAAATATGATGGCCTAAGATTTTGGGGTGCAAAGACATGGATTCATTGACTATCTTCAGAATATCTTCATGCCAACATGCTGAGGCAGTTACGATAGGCTATGAAAGCCAACCATCCAGGAAATCTGACTAAAGTACAATCATCCAGCGTACACGTCTTTGGTTTCAATGGCTGTTGTGCGTGAATATGCTTTTGAACTGGTTGACTATTCTCCTTATCCACCTTATTTGCCTCCATTTAATTATTATCTGTTCCCCAACATGAAAAAAATCAGACATGGTTCGGGTACCAATATAGCAGCGATTATGCTGACATATCCGCAGTTAATGGCATTTTTTTACAAACAAGATCAACGTTTCTTCACCAATCGGATCCAAGCATTTCAATAGCGTTGGAAGAATTGTGTCGAGCGCAAGGTGGACTCTTTTGTCGGCCGTAAAATATATGAAGCTGTGGATAACTTCTCACAGAAAAAAGATGTTTAGTATTAAAATTATACAGTCTTCATTTGTCGTTTCAATTTATCCCCCATGATAGGAATTACATACAATCTGTCCCACAAGATGGAATTACCTATCTGTCTCAATGCAATAGATGCGTATAATATTGCCATGACTTGACTGGAGAATATATAACCTTTAAATAAAATATTATGTGAGTGTTTTCTTTAAACAAATTTTATAACATGGGCAGTTTGATTTTTTTTGTTTATTTTGTTTTACGGCTTATCAACCTTAATGGGTTATGTAATGCCGACAAGACTTTTAGGACAAGTTTGCATGAACAAACTATGTATTATTTATAAGAAATCAATTTGTAGATCAGGTTTCATTGACGGGTTTTTCTTGAGAAAAAAACAGTTTACTTGGTTTAGAATAATCATGTAATTCCTAAGGATTTGTTGCAAGCTTGTGTGCTTTCTTTTGTTATGATCGTTGATGATATGTAATTTAATTTAATTGATCTGTCAGGGAAAATCCCTGAAAGATTGTAATTAAAATACATAATCACAATGCTACCAATAAAAAAAAAAAAAAATTGATTATCGGTTATTCAAGCAGAAAGCGATCAGTCGTGACTGTAAAATTACGTTCAAACAGTACCTGGAAAGTCGCAAATTATTTTAAAATAATGTATCGAAATCATGTAATACAAACATTCATCTATGATATTATAAATTAAATGTTAGAATGTAGTTTAATCTTATTTATATGAATTTATAAATTCGTTTTCTACACCTGAAAAACATTTTGCGAGTGATTTAAACAGAGGAAATCTTCAGATTTTCAGATTGTAGGAATTTTATTTTGGAGTTAATTATGGTTTCGTGACACAAGACTTACATATTAACCCATACCTGAGTGGAGTCTCGGTATGACGATGAACTATTTCCGGCAGCAAGGTCCTGAGGTTTTGAGAAACGTGGAACCATATCTTAAATGCAGTTGTTTGCAGCTCAACCCTGACCCGAAGTGGTAACACATGTTAGGGTCCCAGCTATGGGCAAATAGTCAACTCCCAAACTGGGTTCAAAACACTATGAAAGAATATACATTTTTGTAGTAAAAATAATAACAATACCTTTTTGTAAATAATGAAAGAGATAACAATATTTTCGTAAAGTAACAACAATGCATTTTTTTGAAATAAATACGATGGATATATAATTTTAAAAGAAATTACTAAAACTCCCAAGAAAATTATATGTCGGTATTAAATGACCGATACGGAGTTGATATGCCACGAAACAAGCAGATATACAAACATATCTTCGCGTACATGAAGGCGAAGAATCCAAAAGAAATTGACTAAAAATTCTATTACACCACATGCAGAACCAAAGATTGGGCCATGGTAGTCCCAAGCGACGATTTATATGGAGTTTAATATTAATTATAGATTGATGGGATTCAATTTCAATTATAGAATTAAATTTATTTGATTATTTAATTAATTTTAATACTAATAATGTGAATTTTTAAGAGACGGCGAAAGATGATGATCGATTGAAATATACATGCAAAATTTATCGTTATTTCTGGTGAACCTATGTAAATGATATAGAATGAGAAGATCGCAACAATTATTGATTATTTTCCCTCGATGTGATTTTCCGAAAACATAACAACTAATAATTCAGACAAACCATAATATTTCAATTAGAACTAAAGGATATATATATATATATAAATATATACATATAATATAGCACATTGATTGTGTTAATACAATAGTGCATAATGTAATGAAACACAACTATAAATTAAATACTAATGCTAAAAATAGACAGGAAAAATATGTTTACCTATATATATATATATATATATATATATATATATATATATATATATATATATATATATATATATATATATATATATATATATATATATATATATATATATATATATATATATATATATATATATATATATGTATATATCTATATATATTTATATATGTATATATATATTTATATATGTATATATATATATATATCTTTATATATGTATATATATATATTTATATATGCATAAATTGACAACTTCAAATTCAATTATTTAATTAAATAAAAAGCACTGATTCTGTTTCGTTTTCAAGCGAATTTTAAAATAACTTATTTTGAAATGTAATGAGTTTTAAAAGTGCATGCAATTTGTTGCTAGAGAAATCCAATCATTTAGACAGGGACCGTAGTGTGTTCATTTTTATTAACAACTATTGTATCAAATTTGAGTCTATGTACGGTAGGGTGCATTTTTCAACGAATGATGACATCCGTTCAACGCATGTCGTCTGTTTTTTTAAATGACAAAAAAACCTTTGAAAATAGACACTTCACAAAATTACACGAATGACAAATATAACCTAGATTAAATTGCAACGCAGTGTCTCGTAGCAACAACTTTCTTTAAACTTAATAACTTAAAACGACAGATATGCGGACATGTGTATATATGGACATACGTTTTTGTTTTCGTGTGCGAATATTTTTTGATATGCTATACAAATAATATAGTATAGCTGGCCAACCTCTACTAGGGCGGCTACTAATGCCTATTTACTCAAAACTCACGGAGCCCACCTGTGGATTTTACTGCAATATTCTGAGCATAACCTTAGTTACAGTTTCTGGGAAAGAGCATGTCAGCAGGCCTGATCTACATTTTGAACAAGACCTGTAAGCTCAAGCCCTTGGCCACGATGACATGTGAATTGCTGGTAGCACAGTTAGCGAGGGCCCTCAAGAATTTCCGTTTACCCAATTGTTACTCACAAGGCTTGAGTCAAACAATGGTATTGTTTTCAGTAACTTTCCAAATGTGTCGCTATCTCAGATCGACACCTCCAGGCCGATAATATCAGGAAGTCTCGTTCCTGACAAATCGATTATGGTGAGATTCGAACCCGGGTCTCATGATCAAACCATTCGGCCACGTGACCATATATATATATATATATATATATATATATATATATATATATATATATATATATATATATATATATATAAAATGAAATGAAGTGGTTATAATGGTTCCAACGAGAGAAAAGTGTGTATATTAAAAAGAAGAGAGGTACCGCAAACTTTTTTGCTTGTAATGTGGGTTTTTTAAAAAAATATTATTCTTTATTTTTCATGGTTTTACATAGCTTTACAACACGTGTTTCTGGTCTTACGACCGTCTTCAGATAAAGGGTGGAGATTTCCACATATTATTAAAAATAATTAATTTTTTTCCTTTATGTTTTTCAATGTTACATCTCTATATGAGACATTCTCTGTTTTTGTCTCAGAGAATGTATATTCAATATATATATATATATATATATATATATATATATATATATATATATATATATATATATATATATATATATATATATAATGGTTGTGTCTTTGAATTGGACCGATTTTAAATGTGAATTTAATTTTAAGCGTCAAATTAAGTTTTGCTTTTTCTTTCAGATTAAGTCTTTGGCAATTTCAACCATGGAAATTTTAACAATCAAACAAGGTTTTAATGTTAATGAAGCCTATTACGAAAATGGACGTTCAAACTGAAATGCAATGTGACGATCACAGGTAGCATCATCTCTCGAAAGAACGAAGTCAATTGGCCACCACGATTGTGCGATTTGACACCTTTGATTTCTTCATTTGGTGTCATCTTAAAAGTAATGTCTACGCCAACTAGTCGGCAATAATTCTACAGCTGAAGGATGAGATAATAAGGGACATTGTTGAGAACGAGGAGAAATTATGCAGAAACGTCATTAAAAATTCTGACTATTGAATGGAGGTATTTTCAGAGTTTCATCTCTACTTTTAACTCAACTCATCAATTTGATTCAGCTCTCGAAGTCAATCATGTTTGTGTAAAGTCTCTAGTTTCAACCTACGGTTTTATCCATGGGTCTTAGGGACATCATTGTATGAATTTTCGGAATTTACAAATGTATTGTCTCGGCAACCAATGTAAATGGTGTAAATAATTACAAGACCGTATCTCAGAAATATAGACATTTAATGCTAATATTTTCAAATTCCCTACAAGGAAACAGCCATTAATGGTTTCGGTTGAAATTTGTACAGTCTTTTTCTTTAAACAATTATTTAGGGAAAGCAGGTTAGCTGTTATCACTATTTCCAGTAATGATGGGGGTCTCTTCGTAACTTTTATTTGAAGACATGTAAAAATTATCATTTGATTATGTCATTATTTTCTATTCTAACTACGTGTGTTGTCGATGTCAGTTTTTGCTACTGTTGGGAGTCTTCAAGCGATGCCATTCTGTTCTTTGATATAGTTCTTTATGCGTGATTGTGTAGCGACATCCCAAAATATAGACCCTCAGAATTTCATCATTGACAGCCTTTTTCAGTATTGATGTTATATAATTATGCATACTTAAGTTCATACATACATATATTTTCGTATATAATAGATTTCATCAGGATTTTTCTGTTAATCTTGGGGAGTAAATATACATTGAGATTGCTAGAAATAGAGTCCAAAAGTTTTACAAAAACACGGAGAATTCCAGTACGCTATCTTTTGTCATTGCTAAAATATATGTACACGAGTGTCATTCAATAAATAAGGTGAATTTTTCGTTATAAGTACTTCTAATACAGATAGAAGCTTACTTTTCCTTTTTTTTTCAACGTAGTCTCCCAGCATTGTCACACACCTTTCCCATCTGTGCACAAGCTTCCGTATTCCCTCAGCGTAAAAATCTTTGGACTGATGTCTCAGCCAGTCGTTCACAACACTTTTGACTTCATCGTCACTTTTAAACTTCGTGTCTCTCGTGAACGGTTTCAAGGGACCAAACAGGTGAAAGTCTGAAGGGACAAGATCTGGGCTGTAAAGGGGATGAGGGAGCATTTCCCAGCACAGCTCTTAGATGGTCTGCACTGTTTGGGCTGCTGTGCTGTTTGTGTTCTGCAGTAAGCATCTTTGGCACCTACCCTGTGTGCTGTCCCAACAGATAAGTTCAAACTCTTTTCAATGTCATCCAATGTCACCCTTCTGTCAGACTGTATGTGGCCATTGACTGATTCGATCACCTCAGGAGGCCTCACTTCTGTAGGCCTCCCTGGCCTGTCTACATCCTCAACACTGCTCCGTCCTTCTTTAAACAATTTATCCCACTTGTAGACATTCTTTTGTTTCAGACATGTGGCACTATACACAGTTGACATTCCCCTATGAATTCCAACTGGTTTGCACCCTTCAGCAACCAAAAACTTGATAGCTTGTTCAATCTTGGAGCATACTTCTTGGTCTGCCATCTTTGTTAATCGCCAAAACTCTGAAAGTTTTTTTTTTAATCTGAAAAAGAAATTAAATCCATGTGATAAAGAAGTAAAACAAAAAAATACAAAAATGTAAGCTTCTATCTGGATTAGAAGTCCTTATACTGAAACATTCACCTTATTCATTGAATGACCCTCATATATATATATATATATATATATATATATATATATATATATATATATATATATATATATATATATATATGATGGACTCTCCCGTCGAATTCGACGTATGAGTGCCAGACAGATCAGTTCCCAGAAACTGAAAGCCCGACATCTACACAGGATTTGATTATAGTGGTGAAGGCTTTGTGCAGGGCTATCCACACTTTTTGGAGAGACGAATACAGGGACCTGGTGCAGCGAATGCCACAAGGTCCGCAAACGACCCTCCGCAAGTTTTGAATTCAGAGTTGTCCTTCTCCTAGACCAGTTGACATCCAAGGCTATAGAATCCAGTCTGTCCTGCTATTTACCCATAGTTGGAGGGAGAAGAAGAGGATTCACACCTTAACCCAAGGGTATATAGCACGTAAGTGAATGTAATGGATTCGACTGGAATTCGAACTCGGCTCTCCGATTCCTCAATCCAAGCCGTTATCCATTACTCCACCGTGCCTCCTCACATATATATATACAGGGAGTGAATTATAATGACTATTGAGGGGAATATATTTTACATTTATACATTTGTATGAAAAGTACTGCTGCTAGTAATGTTGATTCACTGTGCCCTAATAGACAATTATTCTCACCAGAATGGATCTTACGTCTACCATGCATGATATAATCTCTTCTTGTTTCTCTTCTAGTTATTTAAAGATTCCTGATCAAATAAAATTAGAATCTGCACTATTATAGGTACATACATGGTATTTCAACTTCAGTTACTTTTACACTGCCGTGTCTATAATTATTTCTATGGCAAATTTTCTTTTTAAAGGTAGATGTAGACGTCTCTTCTACTCCAATAGCTTCATGTCTCGCACATGTCGCCTGTGGAACTCCCTTCCCTATTACTGTTTCCCTGACAAATACAATCTCCAACGGTTTAAGTGTAGCGTCAATCGACATCTCCAGTTGCCTTGATCTAACCACTTCCCTTCTCCACATCCTTTCATCTTTCATTCCTATCTGCTCTCGCTCCAAATCTTCTGTAACCCCCATGCCTTGATCGACCCACTGTCTTTCACTTTCTCCACATCATCTCCTTTATCACTCCTATCTGCTCTTCCTCCAACCCTCCTATAACCCTTTGCGTGATAGTGGCCTCCAGACTTGCTTGGGGTGATACGCTTAAAAACAAAATGTCGACTGAACAATTTAAGCGCACTACCACATCTGTTAGCTACGTCGAATCATTTTACTGTTGAACTGGCTAGGTGTAACCATAAGTTCTATACTAAGCGTATGTTCTGGCGGACCTATTGCTTGAGGAAAACATTGCAACTGCTTTCATTTCAATAAACTATTGTATAAATATGTGTATATGATTGGATCTCGGGGATTCTCTACCTTCATATGAAAAAGCAATATATATATATATATATATATATATATATATATATATATATATATATATATATATATATATATGTGTGTGTGTGTGTGTGTGTGTGTGTGCATGTATATATATTCAATCACCATACAAGTATATTCAGTGAACAGTATTCAAAAATATGTCTGTGTATTCGGAAGCAAAGAAGTATTAACTCAACGAAAAATAATTCTCAACAGCGAAAACGAGAAGAAATGTATATTGACCGGATTTAGACGTTCATATTAAAAGCACCTTCGAAATTTTGACACACCACTATACACATATATACGGCGAACCTCCCGAGACAATCTGTGAAATATATTTAATTAAATTATAGTTGTAAATTTATGCAGAATTCAGTGGTGTCGCTGCTTGTTCTGCTATTTACATTCGCTGATTTATGTTGAGCACATGTATACATATTGATACAGCATCAGATCATGCAATACTCGATTGATATTTATGATTGTTAGAAAAATCATATTGAATAGAATGTAGGCATTTTGAATTCATAATAAATTCTTCTACATGGAAACATTTTTAAACACTGGTCGTTGTAAGGCAGATCTCATGCTTTTCGCTTCATATATATATATATATATATATATATATATATATATATATATATATATATATATATATATATATATATATATATAATGAAATGGACACATTTATATGTCTATATGCACGTTTTTATGCTTTTTTAAAATAAATATCATGCCTGTAGATATCGGTAATACTGATTATTATAAGAGCATTTACGTAAATATTTGTATCTATAAAAGAGAACGTATGAACATAAAAAATGTATCTTGTTTCACTTTTATTAACGCTTCGTTAACAGAGAAAACAGAGAAAATGACAGAAACACTGGTATTTTCAATTCAGTTTGGCTCAGTTATCATTGGTCAGTCACATATCACGTGCATTTTAATCCGTACACACACACACACACACACACACACACACACACACACACACACACACACACACATATATATATATATATATATATATATATATATAATAAAAAGACTTAAACACTAATATTCCATGGTTATAATTTATTGCATTGGAATCGTAATTAAGATCCACTGATGAATTGGATCGTAATAACGATTCCAATGTAATATATATTATAACCATGGAATATAATAATAATAATAATAATAATAATAATAATAATAATAATAATAATAATAATAATAATAATAATAAACCTAGGCTGTTGCTGTGATGCAATACAGTTTTTATGTCCTTAACTGGACCATAGCTGAAATTAAGCGAATGGACGGCAAAACGAGAAAACTCCTCACTTGCTACCGCATGCATCATCCCAAAGAGGGTATTGATCGCCTGTATGTGCCCAGATCCGAAGGAGGCAGAGGACTAGTTCAACTAGAACTATCCTACGTAACTACAAAATTTGGCCTCCAAAGATACTTAGAAAATACAGAAGACTGGATGATAGTATGTGTCAAGGAACATGAAAGTAGTAAGTGTCTTTACTCTGTAGTAAAGGAAGCCGACAAATTCAAAATGGAGTTCTAAATGGGCGCAGAAATACAAATACATCACTGTACACCGGCTGAAGCTGCAACATACTTAAAAAAGAATGCAAAGACAAATGCGACCGACCAGATAAAGAAACAATGGCAAGATAAACCGCTCCACGGCCAATACTCTGACCGTACCAAACAAGCTGACGTAGACAAAAACCGCACCCATCAGTGGCTACGTAGTGCTGGGTTGAAAGCTGAAACTGAACGTTTTATCATTGCTGCACAGGACCAAATCTTGTTAACTAGGAATTATCAAGCACATATACTAAAATATTGTGTTAGCCCAAAATGCAGATTCCGTCACAAATATCCAGAAACAATTGATCACCTTGTATCAGGATGCACGATATTGGCACCGACCGAATATAAAACCCGGTATGACAGAGTGGGCCAATATCTGCACTGGAAAATTTGCAACTCTTACGGGAAGGAAACTGAAAGAAACTGGTACGAACACCACCCAGACCCGTTTACGGAGATAGGACCTGTTACAATTCTATGGGACTACACAATGCACACTGACAGAACAATCAAAGCCAACAGCCCAGTCATTGTTATTAAAGACCACAAACAAAATAAGTGTCACCTTATTGATATGGCAATCCCTGCAGACTGCAATGTATCTTTGAAGATATTTGGAAAGCTGTCAAAATACAAGGACCTTGAAATAGAAATCTCAAAAATGTGGCACATGGGAACAGCAACCATCCCTGTTGTAGTTGGAGCCCTTGGACTGGTTGGAAAATATTCCAGTAGGCTGATTGAAGGGATCCCTGGAAGTCCATGCCTCAAAGAGATACAAAAAATTGTTCTGACAAGTACAACCCACATTTTACGGAGGGCTTTATCTATGTAATTTTTTTTTTTCAGTGGAAAGTGTCATGATTTCATTTCTAAACTTAGGTCCCTGGGCGGGACCCGGAAGAAATGTGTAAATGCCAGATATCAAAGAAAATAAAAATAATAATAATAATGATAATAATAGCAACAACAACAACTAGAACATGTTCATAATTATAGACGTGGCCATTCCTCACATAATATCATATCAGCAGATGAATTTAAAATATTTAAAATATTTATATATAATAGGAGGAAAAATTACATATGTACCGTATTGAAAAGTCACTGTTGATCTACAGAAAAGATAAAGAAAAGGAAAGTAAAAATGCTGAATTGCACTTTAAGAATCTTCCAGGATACATATTACAATCTGCGATAAAAATGATTGTGTTTATGTGCCCATTACTGATATTCAGAAACCATTCGTCAGTGTCATATGATCAATAATTGTATTAAACCTCCTTTTCCCTCAGCTCTTCGTGAAGTACTGTATACAACGCAAAACAGAAAATTGGTAACAACAACAACAAAAACAACGACAATAATAATAATAATAATAATAATAATAATAATAATAATAATAATAATAATAATATTAATAATAATAATAATAATAATGATAATAATAATAATTGTGATACATTTTCTGTGAGGAAATAAATATATAACAGAAATTATATTTTCCCAATGTACTTTATGCGATGATACTTCCATCTGGACATTCTTTGATAAAATCCAAAGAAGAAACAGCAACATTATTGGTTCTGATCTGGCAGCTCGGCTTCAGTCCCTTGTCCGGCGCCATAATGTTTCTTCTCTGTGCCTTTTTCCTAAATCTTTTCATGGTAATTGTTCGGATGAGCTCATCGCTATGGTACCTAGATTGTATGAATTTAAGTGACATCTCAATTATTTTCAGCTAAGATATCTAGAGGCAGCCGTAACTTCTATGCTGACGGTTTTTTTCATATCGCCCCTCTAGTCTGTGGAACATATTTTCGACCGCGTACTTTCCAGCCAATTTTAATCTGCAAATGTTTAAACGAAATATCAATCGCTATCTAATGTCTTCCTGGCTGCTTCTTTCTCTTTTTCCTCATTACAAATGTTTCTGTTCATAATGGCTGCACCCCCTGTAATCCCGTGAGTGTTAGTAACCGTACTGCCTTGCTTCGGGTGATACCGTTTAATAAAGTCCTTTCAGACAGAACTTATTGTTTGGACGCGTTAATCTAATGTATGATCTGTTAGCGTTTACATATTTGCAATCATGTATGGAAGTGTACCAAGCGGAGTATCATCTTAGAATTCTTTAATGAGATATGCTTGATATTTTCCATACATTTTCATCGAGTGCGTACTGTAATCCTAATGTGAAAATAATACTTCCTGAACATATTCATGTACCGGAAATAACCAGAGATCGCATCGCTTCCGGCAAGCTCACTTGAAACATCCTCCTTCAATGACCCGTCACCGGAGTTTGACGTTTGAATGGGCTCGGAAGTAAATGACCTTGTACATGAGTTTTGTTCGGTTCACTGACGAGAACAGGGCGAACCTAGACGGACATGATACTTGGGCAAATGTTTGAGTCTTTTTCGCAGATGAGCGTCACCAACGTTTTCTATGTCAAGGGAAATGTGGAGGAGTCATATTCAGTGTTGGAATCATTGGAGACAGAGTTGTTGGGCGAGTACCTGAATACATTAAAGTGACCGAAGCCGCCTACTGCAATCACTGAAAAGAGGTCTTGCATCCAGGGCTAGATCTTATACATCTGTCAGTTCTAAGGACTCTAATATTCATGCATAAAAACGCACATTGATGACATATATGTCATACCAGAACGAAAAGCAAAATGGCCCAAGAGGAGTTGTCCTTCATAAAAAATGATTGCTTAGTAAATATAAAGTTCATTAATACCGTCAAAAAATGTATTAGTTTTGATACTTCCGTATGTGTGAGGTTCCTGAAGGTCAGATTATGTTTCCATAAGCATTGATGCGTAATAGACTGCATGTTTGGGCGGGGGTATTTTTGGTTTGAGACTTCTTTAATAAAATAGATAAAAGTGTTCTTGCATTCGGGGAGAAAATAATCAATTGTCAATTGTTCACCTTCAGTTTCAACTGATGCTTTATTATTATTATTTTTTTCATAGATTACTTAATTTTCTCTTCAGCAGGTACATTATTATTTATATTTGATGATTTTATATATATTGGTTTATGTTCTACTTCTGAGTGTTTATTTAGGCTTCTGTAGTCAGGGTTTAAATTAGATTCGAAATGTTTTAGGGCATTATTTTGGACATTACAGTTGTACGATGTCAATGGGATTTTTCACTTTTTTCCACATTTTATACAGTTTTTATGCTGATTGGCATGTTTAATTTAATTTCCAGTTTTCTGGATTTATTGCGTTCTAGAATTTTCCATTCTGTCTATTACTTATCATAACATTATGTATTAAATTCAAATGCGAGCAACATTAATTATTCCATCAAATTCGCCCCTCCAACACAGGAGTTATTTAGTAAGACCCACTGTATATTTCTTACATGATTCTTTCAATGGCACGGTGAAATTCTGTTAGTTATAATAATTTTAAAGCTTATTTTAGAGATTGAACATTTCCTGTTGGCACGACTATCCTAGGCGACACTTTTATTTGACAGAAATACTTATTACCGAGTTCGAATGTACAAACTTTACGTCAGATTTAAATTTAACAAAACTTCTTTTTTATCCTTTCTTATCGAAAATCCGAACAATCTGAATCGAATTTCGTATTCATCGGATCAACATTTTTATATTTTCTTTCCATGTGTGTCAACCATTGGGTATAGAAGACAATCGTTCATGTTCTATGTTGACGTGAATATTTCAGATATTTTTTGTCCAGTTCTTAGTTTTCTTTCGACTTCAAAATCTTTTTCCGATTGTACAGCAATGATCTAGCAAATTCTTCCCTTTTTATCTGATTTCTCGCTTGCGTGTTGCCGTCTGCTTTATCTGAATATTATAGATTATATTAGTTTCTTGTTTTATTTATTTAATGTCAGCCTTTCGATTATGTTGAAAGAAAATATATAAAAAAGAATGTACAGTAAGGGAGGGGGAAGAATGAACAAAAGAATAAATTATGGGAGCATAAAGAAAGAAAGAAAATGGAGTAGAATAGTAAGAAAACATTTATATATATTAAGTAAAGAAAAATGAATAAATGGAGGTAGAAAAACTAACGCAGGATCGACGAAAATAGATTGGGTTTTGTAAAGTAAAAGAAAATCTGTTCAGAAATGGATAGAAAAAAGAAGAAGAATACAAAAACAACAAAAGGAATAAGATAATTTGAGGGTAATCATCTGAAAACAATAAACATATAAAAAGTCAAAGCATATGTAAATAAAATAAAGAATTAAGAAAGTTGAAAGATATATACATATATATATGTGTATGTGCGTGTGTGCGAGTGTGTGCGTGTATGTAGAGTGAGAGAAATAAAGAAATTAAGCAAGCAATGAGGGAATGAATGAATGAAAGAAAAGAAAGAAAGAAGTAGTCGAAAAGTATTGTCGTTAAAGTAAATGCATTATGTAAAAAAAGAAGAAAATATAGAATAAACGGGGGAAGACAAATAATGCTGAAAAATACTGAAATAAATATATATAAAGGAAGTTCAAAGCTCTCTGGAAATGAAAAGAAAGAAAGAAAGAAAGAAAGAAAGAAAGAAAGAAAGAAAGAAAGAAAGAAAGAAAGAAAGAAAGAAAAAACAGACAAATAAAGAAAGGAAGGAAAAATAATCAAAACTAAAATTGGTATGTCAGGGATGAATGAAAGGAAGCAAAATTAGTAAACAAAGAAATAATGAAAGAAAGAAAGAAGTACTGGAGAAGTAAGGAAGTGAAATTATATATATCAGGTAAAGAGAAAAAGAATAGGAAATAAAATCAGGATGAATGACAGTGCAGAAAAAATGGCATGAATATATCGTTCGGAAATTGCTCTCTCTGCAGAAATGGAAAAAGAAATAAAGAAAGAATGCATTTTTATAGACCTTTAGGATAATAATCTGAATGATATACATATTTTTTTAAAAGTCCAATAAAACTGTATACGAAAAATTAACGAGAAAACTCTGACAAAAAGAATGAAATGAAAAGGAAGAATGCGGTGAAAAAGATGCTGAGAAATTTGGCCTGTAAAAGAAACATTGAAAGGAAACGAAAGAAAGAAAGAAAGAAAGAAAGAAAGGTTAAGAGATAGCAGCAAAATAGACGACGGAAAATGTGGCCTTTAAAAGAAATGTTGGTTGAGATAGAATGGAATAAATGCAAAGAAAGAAAGAAACAAAGAAGAAACAAAGAAACAAAGAAAGCAAGGCGAATGAAAGCAGTAAAATAGATGAAAATGTGGGCTATAACAGAAACATTGTTTGAAAAAGGAAAATAAAATAATACAG
Organism: Acanthosepion esculentum; assembly: GCA_964036315.1. Lineage (NCBI taxonomy): Eukaryota > Metazoa > Mollusca > Cephalopoda > Sepiida > Sepiidae > Acanthosepion > Acanthosepion esculentum. Next base: position 101,137,782 of record OZ038491.1, read on the forward strand.
AATAGAAGAAAAAAAAGAGAAATCTGTAAATTCCGCATATGTTTTTATTTTTTAAATGAAAGAGTAATTTAATTAAAAATACAGAAATAAAACAGTGACTGGCTGAATTTAAGTAGAGAAATCTCCGAGACCTGATGGTATGAATTATGATGAAATTTGAAGGAAGGCAGGGAAGGGCGGATGAAGGAAGAAATGAACGTATTGAAAAAGGAAAAAAGGTTAAATGTTGATATATATATTTTTTTAAAGGAACGAATTAAATATCCAGAACTGAAATGAATTGAAAAAACAAAACAAAAAAATGATGGAATCGAGAAAAGTGAATGAAAGTTAAAATCTTGACGCAAACAAACAAATCATTTCAAATTTTTACATATAATTATCATAATTATAACCAAAGAGCCAACAATATGCAAATATGTCTGCTTATCGCTGAAAATGATTTATTTTTTCGTCTCCATTCGCAAAGTGTCGGAAATGAATTTGAATTTGTTCATAATATTCGGAGAATTCTCTAAAAATATATGCATGCAAATATAGTAAATTTCTAATTATTTCAATATTATTTACAGAAACTCTATTATATTTACAGAGACTAACTTATAACAGAACCATGACAAATGTTTCTGCAAATAGGTATCTCTTATCTAAGCGATCAGGGCAAGGAATCTCGACTTCAGTCACTTTCTCATCGACGGAAAGTTCCTTCCGTCTGTCTTTTCTATAAATATTTTCATGACATCTGCTCTGATGAGATTTGTTTCCATGGCGTTCTAGAAATATAAATTCAAGGTGTTACTAGATTGGCATATAGGTCCCACTCTTTTGTGTTGAAATAGTTAAATGCAGCGACTACTTCTAATCCAAAAGTAGTGCAGAAATCACACCTGTGGAATTCCTTTTCGTTTACTTGCTTCCCTGGAAACAGTAATCTTTAAAAATGGAAATGCAACATCAAACATCAGCTTCTGTCTTTTTAATTCCTCATTTACCTTTTTTTCTTTTTCCTCAGTCCTCTCCATTCTCAGTCTTAACTTTCACCTCCGCCCCTTGTAACCCCATGCGTACTAGTGGCATTCCCTCTTTGCTCGGGGTGAAGTGATTTTTAAAAAATCTTCAAGGATTCTTAAGATGTCCAATCTGCCAGGTACACAGAGACTGTCTGTCTTGAAATTGAGCATTTGAAATAATTGGTTTTACCTTGACTCGAACAACAGCATTAACGTCGCTTGAAACATATAACTATTTGACCAGGCAAGCAGGCAAAATTATGACGTTCTTGGATAGTTATAATACAAACAGCTCATTTTCACTAGAGAACAGAAAGTGAATCTGTTATATTAGTCAGACATAAAGTATTTTACGGTAATTATTGCGGCATTCGGAAACCTCTGACTGTAAGTGTCTTACAGGCACATTAAGTTGAAACACCGGTTATCCTACGCTGATCGAAATTAAGCAACATCCAGTCTGGTCAGTAACTACATGGGTGAACGCTTGAGAATCCCAGGTGCTGTAGGCGGGTGGTGTAATGGATAATGATCTCGGAATTTTTTAATCAAAGAGCCGAGTTCAAATTCACGTCGGGTTCGTTATATTTACTTACAGACGAATAACGCTGGAAAAGTTATGGATTCACCACTAACCTCTCCAGCTATGGGTTAATTATCAACTTGTGTATCAATAAGCAATTATTATCCCCAAAAATATTTTTTACAATATAAAACATTTTCTGGGTTTAATTAACCGGCACAGGGTTGATAAACCGTAAAAATATCAATTGGTCAATGAACAATAAGAATGTAAGGAATAAAAAGAAGACACCCGCATACACAATATAGTTTCAGGAAATTTGCATAGAGCTAATATATTGCAGAGATTGGATTCCCGTCAAGACGTAGGCGATCATGGTTCTCCACAACTTCCTCTCACTTATAGGTCTTAATAGTTTATTTTTGTTATTTATTCTAAGAACTGTTCCGTCATAACTTTACCCATGCTCACTAAGTATGTCATATGCTGTTTTAATGTTTATCTTGCCTTCAATCTGTCATCTGGGAATCAAATTTCCAAGCCCCCTCCCTCGTCATTAGGTGTCCTAGAAAACGCAACTGCCTCTTCCTTATTTGAAGTATAATTTTCCATTGCTTCTAAATCTTTTTCGCTGCTCTCATGTTTTTCCATGGTATGTTCAACATCCTTCTGTTGCTTCAATTCTCTCCTTCATCTTTGAGGAGGTTTTCCTGCAATCACTGCCTGTAATAAACTGTTATGTGACATCTTTGCCCCTATAGGAAGACAGGTATCACGTAAGCGTTTTGTATTCTCTCCCTTGTTTCTAGCGATTTTCTATTTCTCAGTACTCTGCGTAGCTTTAGGAATTCATATTTGTCCACACAAATAAGCTTTCGGAAATATATCACACCTGCCGTCCTCAGGTAAAATATTCAACGGATATTTAAATCAGAGCACTTGGTTGATTCTGGTATCTCCAATTTAGTATTCGCTCTTTAAGATTATCCTTTAGTTAAGAAAAATACCTTCTGTTTCCTTACAGTTTATGTTTAGTCTTGTCTTTTCTCTTTCTTTAACTAAGTTCTGTATCAGTTTTTGTCGTTTTCTTTCCGTGTCAGCTATCAACACCGTGCCATCTCTACATCTGTTGTTAAGATTTGCGCCACTTAAAATAAATCCTGGTAGTATGTTTTTTTTTCAATCTTTTACAGCAGAGAGAAAGCACTTATATTTTAACAAGGTCAACAGAGGTCCAATGTGAATTTTTTCCCCCGATGATCTCAAGAAAGAAATTCGTCGAAGTCATTCAATAAACTTATTCGGAATTTTCACTATATATTTATAAGCTTACAATGAATTTTGTTTCACGCCTGTCAAGATTGAAAATGTATGTAACATCTTGAATGATAAGCTTGCGTAAATTAGACATGAGAGCAGTTTGCACAAACTGCACTGCTTCGGTTATTCTCACAGTAAATATGATCCCTCACTAAAGATGCTGGAGGTAATGGTTTCTTTGTTGTAACGCTCCAGCAAGTACATTTCTCCTTCTGCTATCCTTTAATATTATTGATTGCTAAGTTTGCAGGAAAGTAAGTTGTTTCACTATGTCGTGTTAGACATTTCTTGCCAGAATCTATTTTACATATTTATTAATCTACCATTCACCCGTCCTTTGAATATTACTGCCACAATTGGTCTGGCCTTCCTGCTATATACTTCGAAAATCTTGATTAAATACAAAGAAGTATTTGAAATATTATTGGTTCTGATTTGGCATCTCGGCTTCATTCCTTGTCACACTACTGCAACATAACTTCCTTTTGCCTTTTCTATAAATACTTGGTAATTATTCTGTTGATCTTTCCGCTATGGTACGTAGACATCATGCATTAAGCGCAGCACTAGATGACGATTGAAATTGCTAGATCAAACCGTAAATTCTATGCTGAAAGTTTCTTCTATTGCACTTCGCCCTTGTGAAAATCTCTTCCAGAATTTTGCTTTCAAGTCAACATTGTCCTTCAAAAATTGTAATGCAATGTCAATTGTTATCTTCTGTCTTCTTAATCCTTGTCATTTTAATGTCCTCTCGCCCTAATAGTAATTTTTCTCGTATATTCTAACATCCTGTAATCCTTGCATCCTAGTGGCTTTATTGCCTTGCTTGGGGGTGAAATGTTTTAAAAAAAGGAATCGGATCAGTCAGAAATTTGAGAACTGTCGAATGTTCAATCGATAGAATCGAAACGCATCTCCGCGTCCTTGTGCGTGATGCAATATTTTCCACACTACAAAGAATTTCACAAATAAAAAACTTTTCAAGTCTCTTGCTGCTCTGTTGCTATTTTTATGGAAAGAGTTCAGATAGAATTCATTGCTTAGTTTCACCGGTTCTAACCTACACGTCATTACACCTACATTCTAACGAACGACCCTCCTTGCCTTTGTATCCAATTGGTGAGAGTAACTTCTTTGTGGAATCGAATCATAAGAGGAAATTACCTCGATCATTACAATCTTAACTAGTTCAAAACTAGGGATAACACTCACCTTCTCCACATATCTTCATACACCACTTAATCTTTAACCGTCTACCACGAGTGGCTTTTGGGCCTTGTACAGAATGGACATTTAAACTGACCATTTATTTAACATATTACAAGTGGAATAATTCATGCCCTTCACAATTACATTAATAGGAATGTAATATAAAAAAATACCTTGGTGAAGCAGGATTATAATTTCAGTGAATATTTATAATGGAGCGTTCATAGTGATTATAGTAGTTAAGATGCATTTTTCGAAACATTTAATAACAGCGAGATGTTACTAAATGTGCCAACACTTATTCAAATACATCTCATCCTTTTGGAGTTATGTGTTTTCCTTCTAAATTGAAATATCGCCTAGTTCTTATTCTTAGTACTGCTCATTTGCGTTTCCTCCTGGACTTCATAGTACTTCTTTATTTATTTGCCGCGTCCCTTGAGGACGTAGGCGATCATGGCTCTCCACTTTCCCCTATCCCTTGTAGTTCTCAATGCTTTGTCCTTTTGCTATTTCTCGCCAACGCTTTCCTGTCATCCACTTTCTTAAGCCCGCTAGGTATGTCACACCTTGCTTTCCATTGTCTCTTTTCCCCTCTCTCCACCCTCTGCGTATCAGATTCTCCAGGCCCAACTTTCTCGTTGTGTCCCAGAAAGTTCAGCTAGCTCTTCCTGAAGTTAATTGTAAGCTTCTTCCTTGTTTTCATCCTTTACAAAACCTCATAGTTGCTCACATGTTTGGTCCATGGTATCCTTAGCGTACTTCTGTTGAAGAATACCTCCGTTGCTTTGAGTCTCTTCTTCATCTTTGAGGCGATCGTCCAATAAACACTCCCTTAAAGGAGGGCAGATAACACGTAACAATTTGCTACTCTTTTCTTTGTTATCAACAAAACCCTCCTGTCTCGTAATACCCTGCCTATCTTTTGGAATGCGTATTTGGCCATCCAAATACTTCTTTGGATCTCAGCGTCGCACTTGCCGTCCTCTGTCTGAGCACATCCCAGATATTTAAATTTCCGCACCTGCTTGGTTTTAGTGTCCCCGATCTGTAATTTCTCGCTCATCTTTTTTTACTGATGATTCTGTGTTCTTGCAGTTTATGCTTAGTCCTTTCTTCTCGCTCTCCTTCGCTATCTTCTGTAGGAGTTTTTTGTTTAATTTCTTTTCCGTGTCTGATATCATTTACATCTGCGTATTTTATGCTGTTAAGATTTAGGCCGACAATGATGAATCCTGAGAGGATTTCCAGTTCCCTTAGAATTGCCTCGCTGTATAAGGTAAATAAGTCCGGTGAGAAGACACATCTTTGCCTACGGCCCTTTGTGTTTTTGTATATCTGCCGAACACATTTCTATGCGTATGCAGACCGTTTGCTGCCAGTATAGGGTCTTGATTATTCTAATATTTTCCAATATATCAAGTTTGCCGAGCAGATTCAACATATCTTTGTGCCACACTTTGTCGAACGCTTTTGCATAGTCTATAAAAAACAGGTGCACACCCTTTTGCATTTGTATTGCTCTTTCTGTTAAGATTCTATGCTTGAATATCGCGTTACTTGTCCCGGTGTCTTTGAAGAAACCGAATTCGTCTTGTCTTATCTCTAGCCTGATTTTTGCGGCACGCACTATTTATCAGAATACGAAGTTGTTATGTGTCTAATTAGGTTGATTGTTCGTTGGATTTCACTTTCGTGTGTGCCTTTCAAATTAGGCAGTTCATGAAAAAAGATCTCAGCAGATTACCACTGTTAAAAAATTTGATTTAATATTTGTGTAATCTTGTCTATACCAAAATCATCTAACGCTGTCAGCATTTCTGTTACAATTCCGT
>OZ038491.1:101146181-101178681 GCA_964036315.1 Acanthosepion esculentum
GGTTTCTATTACGCGCACATTGAAAATTGTGCGTGAATGCTGGACAATCAGCTCACAGATGAAGAAGTTCCTTGAAGCCACAGAAAGTGGGTTCTACTGAAGGAAGCTGACAATACTCTGGACCGAACATGTGTAGCAACGTGTGACTAATGTCATGAACAGCGTACAACTCTTTCAAAGATGTATGCACTATCAGCGATATACAAACGTCTTTTTTCCGATTAATGATTAAGAAATGTTACAAGAAAATTAATACAGTCGGTCTTCAAATGGACATTCATTTGTCGGTTCTCGTAGAATGGCCATAAAGAATCTCAAACAAATCACTGATACAACATTGCATGAACAGTTTTAATAGCAACAGCAACTAAAATGGATAGCCTATTCAACTCCAAGTGAAAATAATGACATAAAGAAAGATGTTGAATTTCCACACTACTTTAGCCAAAAATTATGGCAAGAAATTTTCTGTCAGTACTAGAATGATTGATAATAGATACTGAATTTGAGGAACATTTTTTTTCATTTAAAACTCTTTTATGAAAAAGATTATACAAAATTCATCCAAGTGTAATCCTAAATCTTTGTTCATAGAATGCCAAATGTTTCTTGATAAGAACATTTCTTATCTCACCATTACCTTATCATATACAGTTTTATATGTGACAAAAACGGAACGATATTTTTATATTTAATTAATGAATCAATTTGGTCCAGACATATTTTGCTACGCTGAAGGAAACACATCAAAGTAATTACGACAATCTAGCTGGAGGAAATTCTTTTAAAATCATATTTAGAAATTTAGTGTGTCTTGTATATTTTCAACATTGAATTTTCTCAAATAATGATGTGAATTTATGACCATGAAATTTAGTTAAATTTCAAAATATCGTTCCAAAATTGAAGATAAGTCCGTGCAGAAATATTTAGCAGGAAACGGTGCAAACCACGTTTATCATGTCCGATTATTCACAGCAGAACTTCATAAAATTTCCAGACAGTACATTATTTGGCACAAAGTAATAAGTTTATCTCCTTTTAAGAATAGGTCTTTCGACTGTATATGAATATCCCACCTCTGATTTCTCTTCTATTATCGCTGAAATTACAAGCACATCTTACCTACTAATATGTAGTAAGATTTATTTTGAAAAAAAATATCAGATCAATTTATGCTACATCTCCCACACTCGTTCTCACTTGCTTCCATGCCATTAATTCCAGCAGTAAATATACAATAACAGCCCGCTTCGAATGTGAATTTAATCACAATTCTAAATTATTTTATTGTTTATTTTTGTTGATATTTCTGAGATGAGATATTCTGTTCACTATTTACATTATTCGGACTAGTGCCCTCATCTTTGTTGCCATATTTATTACAACGTTTCAGACGTTGTTCGCTCCGGCCGTCTTCACGTGGTGGAAATGTCAAACTGAACAATTTATTTCCTCAAGGACACGTTGCACAGTGGATAAAGGCATTAAATTAGATCCAGTGATCGGAGCCAAAGTGTGTGAGTTCAATACCTGGTTAAGGCGATGGAAAACTTGGAGAGGGGAATTAACAGGAGATAACTGATAAATGACATCCATTAGACCTGGCACGTGGGACTAGAACAGCCTAACCCAGCGAGCGAAATAAGGGGTTCAGTTCGACATTCCAACCACCTGAAGAAGACCGGAGCGTACAACGGGTGAAAAGTCATAATAAATATGGCGACAAAGATGAGGACAATAGTCCAAATAATTTAAATCGTGTTTATTTTTCTCTTTAAATTCAATGAGCCCAATGTGTATTTTATTCTCCAAACCGTCTCTTTTAATTGTATGTCCTGAATATTTCCGTTATTTCTTTCCATATTTTAACCAGAATAATGTTATACTTGCTGTTATCCTGAAAAAATGTCCCTATATATCACATACTCAGTCCAAATTTTTCTGAAAATTCTACGAATTTCATCTTTTTTAGTTGTTTTAATCACTTCACCCAAAGTAAGGCCGTAATGCCACCAAGACGCAAGAGCTAACTGGAATTGCAAGAAAATGAGAAGACATTAATGAGGAGAAAGAACAATAAAATGACCTATTTCAAGAAGACAGTAGGTGACAATTTATTGTGCGCTTACATCTTTGGAGATTGTATGTGACAGGGAAACAAAATATCGGAATATAATTCCATTGGTGAAAAGTGCGAGGAGAGAAAGTATCAACATATAAATTACGGTTAATTTTAGTTAGTCCAATAGTAAAATTATGAGACCTAATAACCAATCTGGTATTACACTTAAGTTCACGTTTAAATATCTATAGAAGAGACAGGGCGAAGTCAGGTCCCGGTGTTGAATGAAAGATTCCAGGTGAGGATCGACTGCATTACAGACACTTTAGAATTTGTCTAGATGTCGAGATGCATAGCCGCGCGTACTTGACCTGGTATGTCAGTTTTATTCAATGCATCGACAAAATGCAAGATTTATAAATATGCAAGATGGATTTCAATGAGAAGAAATCGCCTGGCACGAAATTGAATCAAACCTCTTAGCAGCATACTTAGCTATTAATATAATCGATCCACTCCATATCATTAAAAACTTAGAAAACTGAGGAAAAATTTCATTATGGTGCTGGGTAAAGAATAATATTTATACAACCTACCTAGGAGTTACTATAGTTTTTGATCCATTGAACTCAGAAAAACGAAAATATCGCTTTGCATAGTTAATCATCTATGCTATAATGATTGTATAAAAAATATTTTAACGTTAAAAATTAATTTCCATCTGAATCGATTTGCCTTTCGCTAGAACCTGAATTCTTCAGAATGTCTTTTTAATTTCCTTTTGTTTTTGTTATCAAATTATCATCTCATATTACAAATTCATCCCAAACATAATTTGTCCACATATTGCTTTGCTTGCATTAAAAAAATATGTTGCAACCGCTGTACTTTGCCAACGTAAATAGTGACTGACTCTGCAATGGTCATTCTCTTCGGTAATATAATTTTGTAAACATGTCGTTGGCCGTTCCCGCCAGTTTGGCCAAGAGCACACAAGCTGAATTATGTTTGTTCGCTAGCAATGTTGTTATGAGTTATTTAAGTTCGCTTGTCTTCTTTTCGGTGGACAGCATGGCAGTTGATTTCGATTGGCACTGTTGATAGCGAGAATAATGACCGATTTCTTTAACGCGTTACTGATTCTAAAGATGTTTGAAACATGTCAAAGAACTTAATGTCAAGCAAAAGTAGAAATAATGAGAGAAACGTGTGAAATGAAAGAAGAGAAGAAAATCAGTCGTAACAATAATGACAGCAGACAATGGATATTTTAAACTGTCAATAAAGATGGTGATGTTAACGTAATAGAAACGTTCAAAATGAAAGAAAGGAATTACAGAAAATGTGAAAAACAATGAACTAAGCCAAAAGGCTGACTGTTACATACAAAAAAATTATTAATTTTAAAGAATCCAGCGTATCCACAACATGACAAATTGCCTCATAAAAACTCTAATAATCTACAAACTTATAACAAATAACAAATACGTTAACTATCATCTCCAGAGGCTGACACAGCCGCCAGAAATGCACATAAAGAGCCCATTGACCAGACATAAGATTCAATACACAGATTTAAGAGTAGAAATACAAGCATATATCCGAAATAAATGGCAAATCCACTGGAACAACTGCAATCTAAATAAATTACTAACAATAAAACCCACTCTAGGTGAATGCATACAGGGTTACAGGGAATCACGAAGGGAGGAAGTTATCCTTTCTCGACTCCCTATTGGACATACTAAAATAAGTCATCTATTCCTACTTGAAAAAAAGGTACCGCCATGGTGCACAGTCTGTCATGCCCCATACATTGTAAAGCACTTCATGATAGACTGCGCTGACCTTTCAGCTGTACGTAAAAAGAATTACAATACAAAAACAATCAAATACCTATTTGAACACACCAAGATAAATGATTTAATGGCATATTTAAAGAAAATAGGACTATACAACAAAATCTAATGAACATAAAAATGTGTAAACCCAATCTAATGCATACAACCATCCTAACATGTGCATCAACTTCAAAACAAATAAACTACATTAAAAAAGTGTGATTCCAAAATTCAAAAACTGACCCTTAAATGACCATAATGGTTGATGGGTCGTTAAACCTAAACCAATCCAAACCAAACCAAACTATCTCTAGAAATGATACCCAATATGCAAACGTCTAGTAATAGGATAGCAATTTTCAGAAACATACATGCCTGAATCGGCAAAAGAAAACCAGAAAAATTGTGTGTCGCTTGACAAAGATGAAACCGGGCATATGATGGGTTCGATGGATAAATTGTCATCTAAATTACGCAACAATGAAAATAACACCATCGTCTTATTTTAAAAGATATACTTACTAAAATTACACAAAAATATCTTGCAATAATAAAGAATACATTTCTTCATAAAAATCGCCATTGACTTCAACTACGGCATAAAGACAACTTCAAAATCTCCCTAATCTCTTCTGAAACGGTCTCTTTGAATAAGTTTGTGAATGCTTCCATAATCCTTGCCTTCACCTCATCTTTGGTGCATCAAGGAATTTTGTTGGTCTCTCTTTCAAATGTGCTCCAAACATAATAATCAAGGAGGTTTCAGTGTGGAAAGGTAAGTGATGATGTCGCCGCAGTAATTGTCTGATAGCCATGACTGCGTTCTCCTGCTTGGGTGGCATGGTGCACTATCACGTGTTCAGATATAGGGTCTTCCAGCAGTTAACCTCTTGATTCAGGCCAGCAATACTTCCTCAAGTTACTTGATGTAGATCTCGCTGTTGAATGGAGGCATAATGACGCCATCACCAGTGATTACTCCAATTACAATGCCGTTGACTGGATATATATTATCGAACCCTCAGCACTGCACTCAGAGTTACACCCAGCACACTGAAATCAGAGTCAAGCGGTTATTGAGAGTGAAAGAAAAGGAGATTTGAGTGAGGAGAGTGGACAATAAAATAACAGAATTAAGGAAGACATAAGTTGGCGATTGAGTTGGCATTTAAAGTTTTGTATATTTTAGGTTGCACGCAAGCAGGAAATCTTGAGTTGCACAAACAGAATGTGCGATAATGCAAACTATTATTACAGAACTTGAAGTTACATCTAACTATTTCAACCTTAATATTCCTTGGCAATCTTGTCGTACGCTTAAATACATGAAGTACATGTACGAAGGAGGACAGCTCATTGGATCAACTATCATGGAAGTATCTATAGAAAAGATAAAGGCAAGTAAAGTAACGGACGATCAAAAGTGACTTGCGTAAAAAATACCAGGTCATAGACGATAATATTGCAGAGACTTATTTGAAGTTTGTCAAGAATCTAGATATAAGTCAATCTCTTCTTCTGAAAGCAGGTATCGCAAATTATTTTGAGGGTGTGGAGGAAATGAAATAAATAAAATAATGAAATAATAAATTTTAAAAAAAGTAATATATTTTCGCATGATGTTACTAATAAAACCAAAACATTTATTACTCTCCGTAGATGCGTCAAATGCCAATACGGCGGGGCTGTTCACGTCTAAAAAAAATGAAAATATCGTTTCTGTCTCTGCTGTACCTGTTACTCCAAGATGTAGGAGTCATGCTGCGGTGTATTCGTTTCTCCGTTCCTCATATTCTAATAATCATAACTTTTGCAAGGCATCTACCTATGACATATTTTCTTTAGTCGTTCCAACTAAGCGCAAGGTTAAATTGAGCTCGAATATTATAACTATGCTTAAGCTGCCAACGAGAAATATTTATTAACTTTTCTTGGTCTTTCCTATTCTGCATAAGGCTGATCTCAGCAAGACCATTATAACGATGCATATGTTTACTTACCGTAAATTATTGAACAAAAAAGAAAACGTAGTTATGTACCATGCGATCATGTAGCTTTCGATACATGACTGACGAGGGAGATTTTTTTTTTCCGCAGTAGGCTGCCATTTCTTTCTACGGTAGGCCAGTTGCCATCCAAGTCTATAGAAGCCGTCCTGTCTTTCTATTTACCCATATGTGGGGGGGCAATGGGATTCATACCGTTTCGAATAGTATTAGAACGTTAGTGAATGCAATGGATTTGACTGGAATTCGAACTCAGTTTTAGCGACTCCTCAATCCGAGGCGCTATCCATTACTCCACCGGACATAACATTCGCATTCTTAGAACCTCTAATGACGAAGTAAGTGCGACGTTTTCTTTGGTCGTTAGAAATCTGCACAAGACTTGGTTGGGAGTAACTATTATAAAGATGAATATACTTACTTAGCATTAAGTCTGAACCAAAACACGAGCCTACCCAAGCGACATTGAGAATTTGTTTTCCTAGTCACTAAAAAATTATAATAAACTCTCCGTAGTATAAACCCACGTTTTTATACTAACTTTAATTGTTTCAAAATGAATACGAAGACACATAAGCTACAGCAACACATACAATTTAAATTCCTTAGGTTAATTAGCCTTGGATGTAAAGGATTCTAATTGAAGCTCCACATTGAGTTGAAATGATAACTGGAGCTATGACCAACCTCACCGCTGTCTTTCCTTAGACGTTATAATATTTCGTAGATAATAAAACAGGAGAAATCTGTACTAAACTCTGTCTTCGTCTTCAAGGGATATGTCATAAAAATGAGAAGGAAGTATCTTAGAATCGTTTCGCCACTATTAATATTCGCTGTGTCAGATAGATAGAAATATAGAGTAATTGATTATGAATACCTCAAACTATCATTTTACTTTTAATTACTGCATATATTCTGAGCAGAAATAAATCTCAGCTTATAAGAATATGACATTTGTCATTCTCTAAACGATTTAAGAATATATACTTCTTCTTTTGTTTCTTCTTTTTATTCTCCATCTTCTTCTCATTTCTTCTTTTACTTCTGCTTCTTGTTCTTCGGCTTATACATCTTCTTCTTGCTATCATTGCCTTCCACAACTTACTATCCATGACAGCTTTAAAATGATGATCTTCATTTCACTTAAAATGCCGAAGAATTTAATTGAGAAAAAAGCTGAAAGAGATTTCCTCAATTATGAAACGCAGAAGGAGAAAATATCTGTCTTCTAATTACGGCTAAATCTAACGATTTCATCAGTGAAATTATAAATGCCAACCTATTACTGAGATTATATTCGCAAAGTTCTGTAACAAAATAGGAAAATCCATTAGATCAATTAATGTAAAAATATTTGTAGAAAGAGGTACAGCAAAACTACGTGACAGTATTGATAAAGTATCGGAAGCCGAGATGCCTGAACACAACCCATAACTTTGCAGATTCTTCGGATATTGTAAAGAATCTCGATATATATATCAAAAGAATTGGAACAGATATGGTGACAATATTCGATGCACCGACGAACGGTGGACTTATCAAAATGAAAAATAGATTTCTAGCCTTCCTAGCAGCTGACTTAGTAATAGATTGAAGAGAATTAGTGTCACATGAAAACGTGAAAATGGGTAGATGCAGTGATTTGCTCTCAATCTGGTAACCATCAGCCTTGCTGACAGAAGTAAAAAAAGTTTGTGTAAAATGAGTAATATAAAGTAATTTCATTTTGGAATCGTTATAATTAAAAAGCCACTTCTTACTCCAATTAACAACAGATTGAAGGTCATTTTCGAAATCACCTGTTACTACGGTTTTTTCGGTTAATAACAGATGGAATGTCATTTTGTGTTCAGCTATCAATTTGATTTCATAGAAAATATGAGACTTACTATTTACACTATTTTGGGGATTGTTGTCCTGACCTTTACTGTAACATTCACGACGTTTCGGCCGTTGGATGATCCCGTTTCTTTAGGTGATATGTCTTGGAATTTCGAACAGAACAATTTATCTAATCCACGGAGTTAGGCTATTCCAATTCCACGTACCATACCTTTGCATATCTAACTTTTAGTTAATAACGCTTTGAGATCTCTCCATGATTTCTTCATCTCGCTGATAACAGTGACTTAACCCAGAACTATCTGGATAATTTACTTTTTAAATCAATCAACCGACGCTTTAATTAACCAGACCATGTGTTCTTTGGGAGTAAATAAAGAGTAAGTTTCGAAATACTAACAAATACCACCTGAAATTACAACGTCGTGAATGTGACAGTAAAAATATAGACAACAGCCCGGACAATGTAAATAGTGTAAATAGTTACAATACATCATCTCATAAATATAGACAGATAAGGGTTACTATTGTAAATATTTGTGCAATCACCATAGATACCGAGGAAGGAAATTAATTTATTTTTGCCAATGTGTACAATTACCTAATCTTTGTTTTCCTTTTCCTGTAGATTAAATAAATTGGGTATGGAAATAAACATTGCGCATCATGTGATAATCCTAATAAATAATGTCTTAATTATGATAATAACTCTTACTGAACCCTAAGCAAATATAAATTACACTCAAATTCAGTTTCTCAGTTGTTGCCTTATTACTCCTATAAAGATATATGAGTGTGAATGTTTCTGTATTTTTTATATCAAAAAAGCAAACTTTTAATACATAATTCTGTCCCTTCAGAGATTCAGAGTGAGTTACGCAAAATAAAAAAAGGATGATTTAACGTTGCACTTTTTAAATCTAAAATTAAAAGAAAATAAAGAGGAAAATGAAATCCGTTACATTGTTTTGGAATCAGAAGAATCTAAGTTATGTTTACATTTTTATCCAGATGTAGGTTCACCACTTCTTACCTATGCGTTAGATCTATGATTCTCAATGTTCCTCCTAGGCCCACAAGTGGGTCTGAGAATTTTAAAAAAAATATCCTGGAAGCGTAAATTGAAAGATGTCCTACAGTAGCTAGACGAAAGCTTGGAAGTTTAAATCAACAAAGGCAGACACCAGGAACAATTTAACCATTAATCAGGATTTATATTTTCTACCCATACTGATTTTGTAAATAAAATATATTTCAATTTAGAATGAGTTTCTCTTGGCCAGGATGTGCGCCTGAAAATGTTTTAACACCAGAAATGGGACACATGAAAGACAAGGTATACACATTTACAAGGACACGTTATGCTATTTTCACAGTGTAGAATAATCGCAATCCCACCTCCCCGTGTTCAAAATATAAAACACAATTCCACCTAAATACTTTTTTGTCTGATCATGGCCCGCCTTGCTACTTTAATAATTACTTCAATCTTGACCTCTTCAAGTAAAGGGACTATAATTATTTCTTTTCGATATTTTCAGAAAACTACACTGTTGGATTACCGCCCCTGCTAATAATCTCAGGCGGTGACATTTTGAATTACGACCCAATGACGATAAGTACAGGCGGCGCAAGACTTGAAACGATCAACCTCTTTTTTGGTGTCTTTTCATGGCGAAAAGATGTATTATTTCGATCCTACCGCCATGTAAATACCACAACTGTACGCACAGATGGTTGCTTTGAATATTTCGCATTTAATCTAACTTCTCATTGTCCCTCTTGTAAAATATTTTATCAATATATTTCTTGGTATTTATTTCTTTTAATACAATAAATTTTTTTCACTGACCTCACATTGAGTCAGAAAACATTTGAGGTATAAATCTTTTAAGAGCACCTAAAAATTTATATCTAAAGTTTTGTTTCACATAACACTTTCTATAAGATACACAGATATCACACAGTACAATGTCCCTCGAGCCTTGCTTTGCGTTACATTAAATAACAAATGATCTATCAACGATTTTCTAATAGTAATTTAATGTGTCCCAATATAATCAAACTCATTTACTATTGTATATTAATTCATTCATTTATTTAGTTAGCGTATTTTGTGCCGCTGTGGTTACTACTCTCCCTATTTCTGTTGTAATTGAGGTTCTTCTCAACATCCAATCCAAAAAAGTGCAGTGGTTTGCTGGTTCCATTTGCACCAGAGATGTTAAGGTTACCCCGTCCCTTCTCTCAGAAGTACCTCTACGCACACTTAACGGCGTTGACCTCTCAGGCAATGATCCTATTCCCAGTCTGACACTTAGCCAAAGGCCGATTGATTCAGGTGGGTTGAGGAGAGGCGTTCTCTTTCACTGGTCGGGTGGAGAATTCCTTCCGATTATCCTCACAAAGGTTAATCGGCAGCTGACCGAGTTGTGGCCGTCGCAGTGCTAATGCGACATTTGAGTGTCATGTGTGACAGTTTGATGTAGGTCGTTGACAAGTCCTGTTCTGCATCTCTATTCACCTGAGTAAAGCAGGTTCAACAGCTTCGCTGCATAGGTTCTAGCACTGACTATACACATATTACTGGTTTTTAAGTCTAAATTTTTTCCTGTGTTTTATAGGGTGAAATCCTCACTCTGTTATCGGAAGAGACCGGGTTTTACATGGCGGATTTGCCAACACCGAACTGTTATTTGTTCTCCAAGAAATACCCTAACTAACTAGATATCCCAGTCTACCCTCTTATAAAGAGATATCAAAGGGAGAAAAGATGGATTCATAAGTTTTCCGTGGAAATTAGAGCGAATTTTGATCTCGCATCCTATTTAAACCGCGACAAGACAATCATAATTTCTCTCGATAAAAGAGAAGTTATTCGCTTCTTCAGTACAATGCTTACGTAGTACTTATTCATGCATACATAACAATGCCATTCAAAGTATAATTAAATAAAAATTACTTATTTAGTTATTTATTTCGAATAGCATAATTCGTTTCCAAGGTCCTTCATGTTGATCTTCGTACATCTATTACGCATGTGAATAAATTAATTCCGATTTATTGTTGCACAATGAATAGAGCGTGTTAACAAAATGTAACGCTTGTCAAATAAAAAGACCGAATTCTTTTGAAGAAAATGAATTTCGAAAAAAAATGAAATCCAATTAATTATGGCCAATATAATTCATTGGATGCTGTATATCTGGAGAAACATATAACTGCACGTAAAGATCATCAACATTTCCACAATTCACTAACATTCCATATACCTAAGATTATAAAAAATACAGTAATACATATAGATTAGAGTCGATGCATATTTAAAAAGCCGTATATTGGATCAAGGAACAGGTTTTCTGCATAATAAAGACGGAGAGACAATATATAATGAATCTAATGATGCATATAACTGTATATTTGTGTGTACACAGGAGGGGCCTGTGTGCACTTGTAAATATATGAATAGAAAAAAACATTTATATTAAGATTATGGGTATTTGTTGATAGGAACCAAACACACACAGAAATATGCCACACACCGTTCGAATACTCACATAGACACACACATATATCGTCTGAATATAGCGTTGCGTGAAAATTGAGTTACGACGAGTGCCGTCATTGTATAGGATTTAACATTGGTAATCTTTTTTTGCTTGGTCTATGCAATATGAGCATCGAGCGCTTTCCATTACTGAGTAGGTAGGTTTGCCTTTAGGGATTTGTTAGTATATTCGGTTTAATCCAAGACTATACCTGTGTAAGAGTTTAGCTTTTGGGAAGTTGTCCTTTGATTCAATCAATGATTTAAGTTTACTTTAATAGTATATATATATATATATATATATATATATATATATATATATATATATATATATATATATATATATAAGTGAACATAGAAGTCAACACTTAGAGGCGACAGTCTGTTTCATGCTAGATGCAATCGTCAGGCCAAGAATCAGTGGTCTGGCGATTGCATCTAGCATGAAACAGACTGTCGCCTCTAAGTATTGAATTCTATGTACACTTTTATATTTATACACGCTCTATTTCTGATATTGAGCACTTTATCCCATAAATATAGCACATCTTAAGACTATATTTCTTCATATATATATATATATATATATATATATATATATATATATATATATGTGTGTGTGTGTGTGTGTGTGTATATACATATATATATATATATATACATATATATATATATATATATATATATATATATATATATATATATATATATATATATATATATAAAGCATATATCGTGTGTAATAGCGAAATATTCCATCCCACATAATGTTTAATACATACAAACTAAAGTAATTGATTTTTTTTCCAAAATTTTTAGATAAGGCATTTAGCCATCTTCATATCAATGGTGAGAGGTCAAAGAGCATCCAGGCCTTCGGTATTGGTACCAACATTCATACAGTGGCTTCCATTTTGAAAGCCCATTCAAAAATCACCGAAGGAATGGAGAATAAGATTTTAATAAGGGAAAAGTTGATAGAAGAACTGGATGAGGAGGTGCGAACGAGAAGAGGGAGTATCATTTTAACTTAGAGCTAAAAAGAACAATTAGAATATAACCAACTCAATTCATGAGACGTTTTGAACGTGAGAGAGTAGTTTCAGCTATGACAGTCCAAAGAATAGTAAAAAAAAACGACATTAAAACATTGAAATTGTACGTGAAACCTGTGAAGCAATATCTTACTCTAAAATTAATTAATGATGAAGACGTAGTTTTCGCTTATGATCGATTCCATCATGATATTTACATTAAGCTTAGATATTAATTATATATTTATTATTGCGCAATGTTGAGTCAATTAGTGTTATAAGATCCTCGGAGAATTCCAGTAATATATCTTTAATCATTTCTAATATAAAACGCTTCAGAGATTAATGTAACAATCTGACAATTTTTCTGTTACAAGATTTGGACAATTTTGCTATTACAGACCGTAGACCGAATATATTCGCGTATGTTTCATCGACTATGAAAAGACCTTCGGCAAAGTATGCCTCAAGGATCTACTGGAACTGCTCAGCAACCTTTATATATTCAGGAAATAGATCAGAATAATAAATAACCTATACTAGCATCAAACAAGAGTCATGCGCATAGAGTACGAGTTCAGCGAATATACAAAAATAGAAAGGGGCGTAAGGCAAGTCTGCGTCTTCTCACCCGACATGTTCAACCTATTCTGAGAGAATAGGAAACCCTATCGGGATTTAGCATTGACGGCCACAATCATAACAATATTAGATACGGAAAAGAAATTACAAAATCTCCAACAGAAGGTAGGCACGGAGAGTCTGGAGGAGGGACTAAGCATAAACTACAAGAAAAGAAAATACATGGTCATCAGTAAAAGGATGAGCTTGAAATGCGATTTGCAGGTCGGGGACACTAGAATCAAGCAGACACGGAATTTTAAATATCTGGCAAGCGTTCTGACAGACGACGGTAAATGCGACACTGAGATCCGTAGACGTATTTGGATGGCCAAGGACGCATTCCAAATTCTCGGTAGTATATTGGGAGACAGGAGGATTTCTTTGGTAACTAAGTAAAGAATACTGATCTGTTTACGGCAGCCAATGTTGGACTATTTGCTCAAAGATGAAGAAGAGACTCGAGGCGGCAGAGACATGATTCTACAGAAGGATGCTAAGAATATCATGGATCAAGCGTGTGAGCAACGTGTGGATGCAAACGTGGACGAGTCTTATGCGTAACATCAAGCACGGGCTGCTGAAGTTCTTAGGACACATAATGAGGAAGGAGGGCCTGGAGAATCTGATATTCACGGGTTGAATAGAGGGAAAGAAAGACAAGGGAAGAAAACGCATGACATAACTAGCGAACTCAAGCAAGTGGATGACAGAACGTGGCCTGGGGGAACTAGCAGGGGGAAGAAACTTATTGAGAGCTGCAAGGGATAGAGAAAGGTGGAGGCCTACGCCCTGAAAGAACACGGCATAAAGAAAAGACTTATATCTTTATACTATTTATACATTTCCTGTAGTCAAATTAACTTAATAATTATGTATTCAAAAGCCGCATGATGAACGAGTATATATGGTGTGTGTTTAAGTTTGTGTGCGCATACTGTATTTAGCAGTTTCCTATTTTATTCTTTGTGCACAAATTCTAGTTCTCTGGACCAAAACGTAAATAAGTTTATTTCTTTTTGTTTCATATTTTCTGTCTCTATTTTTAATGTTCGAATTACCAATTACAAAAAACAAAAGTTTATT
Organism: Acanthosepion esculentum; assembly: GCA_964036315.1. Taxonomy (NCBI): domain Eukaryota; kingdom Metazoa; phylum Mollusca; class Cephalopoda; order Sepiida; family Sepiidae; genus Acanthosepion; species Acanthosepion esculentum. The sequence goes on from OZ038491.1 coordinate 101,160,227, forward strand.
TCTTGTTGTTTGAATCTAGTATCGCCAATTCTATAGCAATTATTTTATGTTAGTTAGTAATTAACATTTTAACAGTTATGATACGGACGGAGGCGATCCTGTTGGGAAAATAAATTGTAGAATAAAGCCTTCGTTTCCACAACCTCTGCCTAACACTTAATCTCCGATTTCATATCATTTTGCCCGTTGTTAATTACACATCTTCAATTATCCGTCACCGAAAAATCCTGATGTACGCTATCTAACCATAGGGGCACCTGGAGGCGGTGTAATGGTTAGCAAGCATGCCTCGCTAGAACAATTATGACTGAGTAGTGAGTTCCATCCTCACTGGGTGCCCCATACTTTCGGCCTTGTGCCATATCTAAGCTACTCTTGGAAAACAACTGAGGGCACCTCGAGGTGGTGTAATGGTTAGAAAGCTTGTCTCGCAAATACAATTACGCCTGAGTAGTGAGTTTGATCATCACTGGGTGCCCCATACTTTCCGCCTTGTGCCACATCTAAGCTACTCTTAGAAAATAATTGAGGGCACCTCGAGGTGGTGTAATGGTTAGCAAGCTTGTCTCGTTAATACAATTAAGCCTGAGTAGTTAGTTCGAATCTCACTGGGTGCCCCATACTTTCCGCCTTGTGCCATATCTGAGCTACGCTTTGAAAAATCGATACACTCTCTAACCATAGTACTACTGTCAATCGCGTTTCTACCTCAGTAATGACAAATCTAGCCAACAAACTTGAAATGTGACCATGATATAAAATGAGGAAAACCTATTGATAATTAATATAAGCTGTTATGAATAATCAAGAGTAGCCTCTCCTTGTTACGTTACTCTCCACTTTGAGAGAGTTTTTTTTGTTTACTGGGACTATAAAAGAACAACTCGTGAGGGATTGAATAATAAAAGGTCTGAACCTTTCGTTCGGGATATTTTTCAAAGAAATGTTGAGTAAAATATCCAATAATTTTATTGCAGAAAGTGAAAAAAAGATTCAGTGTAACCCTGAAAAAGAAAAATGTATAGCAATTCTCACTAGAATTCGTTGAATAGTCTTGGACAATGCAGAAGTGATATTCTCACGCACACACATGCCCGCGAACACACACACACACACACACACACACACACCCACACACACATATATATATATATATATATATATATATATATACATACACACACATACACATATATATATATATATATATATATATATATGTATGTATGTATGTATATATTCTGTTTATACGTTATTTTATAGATAGAATTATTTAAGTAAATGCTTTGTTTACAATAAACAGTATTAACTACATTTACCGGCCTGAATGTCCGAGAAATTGCATACAAAATATGTATCCTTCGACAGGTATCGAAACTGTATCCTACACGGAACCATCACATAAACTATGTATGTAAATAGTATAGCACATCAGGCTATATGATGGTTGTGTGTAGGTTAGATTTTCTATGAATGTTTCTCGGACATTAAGGCCAGTCTATGTATTAAATATAAATCTATTAGAACAATTGTCGGACATACTCCATGTCATAATACATACATACCTACATATATATATATATATATATATATATATATATATATATATATATATATATATATATATTGCGTTTCCTGGGACAAAAAGAATCCCAACGGATGTATAAACCCGTAAAAGTCGGTTTACGGTAAACAGAAGTAATCAAACCTGTCGTAGATCTGCTGATGAGTACATCGAGAAATAGGAAGAGATGAATCAGCCTACTTTTTCTGTGTAAATGTCAAGGCCGGATGTATATTGTTAAGGGACGCAAGAAATTGGTCCTCTTTAATGTCGTTATCGAAGAGAGAAAAAATTGTCATCAACGTAACGGAAATAAAGGTCACGTTTATCAGATTTTAGTAGTACACTCTCTTCCTGGAACACAACAAAGATATTTGCTAAGATGGGCCCCAAAGGGTAACCAATCGAAACACCATCAAGCCGCGTGTACATGATGATGTCGGAAATGAACTCTACTGAAATCGTGGCAAATGTCATCAGTTAAACAAACACGTCTTCCGGAATAACAGGCGGAGACAATTAACTACGATTTAGGGCATCGGCACATATATCGATAGTCTGAGTAAGTGGAACACAAGTAAATAAACTGGCGATATCATAATAACACATAAATTTATCCGTAGGCAAATAACACTGCATAAAACCGGAGAATTCAAATGAATCTTTAATACAAGCAAAGTTATACTGCTCCAAAGCCGGTTGCAGTATAGTGGGAAAGCCATTTAGCTATACCGTGTTGAGATGACTCTATCATATGTAGAATAGGTCACAATGGTGTATATATATATATATATATATATATATATATATATATATATATATATATATATATATATATATACAGTCACACGCATAAGTATTGGATACATGTTATTTCCTGTTATAACTCTAGTTTATGTTCGCCATTTTGCCTGATATTAAAATTAAAAACTCATGGTTGAATCAATTTTTTTTATCAAAGTTCAAAATTACCCTATACTCCACATACAACTAAAACAACTTTACGAGATATTACTTACCACTTATCAGGCAAAATGGCGAACATAAACTAGAGTTATAACATGAAAATAACATGTATCCACTACTTATGAGTGTCACTCATCAGCACGTTCATATACAAACTCAAAATGTCAAATGGCACTAAAAGTTTGTTCTCAGAACGACTTTTAGATTTTCTAATAAAATGATTCGAGGATACCCGTCGATTAGGACGGCTGGCCAATCCATATAGCAGACACTTACTCAGGCACTTTTGTGTTTGTTAGCCAACCTGTGGTTTGTACTGCAACTCTCCTGAGCAGAGCTTAGTTACATTTTATGGGAGAGAGCCGTGATCAACAGTCCAGCACACTCAAATCCTCGGTCTCCCTTGGATCAACGCGTGGTATGGCTTTCATGCAATTCCAAAGGTGCAATTTCATGCATTTTCCAAAGGTTGAAAACGGAAATAAAAGCCAACAGACCTGATTTTATGTCAGAGACGCTGACCTCCCTGCAATATATATATATATATATATATATATATATATATATATATATATATATATATATATATATATATATATATATATATATATATATATAACTATAGATTTGGGGAGGTACAAAACCGAAAAATAGCGAGGAAGACAAAGAATTTGTTCCTAATAGGCATTATGTGAAATGAAAAAATAAAAAATAAGAAGTGAAACACTCACAAGACAAGTCTGTCTTGTGAGTGTTTCACTTCTTATTTTTTCATTTCACATAGTACATTTTAGGAACAAATTCTTTGTTTTCCTCGATATATATATATATATATATATATATATATATATATATATATATATATATATATATGATAACACTCTCACACACATAAAAGAGGCATATAAGATAGAAATATAAGTTATAAGAGATATATATAGTAACACACACAATTAACAGAGACACATCCCCTTTCCAGGAACCAATAAAAGTGTTAAAATATCCAAGGGAATTCAGAGTAGCCTCAATCCATCCAGCTCTTATCTCAAATAACAACGACTGACCAAAATCCATGTTAAAAATAAAATTAAATAAAAATAAATAAATAAACAAATGAAAACTAGAGACAAAATTTCATTTTCTCCTTCAAGACATTCATTTCTGTAGTTCACCGCGACCAGTAAGAAGAAAATTATTTTTCTCTTGATGATGGTCATGTTGGCCAAAACTAGTCGAGGAATCTAAATGAAATAATAATAAAAACGAAGGAATATTAATATACAACACAGTGTGTCTGAGATTTTAATTTTTTTAATTTTTAATATTTTATTGTTCAATATATATATATATATATATATATATATATATATATATATATATATATATTAAAGTATGTGCAAAATGCCTTACATTGAGTGTACAAAACTGAGTTTCATGTCGAAGCAATTATCAAATGCAGGTATATTTTTTATCATTAATATATATCAAATAGCTCTATTATTTAACAATAAGCACCATTTCTTTTACTCTATAGAGTATTTATATGTATTTGTATACGATCGCTCACTCGTACATCTACCTATATTTACTCATTCAGTTATATATATATATATATATATATATATATATATATATATATATATATATATATAAACTTACGTGCTAATACCCTTGGCAAATATATGAATCTTCTTGGTTTCCCCCTACCTATGGGTAAATAGGAGGACAGATCGGGTTCTATATCCTTGGATGAAAAGTGGTCTACCGCAGAAATAAATGGTAATCTACTGCGGGGAAAAATCTGCCTAGTCAGTCAGGTATCGAAAGATACATAATTGCCTGAGCTTGTATGATGCCTGGCAAATAACTGACTGATTTAGTTCCAGAGCTATACGCCCGTAATATTCTTTTCTTACTTTATCCCTCATTTGGGTGTGCTGTATTCCATCGTCTTCGCTCTATCCTAGGTACATATACGTACCTTCTTATTTCAGTTCACCAAGTTTAGATAGATTGTGTATGTTTCTTGATTGTTATTTTGCACATTTATCTAATCCAAAATCCTTATCTATATATTCAATGAGTAATATAACATTATTGGTTTGGTTTGGTTTGGTTTGATTTACGGCATATAAAACTTAATGGGTTATTTAATGCTGACAACATTTTCATTGATGATAATATTTTTCATCTATCTATCTCAGTATATATTTGTTTGGTTATTTTAGTTTACGGCATATAAACCACAATGGGTTATTTTATGCCGACAATATTTTTATTGTTGGTAATATTTTCCATCTATGTATCTCAGTATATATTGGTTTGGTTATTTTAGTTTACGGCATATAATCCTAAATGAGTTATTTAATGGCGACGAAATTTTCATTGTTGGTAATATTCTTCCTTCAAAAATCTATTTCTGGTAATAATTTTCCTTTGCTGGTAATATTTTTTGTCAAAAAATTAGTGCTGGTAATAATTTCTTTACAAATTATTTATGGTATTAAAACCTATCTTTAGATTTTCATGGTGTTTTGACACTAGTTTGGGGATTAACTACTTGCCCATAACTGCGACCCTAACAGGTGGTCCCACCTGGGAACACCAGCAATTAAGAGGTGGTCCCACACATTCTCAAAACTTCCTGATCAGAGGCATTGCTGTTGGACGTAGTTTCTTATCTTTCCCAGGACGCGGATGTAGTTTATACTCACACCCAGGTCGATGCAGTGAATTGAGGAGACCCCTCAATTTATTGTCGTCTTTGGCAAAGAGTTTGAGATAATCTATGTAGAGTATGTGATTGAATGTTTATTTTGTATCAATATATATTATTGTTTAGTTCATGTGTAAGGGGGATTAAGGACATATATAAAAGAAAGGGCGACAAAGAGTCTCCATGAAAGATACGTCGTCAGATATTCATGCTGTTGGAAATGATAGTGCCTTTGGTGGGACTTAGGTATAATGTAGTTTTGCACATTCCCATGCTGTGTTTAAGGAAATTTACTATCACCGATGTGATTTTGTACATTTTCAAAATCTTAAGTTCCCAGGAGTGTGACATACTATTAACGGTTTTACAGTTATCTATCCATACTGTGCTGATATTTCTACCTCTTTTTCTGCAATTTTACAGAATTATTATTATTATTATTATTATTATTATTATTATTCTTTCTGACGACGCTTTTCTCTTGCATATCAAAGTTAACAATTCTCCATAACACGAAGATCAGAAACCTTTTAGCATTCATACGAAACCTTCAATAAAAGTGCCTAAGGGTGAACAATGGATTTACATTGAATCTCTCATATACCATAACGTGAATTGTTCAATTAAAGGCAGGCATGACTAGTAATTCAACTCCAGGTCTTCTTTGATGTTGTGCCGCCAAACTATCAATACGATTATATTGCTGCGCACAGAGGAGCGCGTAAGCATTCACTGTCACTAGATTTTTCTTAAGACGTTTTGTCATAGATTTCTGTTCGTGCTGCGAGCCAATTACTATTGTTGAGTTCTCGTTACTGGCATCTTCTTTTTATCCTTTTCCCACTTATTTGGCCCATGATTTCCCCATATTATTCTGCACGCAATCAGTTTTTCTTTATAATCTGAGCCTTAAGATATTTCAGAATATTGATTCTTCCCTCGGGTCATTATGAAAAAAAAATGACACTAAAATTGACATTTAATGACGTGGTTTCCGCTTCTTAACTCTGAACAAGATGTGGATGAGTTGTTATCTATGATTATATATGTTAATAATAAAAGACAAATGCATAACAATATTACTATCGAATCTACAGAAAAACGGTATTTCATAGAATCATTTGGAACAGGAGAAATCTTGCAAGGTCTCGGCTATGTTCTCTTATTTTTCAGCCTTTTTGCCTAATTTTGTTTAACGAGTGATGTTTTCAATTTGATTATAAATTATATAGAGTATAATAATTATCAATAACGTATTTCTTATGTATTATTTTGCTCTTCGCAAATACTGCTCCAATAACTAAATAGATTAACATGTAGATCGTTGAGGTCATTAATATAACTATGATTCTAACACAGGCTAAATTTCATTTCGCGGAGGGTCTATTTTCTGAAGATTTCTAACTACAATTACAATCTCTTAATATGCTTGAAGAATTCAGACAAGTTCTGTTTTTTTCTCGTTTTTTTTAAATTATTTTTATGTTTCGGAAAGATTGCTGTTGTCTTTCAAATTCAATCTTAATAATAATAAAATCAATTAACATTATTTTTACTGATGAGGCAATCTCGTCCATACATTGAAAATTGCAGCCTCATTTGGACTGGTGCTTCTACTTTGTATTTAGAGATTCTAAATAAAATACGACTAAGAATCTGCAATGTAATTGCTCTTAACATGGTATCCAACCTTTAGTCACTAACCTAACTTCCCTGCCCCATTTCTCCGTCCTGGGTATGACGTTGAACTACATCCGCGTCCAGGGTAAGACGATAAACTACGTCCAACAGCAAGGCCTCTGATCAGGAGGTTTTTGAGGAGCGTCAAACCACCTCTTAATTGCTGGTGTTTCCAGGTTCACCCTGACACGGGGTGGTAGCACCTGTTAGTGTCCCAGCTATAGGCAAATAGTTAACCCCGAAACTGAGGTAAAAAGCATTATGAAAGTGTAAAACTATGTTTTAATACCAGAAATACTTTGTATAAAAATTATTACCAGAAATAATTATTTCAAGAAAAACTATTACAGCAATACATTTTTTGAAATTATATTACCAGCTATACATTTTTAAGAAAAATAATATTGCGAGAAAAAGATTTTGTAAAAACAAAAAAATATTACCTGGAAAAAGTTGTCGGCATTAAGTGACCCATTGAGTTTGATATGCCGTAAAAAAACCGAACCAAACCAAAACCTGTCCCATTTCTATAAATATCTTCATGGTAATTATTCTGAGGTCCTTTCCTATATGGTCCGTAGGTTTTATGAATAAAAGGACAGTATAAAGATTGGCGTCAAGATTTCATCGTTTTTTTACACATAAAAAGGCTATTTTTTTCTCTCGCAATTCATTGTTGTGGAAATCTCTTCCGTTTATTTGGTTTCCAGTCAATTTTGTTCTTAAACAAATGTACATGCAATGGGAATCATTATCTTCTGTGGCCTTAATTCCTGTTCCTTTATTTGTGGCTCTCCTCAATAATGATTTTCTCATATTCTACAACGTCAGTAACCCGTGCGTCTTAGTGCCTTTATTGATTCGATTAGGGTGCAATATTTAAAGAAAAATAGAAAGTCCGACATATTTTATTAATTGAATTCATAATAATAATAATAATAATAATAATAATAATAATAATGCAACTTCTACGGGAAGGAAACTGAGAGAAACCGGTACGAACACCACCCGGTTACGGAGATAGGATCTGTTACAATTCTATGGGAGTACACAATGCACACTGACAGAACAATCAAAACCAACCGCCCAGACATTGTTATTAAAGATGACAAACGAAAATAATGCTGCCTCATTGATATGGCAGTCCCTGCAGACTGCAATGTATCTTTGAAGATATTCGAAAAGCTGTCAAAATAAGAAGTCCTTGAAATAGAATTCTCAAAAATGTGGGACATGGGAAAATCAAAAATCCCTGTTGTAGTTGGAGCCTTAGGATTGGTTGGAAAAGATTCCAGTAAACTAATTGAAGGGATCCCTGAAAGTCCATGCCTCAAAGATATACAAAAAATTATTCTGACAAGTACAGCCCACACTTTACGAAAGGCGTTATCTATGTAATATTTTCTTTTCAGTGGAAAGTGTCATGATACCATTTCTAACCTTAGGTCCCTGGGCGGGACCCGGAAAGAAATGTGTAAACGCCAGATATCAAAGGAAATAAAAATAATAATAAAGCATATTACACCGGCTGCGGCCTTCAATTACTTAAAAATGAAGACAAAGACAAATGTAACCGACCAGATAAAGAAACGATGGCGCACGGTTCACGGCCAATACTCTGACCGTACCATACACACTGATGTAGACAAACCCCGTATCCATCGATGACTACGTTATGCAGGGTTAAAAGCTGAAACCGAATGTTTTATTCTTGCTGCACAGTAACAATGCTTTTGAAGTAGAAATTTCAAAGTACACATACTGAGAAATTGTGATAGTAAATATCCTTAAATATAGCATAGAAAGCCACATTATATCTACATCGCACAACATGTATTATCATTTCCAAATTTTTGAATATCCCACGAGGAATAATTCAGTGAGACTCCTTGTCGCCACTTATGTTCTGTCTGTCCTTAATTCCCTTTTCGCATGAACTAAACAGCAATAACTATGGATACAAAGTCAAAACGTGTTTAATTACCTATTTTACATGCAGGATATCAAACTACACGTTTGGATTTTCAAAGATTACTGGTAGCTACAGGAGACTGGTAATGATCTGTATCAAAGAACATGAAATAAATAAGAACATTGATTCAATAATAAAGGAAGGGAACATATCCAAAGTGAAATTCAAGTGGCTGAAGAAGAGCAAATAAAGCCTAATACACTTAATACATGCACCATGGCAGCTAAAAAAAGCAGCAAATACAATGTACCAAATGGAAAAACGATAGCAAAACAAAACACTTCATGGTAAATACCCTGTCTCTTTCGAACTCGATGAAGTACACAAAACCGGAATTATTGTTACTGCACTGGGTTAATGCTTGCTATATAGAAATTACAAAGTACATATACTTAAAGTTGATTTCACTGGATATTCAGATTCTGTGATTAATATCCAGAAACAATAGATCATCTTATATCAGATAACACATTGTTAGCACACACACGGTATGATAGATTGGGCCAATATATACACTAGAAAATATAAAACTTTTACTGGAAGGAATTTGCAAGAAACTGGTATAAACATCACGGACGCCCGTTTAAAAGAAAAGACCTGTGACAATTTTAATGGACATTGAAATACACAGACAGAACAATCAAATTTAATCGCCGAGACATAGTGATTAAAAACTACAAAATAGTACCTCTTTACTTATTGACATAACAGTCCCCACAGATTGTAATCTGTTTTTGAAGATCATCAAAAACGATCAAATACAAGGATCTTGAAATGCAAATCAATCAAATGTGGCACATTAGGGCATCAATAATTCCTGTTGTAGTTGGAGTCCTAGGATTGAACGGAAATTATTCCGATAGAAGGGATTTCTGGCGTCGCATAACTTAAAGAATTACAAACAATTGTACTCACAAATACAGCTCACACATTACGAAGAATTATGTATGATCTTAAATCTCTGTCTACATCACTGAAACGAAGTATTATGATGACTTCCATTATTTACATTATCGGACTGTTATCCTCATTTTCATTGTAATATTCATGGTTGAATGTGGCAGTGACGATGAGGATAACAGCACGAATAATGTACATAATGGAAGTCATGAGTCATCGTGTTTTATTTTGTTTTGTTTTTTAAAGAAATGATCTGGAGGGGGAAGGTCATTTAGCCATTTATGACGTTACAATAACGGTTGGGCCTGGAAGGAAATGTGTATAAAACATCAAAGGAAATAATAATAATAATAATTATATTATTATTATTATTATTATTATTATTAATAATAATAATAATAATAATAATAATAATAATAATAATAATAATGGAATATTTCTAGAAGAGGACCATATAAGATATAAAAATACAGAGTTTTATAGTGTTTACATTTTTTAATTTATCATACATAAAAAAAACATGAAGACGAGTTTTTTGTACACACGTCGCTTGTCTTTAGTTAAACACTCATACTGGAAATCAATGCGACAAATGCAAACGAAACGCAGAGAACATGGATCCACTTGCTGACTCAATATTATTTATGTATGTAATTCGTTATTAGAAACATGAAAATAGTCCTGAACGTCAAATACCTGAAATAACCAAACACACACTGTCCAGGTATTTTCATATGCTGTCTTGCAATAATTCAAAATTCAATAAAAAGTATTACTTACAGACACCATAAACGCCGATATATTGACAGAATTATACATACTTATTTTTATAGTACTCAATTTGAAAATGGCCGAAGGTTTTCACGAGGATATACTCGTAAATTGACATCCAGTGTGGAAATAAAGCAAGAAACGCATGATCTATTGATAACCTTTGTTTAGAAATTCCAAATTTATTTGCAAATGAAGAGCTTTATAAAGGTGTTAAATAATTTATGATATATGCGCCTTGCGCCATATCAATTCTAATTCCGTTTGTATAGAAAACGTAAAAGCGATAAAAATTATCTCAAAAACTTCCATGAGAAATATAAAATTAATGCAAATCGGTAGATTATAATCAGAAATGCGATGACATGAAAGTAATAACCGAAGAGTGTGAAAGAGGTAAATGATGACTTCTAAGAATCAGCATCTATCATTTGTCTGTATGATCAAAAGATCCTACATTATATATATATATATATATATATATATATATATATATATATATGTGTGCGTGTGTATAAATACGCATATATATATATATATATATATATATATATATATATATATATATATATATATATATATATATATATATTAGGATACAACGTCGAAAACATGGAAAAGTCGCTACACAATTACAGTCGTGTTTTGATGCCTACCAATGCATCTCATCAGGAGATTGTAAATTACTGGCGACTGAACGATTTATTTAGATTTAAAATCAAAATACAACCTCTTTTTGGAAGAAAAACTGACAAAAGAATGACAAATAATGATTTATAAAACTGTGTTTAAACGAATTATTACTGCATAAAATCACCTTATATACATATATATATATATATATATATATATATATATATATATATATATATATATATATATATCAAACGCGTCTAGAGATTATATGCAAAAGAGGTATTGTCAAATATTTTATGTAAAATTTCTAAATATGTGTTATCCAATGAAATAATTTGTACTATTATGTATAGCGAGTAAGCATGAAAGCAATTAAGTCCCAATGTTCAATTTCAGATTGATATTTAGTATTTTTTTCAGTAAGGATAGGAAGTTGCAGTGTCAAGAGATTATTTGCAAGGACTAGAATTTAGTATTATGGCTCGTAAAAAAGAACAAACAATGAATGAAAAGAACTATATAATCAAAGAAATTACCAAAGGAAAGTCTTTGCTTCAAATATCTAAAGATTTGTAAAGGGATCATCGAACATTCAAGAAAATATGTCAAATGGGAATTCACACAAGGAAAAAAGTCTCAGGCTGAATTCAGGAATTTAACAAAGCGAGAACTATCAAATATCCGAAGAGATTTAATAAGAAACATAAATGCCTCAAGTGCATTCATATTTGAGGCCGCTGGGGCTCCTATGGTGTCAGGGGAAACAAGGTGTAAAGCATTAAGGAATCTTCCTGATGTAAAAACCAAATAAAGAAACCCATTTTAACAAAAAAACATAAGGAGAGAAGATTGCAGTCGGCAAAAAGTACATGAAAACTGATTTCAGTAAAGTGCTTTTTACAGAGGAATCAAAGATCACCCTCGATGGGCCCGATGATTGGGCTCGTGGATGGATTTTCAAGCAACATGATTCAAGAAATGTTTGAAAAGCCAACAAGGCGGCGGTGTTATCATGATATGGGCTGTGATTATTGGTAATAAGCTCGTGGGTCCATTTAAACTGAAAGACGGGGTTAAAATGAATTCCAAAAGTTACTGTGATTTTCTAGAGCAATATTTCTTTGAATGGCTTGATAACCAGTCATTAGCCAAGCGTAGATCTATGATCTTTATGAAAGACAACGCACCAAGTCATGCATCAAAGTTTACTAAATCCTGGTTGAAAGAAAAGGGATTTGTTGAAGATTCTCTCATGGACTGGCCTTCAAATAGCTGTGACTTGAATCCCATTGAGAACCTGTGGAGCATCCTCAAGAGAGATATTTATTCTAATGGCAATTCAACCGCCAGTGTGACCTCTGGGAGGCAGTTAAAGTTGCCGCAAACTACTTACCACACGCTAAAATTGCAAATCTAACATCAGATGTTGACAATAGGCTGCTAAGAGATAGTGAAAAGAAAGGAGCAATTGTGCAACAAATGTTTGAGGTTTTTTGTTAATTTATATTTTATTTTTAAAATAGAATGTTTTTTTCTTATGTTTGTCCTTTAAGAAATTGACGAATTTGTTCTAAAATCTTTTCATATTATTTGTTTACATTAGTTTTACAAGGTATAATAATGTAAAAGTGTCAAAATAAATAGTTGCTAATAAACTACTGAGAGTCAAATTAGTCTGTTTTGTTAACTTAGTAAAAATATTTCCAACCAAAAACAATAGTTTTCTCTATCACTATATATCTAAGTTAATAATATTGAGTAGAATCTAAGCAACATCATAATAGGACTTTTAGCATTAAAGACGCAACACTTTATACCAATTCATAACTTGCATATAAACTCTAGACGCAGTTTATATATATAAGGTTATAGATCAACTACACCACTGACAGGGGCCAAGTACGCGATAGACAACTGCCCGACGGATCACTGCGTAACCGACAAAAGCCAGAAGGACAACTGCCCCATAAGGCAGAATATACCCGACGGAAAATGGCCCGAAGAATAATGCCCGAAGTTCATATATGTATGTAGAATATTTAGATATATTTGCAGCCATTTTGAAAGGGAAAAAATCATAGTATAATTTCAGTGCAAACGCAGTTTTCCGTGTGTTACAAATTGAATAATAAAACAAATAATTTTAAGGGAGAGAGTAAGAGAAACATTTTGATTGTTTTGATCTTAACTGGCAGTTGTTAATCTTACTAAAATTAAGTTTCAATAGCTTAAAACCTTTGTTAGATTATTCATAATTTCGCTGCTTCTATTTTTTAATAATAATGATAATTTCCAAGTAATAATAATAACATTAACAATGATATAAAATAGGCAAATTTCAATATCGATTATGATTGTAATAATGAAACTAATAATAAAAATGATTCCATGCAAAACCAATCAAATAACACTTTCAGACTTTCACGACATGATTTTTCGTTCTTAAAATTTTCTTGTACCCGAAAAACTTTAAGCGTCTTCCGGCGGACAATTGTTACACACTTAAATAAGCTGAGTCAAACCAGGATATTGTCTGATCTTTATAATTTATTTAAAATTTTAAGACCATGGTATATTATAAATTTTGTTCATGGAATAATTTTAACAACATTACTCAAAATATTGGAATAAATGGAATTCTGAACCCCAAAAAGATTTTTGTTACAGAAAAATGTGTTCAAAACGGTACAGGAATACTAATTATTGTTGTATGTAATTAAAAAAATATATGCTCAACATTAGTTTAAAATCCAACGAGTGAAAACCCAACCTGAAAATACAAAAAAGACATTCGACATTTTGAATCATTCGATTTACCCGAACAATAATTTCAAAAACATTTCGAATTTCAGTCAGTTTCCCTTTTTAAATTACTCATGAAACTAAATACCTTAACATACTTATCTTTAATACTAAAATATTCAAAACAAATATGTTCTAGTTAATTAAAAGTATACAAATCAAGATAACGCTGTCATAATATCATGAAAAGCGACCATTAATAATGAATGAGGTTAAAATCAATATACTTTAGAAATTTAGAAGAAACAGTTTCGTGGTAAATGTGGTAGTCAGAATCCGGTAACTGTAAATAAATATTAATACATAAAATAAATGTACAATATAGTCAAACAGGTGAAAGTGAAATCAGGTAAAAAAATCGTTTATCAAATTCATTTTTGTCGACTAATGAAAAACAAGCAAATATTGTAGTTATTTTGTGCATTCAGTAATTAAAAAGAAAATGCCTAAAAGCGAGCGAGCTAAGTATACAAATATACATTTGACTAAAAGTTTCAATCAGAAAATATATCCGTAAATAGCTGTATATATAGTTATAATATTGTGTAAATGTAGAAGCTTCCAGTATTGTTAAGGAAATATATAACGTAATAGTGATATTGTTTAACGAATATTTTTATTCAATGAATATAATGTTTGGGGATTATTATATATTTCCTTTGACAAACATTTACATTTGTTTCATTATTAAATCCAAATACATTAGACGGCCGAATGTAGATGAAGAGATACTCTAATTTGTTTGTTTGTTGGCTTTGTTTTGTTTTGTTTTACGGCATATCAATCTCAATGTTTTATTTAATGTCAACAGGATGTTTTTTTCAATAATGTATTGCTGGTAATTTCTCTATTTCTTTCTTTAAAAATGTATATCTTGCAATTTCTTTTATTCAAAAATGTATTGCTGGTAAAAATGTATTGCTGGCAAAAATGTATTGCTGGCAATCATTTTTCTTCAAAACTTCTTGCTGGTAATAGTTTTTACAAAGTATTTCTGGTATTAAAACCTATATTTACACTTTCATGGTGATTTAACCCCAGTTTGTGGGTTAACAATTTACTCATAGGTAGGATCCTAACAGATACTACCACTCCGGGTCAGGATGGATTAGGGGGCGCCATCAATCAAACAATTAATCAAGATCTCCTGATAAGAAGCCTTATAGTTGGACGTAGTTTGTCGTCTTACGCAGGACGCGAATGTAGTTTATCGATATAGCCAAAACGGGAGTCTCTAGGCTATTCCACTCGTGAGAATCCACCAAATCCTCATTCTCACGCGTAGAGGAAAATGGAAGCATATTAAATTAAATAATTTACGTAAATCCGAAGATGATGACGGGTGTATAAAATTCCATATTTGAAAAATCTTCATCTGAAGGACATAAGATTTAATAGTCAAATACCGTATGTGATTGAAAAAATTCACGAATTAAATATTATGTATATGAAAACGACACTTGAAATTCAGCCCTTTTTAAGCAACAAGCAATCATACTTTTAGGCAATGTGTTCGCAATTTTTTTTTTCGTTAGGTATAACTCGAAATTTTAGGAATTCTGGAAGGTTATGATACGATCTTTTCTCCGATATTGTGCAAAGCTATTAAAAATATTGTGTAAGTGAGATAAAATCTGCACTAATCCCTCCTCCATATCAAATGCGCAAACCTTACGCGAAATAAAGGAAATGAATTCTATCTTCACTTTGATATTTTTTGGCATCGAACTGATCTTATTCCTCGAGAGTTTTCCTGTGTATTCATGGACAAAGAATCAACATTGTAAAAATATTTGCCCCAAATATAAAGATTTTACTACTCACGAAATGATATCATATATACGCTTTAGAGATTAATAAATAAATATGGATATATTCACTGGCAGATAAAATCTGAAATGTGAATGACGTATGCTGATAGATTCAATATATATATATATATATATATATATATATATATATATATATATATATATGACAACAATAGTTTATTAAATTAAAATGTTAAATAATAATTATATTACAACACAATAATGAGAACATTTACGTACATATCTTTCTTAGGAATTAAATTATATGATATAGCATACTCCATAGATCTCTCATTCTGTGTTAGGCGGAATATATTTATGCATGAATTTAAACATATCTGAAAAAATAGCATTTATATTTACTCTCTCTCTCTCTCTCTCTATATATATATATATAAATATATAAATATATATATATATATATATATATATATATATATATATATATATATGCGGTACTCAGCGCGCAATAGCAATGTTATAGCTAGAATAATAAGTTGTATGGATATCCATACAGCTTATGTTATATATATATATATATATATATATATATATATATATATATATATATATATATATATATATATACATATATATATATATATATATAAACGGTGTGGTGGATAAATTATCGCCTAAATTACGCAAATTAAGTTAACCGTAATACTTCATTTTAACAGATATATTGACCAAATTACACCAAATATATTGAAATATTAAACTCATTCCATAAAAGCAAGATGAGGTTCAGCTACCGTCTCCAGGTTATTTCGGAATCTCCTGCTACTGTTCTAGACGTTTACTTTGTTGTTGCAGGTGAATGCTGCCATAAAACTTGCTTTCGGTTTATCTTTGGTGTTACAAGCAGCATTTTGTTTTTTCGCCCAAAGAGTTTCAACAGCGGGGGTTACATTATCATGCGAATTAAAATGTCGCATGAAATAGCTTCTGGACACGCATATCTTACCACAAATGACACATTTCAGTTGCTGGACGTCTACATATTTATAGTCAATTGCCATCTTCCGCACATAAATACACACACACAAACACACAGACACATATATGTATCTACGCATATATACGGGTAACAGCAAAATTGTGTCATCTTTAGATTAAGTTTGAAACAGTGTATCTTAGAAATGATAAAAGATAGCATACTGGAATTTTCCGTGTTTTTATAACACTATTGGACTCTATTTCGAATAATATCAATGTATATTTACGCCGCAAGATTAAAGGAAGAATTGTGATGAAATCTATCAAAAAAGAAAATGGCATGTTCATCATTAATTACTCATATAGTTCAAATACATATATATGTGTGTGTGTGTGTGTGTGAGTGTATATATATATACACACACACACACACACAAACATATATATATATATATATATATATATATATATATATATATATATATATATATATATATATATATATATATATATATGTGTGTGTGTGTGTGTGTGTGTGTGTGTGTGTGTTTATCAAGGATAATTTCTAACTTATTCAAGATGATATTCGCCCTGTCTAACTTTCGGACTTTCTGTTCTGATTTAACATGCGACCTCACATTTTCTCATTCAATTTCATCTTCAAGACATTTTTTTTCACTGATCTTTGGACTCTGTCACTTGCCAAACGTCTTCAGATTTGAATTGGATCTTTTCTAACTGATCTCTTCAGCACTCAGTTTCAATGATGATACCTCTTCCTTATGTGACCTCCTTAACTAATTTTCCTCTCGACTGTCCCTGCTATATTTTTAAACATTTTTCGTTGTCATTATGTGTGCCTGGAGTTTGAAAATGGAAGCGAGATTATGAATTTTTGTACCCTTACTCTAGTCATGAAGGGTTACTGAATGTGAAAAGAAAAAAAATGTATTAATGTGATAAAATAATTATGTAAAATGTATTACGAAACATTACATTTAATTTATTGAAATTCAAAGTTGCCCTAAAATTAAGAACTCGTTAGTGGATTCCCAAAGCGGGAACTCTTTGCATAGAACCTACGGTTGCATCGAGCCATTTCAACTGTAAAATGATGATACTTAGCTGTAAATCACTTACTGGCTTTAATTTCCTAACGTCGATGTATCAAAGAGGAGAAATCATTAGAACAATTAGCATTAGAATATATTTAAAACGGCACAAGGAACATAAATTTCTGGCGGGGAGTTAAATTTGGGGGTTTAACAATTTCAATGGGGGTAGCACTGAAAAGGGCTGTGTTTGCTTTCTCAAACTTGCAAGGAAGGAACCTCTTCCATGGACCTTCATAATAATAATATACGAGAATTATTATTTGTAATTCTAATTTTATAATTCTAATATTGTTTTGCGTTAGATTTCAGCTCCCTAAATTGATTAATTTCTGCTTTTTTACAGACATTAAATTTCGCCTTTGTTTTGTAAAAAAATCAGTTTTTTCGATTTTTCACCTTCAAGGTTGTAATTTTTTTCCAGACAATTTAGACTCAAAACCAGCACTGAAGAATTAACTATCAAACAAAACGAATTCTTCGAAATCGGATGAAAACTGTGGAAAGGCATAAACAACATCCGATCAAACACACACACACACACACACACACACATTTTGAGAATTATAGATATAGATAAATTTTG
>OZ038491.1:101183681-101193681 GCA_964036315.1 Acanthosepion esculentum
CTTCCCCATTTTTTGTGTGACAAAATCTAGATCGATTGAGTGCGTTTCGGTAATTCTCCCTTTCTGAAATATTATTTTTTTTTACATTTATCTAATCAGAAATCCATACCTGTCTCGTTACTGGAAAAATTTTATAGTATTGAATAGACCCTTCAACACATTTTCGACTTTAGCAAAGAGCTTGAGATCATCCAGGTAGAGTAGGTGAGTTAATACTTTCTTTTAAGTTTTTATCCATAGGTATTATTGTTTAGTTCTTGCATAAGGGGGATTAAGGAGAAACAAAACAGAAGGGGTGACTGGGAGTCTCGTTGACATATTTCACGTCGGATATTCAGGCGGTTATTAGTGGCAAGTGCATCTGGTGTGATAATGGTTTTCTACATTCACATCCTTTGTTTAAGGAAATATACTATCACGGGGGACACTTTGTACATTTCCAGATTATTAAGGAAAATAATGATCATTATTATTATCATTATTATACTCACTTTTTCAAATTCCTTTCATGAGACTACTGTATCTATATTCTGTAATAAGGATACGTGTATCAACTCTTTCTTTCGATCCCATTTCTCTCTCTCTCTCTCTCTCTCTCTCTCTCTATATATATATATATATATATATATATATATATATATATATATATATATATATATATATATATATATATATATATATATATATATATATATATATATATATATATATCAATAACAGAATTGGCATCATGACATTTTCTACTGAGCAGTTTTGAAAAGAAATCGCACATATTTTAAGTTGATAAAGCCTTTCGTAAGCCGTTTGTGGTCTGTATCTGTCAGTACAAATACACGGAAACTTTCCCAGTCAATCCGAGGGCTGCATCTACAACTGGAATTGTAAATGTCTTCATGCCCCACGATTTTACGATTTCGATTTTAACGTCCTATTTTTTTTTTTAAATCTTCAAAGATGCATTGCAGTCTGCAAAGACTTCCACGTCAATAAGGCGGCATATTTTGTCTCTCCGGCTTCTAATGACGATGTCAGCGCGATTAGCTTTAATTGTTCTCTGTGTGTCTATTGCAAAGCCTCGTAAAATTGTTACAGGTCGTATATCTGTAAAGGATATTTGGCTAGAATGAGAAATAGGAAAGTCTCGTTCGAAATCCAGCAAATAACCTTCGGAAATGTATTAATCCATTTCATCTACATCCAGCCACGGTTTAAAGAACAGAGCAAAAAAAAAAGCTGAGGCTTGGTTGTCTAGGAGGACAGATGTTGTCGTTTGTAGGACTTATGGTATGCCTACCAGATTCCTGCATTGATCACATCTGTAAAGTGTTTGATGCTTCTGCGCCAAACATCTACCCATAATCACAGCACACGTAAAGGGATATCAGAAATTACGTCCCCGTTCCACTCTACCGATACACAGATGTTTTTTTCTAGGAGAAAATTCCACTCGTTGAAAGAAATCCTTGTAATTACGACAATCGTTAATCACTATGAAAGAAGAAACCTGTAGGAAATGACAGAGAACCAACGAAGTGTTTTGTTCTGTCTTCAGTTGTCAAGACATGATTGATATTGATCGTGACTTGTTGATACTGTGGTTGAAATAAAATTACACAAATACACACAGACATACACACACATGCGCACACACACATACACACACACATATATATATATATATATATATATATATATATATATATATATATATATATATATATATATATATATATATATATATATATATACAACACCACATATATATATATATATCTGTGTGTGTGTGTGTGTGTGTGTGTGTGTGTGTGTGTGTGTGTGTGTGTGTGTGTGTGTGTATGTGTGTGTATTTGTAGTGTCTGACAATTGGCAAGACTGGAAGTAAATTTTAAAGAAGTGTTATTTTCATAAGCAAAGGAGAATGTATTAAGCAGAAAGAAACGTGAAAAGCAAATTTAAAACGGAATAGGAATAAAAATTATTTAAAAAATAACTAAAGAAAAACGTTCAATGTGCATCTTTTCTCCCATTTTGATATTTAAAAAAATTGTTAGGACGCCGATTTCGGGAAGCCATTTTTCAGAAAACTTTCTCACCGCCTATTATTATTATTATTATTATTAATATTGTTATCTATTATTTTATAATGCATCGATTGTCATTGTTATTTCAATTTGCTAAGCTTGTACAAAATGTTATATGCGTCAGGGCATGATAATGCAATATCAAATGACCGAATCAAATGTCTTATTGTATGCAAAAATTGGTCGCCTTTGCTGGAGGAATTAAAGGCTCCCTTGGAATCAGCAACTTTATGTACAGGGAAAAACAAATTTATTTCCTATGTTTGCCAAAAATATTTATTTTCTACATTTCGTTATTCCAGGTTAGTAAATTAATAATCATCATAATTATTATTATTGTTATTACTATTAATAATAATAATAATAATAATAATAATAATAATAATAATAATAATAATAATAACATCTACAGATTGAGACCTTAATATCAACAAAAGATTAAGGAACTAGACGAAGATGTTACATGAAAATACTTATGAATTAATGAAGAAGATGAAATACAACATTCAGTTATATAGAGAAAAATCTGAAAAGAATATATAATGACATTAAAAGATTGGACGCCAAGACTAGAAAACTGCTTAACCAAATAATGATGAACCACCCGAAATCAGATGTTGATAAGCTGTATGTAACAAGACATTCTAGTGGTCCGTGGTCGAATCCAACTTCAACTATCGCTAAAAACTACAAACATATGTTTCGATGCCTACTTCACAAAAAAAAATGACCATCTCTTAAAAATACTAAAACACCAAATCATCTTTTTCAACAAAGAAGCTGCACTCTTGAAGAAACAATTTCATAGACCGGAAAAGCTACCAACAAAAAATCGAAACAGATACCATTTACGCCAAACGAGTAAACAACGGAACAAAACAATTTGGCCTAATGAAATTATAAAAAAAATAAACAGGGAGGCCAAGGCTTTACATTGCAAACACCTAAAAAGATCGAAAGAAGCAGAAAATACGTGGCTGAAGAGCATCGGTTTGAAAGCTGAAACAGAAGGCCTAATTATTGCAGCTCAGGACCCAAACCTAGCAACCAAATCCTATCACTGTCACATAATCAAGGATGGAAATAACCGGAAATGCAGGATCTACGGAAAATATGATAAAAATCTCATATTATCTCAGGATGTCCAGAACAGGCAAAAAATGAATATACTCACAGACATAACAAGATTTATATATATATATATATATATATATATATATATATATATATATATATATATATATATATATATCGAAGTCAACACTTAGAGGCGACAGTCTGTTTCATGTTAGATGCAATCGTCAGGCCACTGATCTATCATGACGATTGCATCTAGCATGAAACAGACTGTCGCCTCTAAGTGTTGACCTGTATGTTCACTTTTATATTTACACACGCTCTATCTCTGATATTGAGCACTTCATCCCCTAAATATAGCACATTTTAAGACTATATTTCTTCATATATATATATATATATATATATATATATATATATATATATATATATATATATCCGTGCGTGGGTGCGTGCGCGCGCACAGGAAGATATGCAAGATCTCAAAGTCGAAAACAATGAGAGATGGTACGAGCACCAACCATACACAGTTACTCAGAATGACAGGGAAATATAACCGAACAGTGCTAATATTATCATAAAAGACAATAAATTCTGGAAGTGGATGCTTACTTACATAGTAGTATCATCTGAGAGAAGCACCTCCATGAAAACTATCGAGAAATTGTCCAAATGCAAGTAGCTGAAGATCGAGATAAGCAGGATATGAAGAATGAAGACTGAGACTGTAGCAATAGAAATCGGAACTCCGGGACATATTAGAAAATGAATGGTCAATTTTTCTAAGAGTGTCCCAGGCAACATCAACATACGAGTTGTCCATACGTTTACCTTACTAGGAACATTCCATATGCTAAGAAAAGTGCTGTGAATTAAATGAAATTTCTCATATAGGGATGCATATTTTCAGAAATACATCGTCAATTGTTGACATTTTTGTGTCTAGATGCATGGCAGAGATCTAATTTAACCACGTATCGCTTTGTTCGTATTTTTATCGCTTTTTAAAAAATATACCACCTAGCAGAGAATTTTGTTAAGAGAGGTAATAGGCAGTATTATATTGGAAGCATATTTATTGTCAGAGACTGATAAACAAGTAAACTTTCACTATATTTCATCTTTCTACATTACGTTATCTTTTAATGAAAAATACATTCTCTAATGCCCTGAATGTGCTATGTCGGAAATAATAATAAACGACCATAGATTAACTTTCTAACCCAGTCGTAACTTACAGCTTCAAAATACTAATTTCGAACTTAAAGAGACCCATGAAAAATGATGTAAATGTCTGTATGCGTATGGATGCACCACCCAAAGGCAGATACTCACCGACCGTCTCTATCTATGTATGATTCAAATGGAATTGTTTTATAAACTTTCAACATGGAACTCGGTAAGTATCTTTTAGCTATACAGGATGGAATGTTACATGTCGTAATTAAATCGATTTATTCTGTATCATACGAGACCCAAAACTGAAACAATACTCGATGAAGCTAGATCAAAATGAAATCGAATAAAGCTAGAACTGAAAGGCTCTATATATTTCCTTCTCCGAAATGAAAATGCAGAAGTAGATGAATCCGCACCCCACAAGTTAAGATGTTCAGGAAATAAATGTGATACTGAAGGACTTGTTCTTGCTGCTCAGGAGCCTACTTATATGCAACCACCAACGTAATATTTGGCATAATAGGTCATACATAAGTTTCTTTTCAAATAATGTAAATTTGTTTAAAATGATTTTCCGTCTTTCATTGAATTAAATCACGCACGCGCAGACGTAAAATCTGTATGAATTTGAAATTTGTAACTACCTTGCTTTGGTTTATTGTGTTTTACGGCATATTAAACTGAATGGATTATTTAATGCTCAGAAGATTTTTAGGAATGATTCGTATCAAGAGAATATGTATTCTATTTAAGAAATCAGTGTGTAGATCAGTTTTCATTGACGTATTTTTATAAAGGAATTTTGTCGACATTTTAGATTATAGTAATATTTTTTAAAAATGTATTGCTTGTATTTTACTATAAATATCAATTATTATACTTCCATAGTGTTTTGAACCCGGTTTTCGGGTTAACTATTTCCCATAGTGTCGTTGTGTCCTCGGTCTAAAGGGTCTATATTGGACTCTTCCGCCTACTATAAATTAGTAGGAGAGAACAGACTAATAGATTGTTCTACCGAGGCTGTGACTTTTTGCAGCTGCTGTCCAACTCTCTGGCTTTGAGCACAGAGGAACCCGGAAGAGGCAATGCCGAAGGGCAGAGTCTCGTCCGTGGAGATAGGCAGACCCGAACCCCATTTACGCGGGTTATACGGAGATTTTTTGGCTGAGACAACGGGCTGGGATGACCCACGTTAAACCCGGCCTTCTGCCACATCTACCCTCGTGGTGGGGGCTGCTAAATATTAACAGTCTAATAAATCTGTTCTGGACATCCTCTCTGTGTGCGGACAGAGAGGATCTCCAGACGGGGCTATGTCGTAAGCCAGATTCTTGTCTTGTGAAACAGGTACCCGACCCCGTTTTATACCGGGTCTATGGGGAATTTTTGTCCGAGCCATTGGGGTCGGATTTCCCCACATTAAACTCTGCCTTGTGCCACATCCTACCTCATGGGGATGGTGGTAAATATAACAGTCGAATAGATTGAGTTCTGGTCATCCGACACACACTCACTAGTCGTGTAATAAAATTCTGTTGTACTTGCTGCTATATATATGATATATCTGCAACACTTGTTTTGTTATTTCATTAACCTTTTACTTGGTCACAACACATAGATAGGACCCTACCAGGTGCTACCACCCCGAGTCAGTGTGGAGATGGTAAAATCAGCAGTTAGGAGATGGTTCCACGCTCCTCAAAACCTGCCGCTTAGGGGCTTTACTGCTGGATGTCAATACAAAACACAACACACATGGATCGAGGAATGCGTTTAAGCACGAATCATATTGAGTTTTGACCTCCCGATTGAGGGCAATCTGTTTATTCAGATGTCCTGTAGCAAACACATTGGTGACAAAAATACAACAGCATATTCCAGAAAAGATAACTTGGAAATTTTGCAATTATAAAGGTAACGAAAATCCTTATATTAGCCGTCAAGTATTTAATCAAAGGTCGGCTCCCGTCAAATAGCGAAAAGCGTCTCGGTTTGAAAAATATATTACTAGTAATAATCCTCCAAGGATTAAGAATGATCACGGTTGGGATCCTTCTACTCAGGTTTTTGATGTTATCTGAATGCCGGGATTGCAAACATTTAAGTACGCATCTTTTAAATGAAACATAAAAATGGTTATTTTCTGAAGAAAATGTAGGAACAGAAATTCATTTGAAATAATGTTTATATATTCTTTTCATAAATATAAAATAACAATGAACTTTTCAATTCACCTTGCAGTTAAGTTTGTTTTATAAATAAATTAAGGATTTCGTAGTGCGGAGTAAGGTTTGTAGACAGAATTCATGACTGTCAGATTAATGTTACTGTCAACGCGTAGACATGATCCCTTCTGTTGTGTGCGTGTGTATGCATGTGTGGGTGCGCGTACACGTTTGTACACATGTGTAGATCAAACAGGACTCTTTTTTGTCAATTTTACAAGTTTTAATGTATTTTTTTATATCAGTGTGCATTTTGGACCAGACAAATCGATTGCTAATTAATTTGCCGGTAATTCGTCGCAACGAATGCGACAGGATGTGCTAGTGTTTGAAAACATTCATTTTGTGTGAAGGTAGAATGTATGATCTTGCATAAACTTTGCCTCTATCTCAGATTAGAGTTTTGGTTCAAATGGGGAGAGGATTTTCCGATAATTGTAATAAAGTGAACTCTTTTACTTTGTCTAGTGTGACATCGTTATTTTTTTATCTGCGATTAGGTCGAAATTTAGATCTTCCGGATCTAAAAGAATATATTAGAGCGTGAGGGAATATCTGTCACTGTTCGCTGAACCTGTAATCTAACGGTTATCCGGCGGACATTGGAATAGAACACACTTGTCATGTGTCTCTTGGTGTGTACTTAATTTTATTCACGTGTAAAGCGTATGTGAGAGTCTTGTGATGTATGATGAGTTAAATGTCGTCTTTATGCCGAAAATATTTTATAGACAAACAAATTACGAGTAATTCCCTCGAGAAGATAGTATTTTTTGCGTTTTTCTCAATTTTACAGAAAAAACTAAATGTATTTGCATATGCATTTACGCTTTTGATGTAGAGCTGCTCTAATTGAATTTGAATCAAGATCTGTTGTTAATGTTAGTTTTGAAATATCATCGCCACATATATATTTTTAAACATATCACCCCAAGGAAGAAGGGAGAGCCTCTAGTACACATGGGGTTACAGAAAGTGAAAACAAGAGTAAAGAAGGGTGTTTGAAGAAAGGATAAAGACAAGAACAGGGATCAGGAACAAGGCATCGGAAGTTGTAGATAGACATTACATTTGAATATTTGAAGATTATAGCTATGAGTGAAGCAAGTACGAGAAAGGAAGTTACACTGTCGGAAAGTACGAAATAAGAAGCTGTTGGAGTAGAAGGGACGGTTACGTTTAACCGTTTCGATAGTGAAAGCGTGGGGCCGATATGCCATCCTAGTAGTACGCTTAAATTCTTGCAGTTTGGGTACCAGTGAAAGTAGTCCGTGAGAGCTGTTGCTATGAAAATATTTTTGGGAAAAGAATGAGGGAAGCCATAACATGTCTGTGGGAAAATGACAGTAGACGAGATGCCAGATCAGGACATATTATATTGCATATCTGTAGCGCTTTTTAGAGTCACGGAATGTGGTTTATTTCTCCTAATGGAATTCTATTGGTTAAAATATATAAATAAGATTTAATTTATATAACACCATCAGCGTATTCCCCCAAAATCCTAACTTTCTTTTATCACCATCTACTTCTAACCAAAAGATAGAGAAATGAAAATAATAGCAGAGAGAGTAATATGGAATACATTGCAGTTTATGAGAGTAATGTGAATTACATTAACCTATGTATTATTTTTATTTACGATACATCCTTAGTAGGGATCAAATTGCCATTCTGTTCTCCCTTGTCCTTTCATTAGCTGCATATAATTAGGACGCCTCCAGGGCTACCAACAGCTTTTAAAAGTCAGATTTGTCATTCCGCTAGACGTGTTGACAAACAAGGCTGAAGAGATCATTCTGCTGTAATATTTAACACGTAGCTTTGGATAGAGAAATAGATTTCCAACTCCACCAAAATTATTTGCACACTGGTGAATGTAACAAGCACGACTCGAACAGATCTCTCATTCTGAACGGCGAGGGATGACAACACAGTCACGTTAAAGGTTACAAAGCCTGGTATTCTCAATCGATAAACGATCTCGTTTTGATCAGACATGAACCGGTGTTACAACTTGAGATGGCCGTAAACGAATGTTGACTATGCAATATCGTACCTCTCAGATTACAGCGTCCCTATTAAGACTTATGGAATAAATTGTATTATCGCACACGAAGATCTATCCTATCGATAGAGATGTTGATATTGCTTTACAAACAGAGGTAATGATGAAGTGAAATATTGTAAAATATTTTTACGATAAAATTAGATTTTAACAGATAAATTTACCAAAATTACAAAAAAATATCTCGAAATACATCTACTCAATAAAATCGCCATTGGCTTCAACCACGGACTCCAGACGACTTCGGAAATTACTGCAACTCTTCTGAATAGTCTCCTTTGGTGAATGCTGTCATAATCATTGCCTTCACTTCATTTTTGGTGTTACAAGTAGTTTTGATTATCTCTCGTCAACTGTGCCCGACACATAATAATCAAAACGTGTTTCAGTTGCGGGGAGTTAGGTGAGCAGATGTAAGGGATGATGTGGTGGCAGAAATTGTCTGACAGCCATAACTCTCTTCTGATGTTTTCGTGGCATGGCGCATAATCCTGTTAAAAGATGCAGGGTCTTCCAGCAGCCACCCTCTTCACGCAGAGCAGGTCTACCTCCTCAATGCGC
Organism: Acanthosepion esculentum; assembly: GCA_964036315.1. NCBI lineage: Eukaryota > Metazoa > Mollusca > Cephalopoda > Sepiida > Sepiidae > Acanthosepion > Acanthosepion esculentum. The sequence continues at coordinate 101,192,876 of OZ038491.1, forward strand.
TTGATATAATCCTGCATGTTGTATGTGAGACTCTCACAAACAAGCTCGAAACATCTTTCTTTATCTGCACAAAGTGAGATTTTGAGCTGATGTACAGTACCCTTAGACGCATAAACTCTTTCCGAATCCTCTGCATTGTCCGCAGATTGAGACCCAATCACTTTGAAAGGTTCGCATCGTAACTTCCGGCCGGAATGCCAAGCAATGCAGCATGCCGTTCAAACTTTCTGGCGGACAGAATAGCATCATGGTGTTTGTTTCTGACACACGCTGCCTAACTTAATGTACTCTACTGTGCCATACAACGGCCATATATGAAATGCACACACACACGCACACATACAGACACACACACACGCACACACACACATATATATATATATATATATATATATATATATATATATATATATATATATATATATATATATATATACACACACACATATTAACCATTTCCAGTTGATCAGCCCGCCTGAAGATGTACATAGAGTGTCGAAACCTTTTCACATTTATCTATCGTGTTATATAATGTTTTATATATATATATATATATATATATATATATATATATATATATATATATATGACTATCGATAATCAGCAAAGAATTAATTAAATATATCTCGCTAAGTGTTTTATATATATGCATATATATATATATATATATATATATATATATATATATATATATATATATATATATATATATATATAAATAATTAAAAAAAAAAACAGACCGCTTTAAGGTTCCATATAATAAATTATTTCACCACAGCCCTTTTAAAGGACAGCGGATCATCAGA